>VWZE01004308.1:0-10357 GCA_013396675.1 Eubucco bourcierii
GCTGCCGCCTGAGCTCTGTGTGCGCTGCCGCCTGAGCCCTGTGTGCGTGCTGCCACCTGAGCCGCGTGCGCGCTGCCGCCTGAACCCTGCGCGCCGCTGCCACCTGAGCTCTGTGCGCGCGCTGCCGCCTGAGCTCTGTGTGCGCTGCCGCCTGAGCTCTGTGTGTGCACTGCCGCCTGAGCTCTGTGTGCGCGCTGCCGCCTGAGCTCTGTGTGCGCTGCCGCCTGAGCTCTGTGTGCGTGCTGCCGCCTGAGCTCTGTGTGCGCGCTGCCGCCTGAGCCGGATCACAACTTACTCTGTGTGAGACAGGGGAGAGACTCAGAATAGATCTGGTTGGAAGTGATCTTCAAGGTCATCCAGCTCCAGCCCCTTGGTATGCCCAGGGACCTCTCCCACCAGCACAGGCTGCTCAAGGCCTCATCCAGCCTGGCCTTGAACATCTACAGGCAGGGCATATCCACAACCTCCCTGGGCAACCTGTGCCAGGTTCTCCCTACCCTCACTCTTCGCAGTCTCTTCCTCATCTCCACTCTCACACTCTCCTCTCCCAACTCAAAGCCTTTGTCTCTCCTGGCACTCTCACCCCTTGCCAGAATCCCCAGGTGCAGTCCCTGAGGGCACTCTTAAGCCCAGCCCCAAGGATCTCAGAGGCAGAACCAAGGACCCTTTGCTGTTACTGTCAGAGGCCTGGAGGTGCACTGCACTGTGAGGCATTTGCTGCAGACTTGTGTGGCCTCAGGAAGGGCTGATTTGAGATGTTAATTAAGGACTAATTAAATTTACATTAAATGCTTATTTGGAACACTTCATTTAACTTGCTACCAGAAATGTCAAATTTTGTGCTTCTGTTGAAGGGGGAGAGAGAGAGGCTGCAGCAAGGGAAAGATTCAGCATTTTGCTCGGTCCTTTGGGCACCAACTCTGAGTGCCAGGGATCAGCTGGGCTGGCAGCAGCGGCAAAGCCAAGAGGCTGCAGAGCACCCAGGCAGCAAAACTCTGGGGTCAGAAAGATCTGTGACCTGAAAAACACCAGAATGGGAATCTGCAGAGAGTCACAGGATGCACTGGGATGGAAGGGACCTTCCAAGGGCAACTTGGCCAAACCCCTGCAGGCAGCAGGGACAGCTCCAGCTGGAGCAGGCTGCACAGAGACACAGCAAGGCTGAGCTTGAATTTCTCCAAGGATGGAGCCTCAAGCACCTCCCTGGGCAGCCTGTGCCAGTCTCTGCCCACCCTCACTGGTTACAACTTCCTCCTCAGGTCTAGCCTAACTTTGCCCTGCTCCAGTTCCAAACCATTGCCTCTCATCCTGTCCCCAAAGCCCCTTCTGAGCAGTCCCTCCCCAGCCTCTCTGCAGCTCCCCTTCAGACATTGAAATGCAGCTCTGAGGTCTCCCTGGAGCTTTCTCTTCTGCAGGCTGAAGAGCAGCACCCTACAGAGCAGCTGTGCAGCAGGATGAGGTCATTCTCCCTCAGCACCAGCCCAGCAGCATTCATATTCCCCACATTTTCTAAGCCAGAGTAATGCAGAGCCTCAGCCACACCAAATGGAAACTTTCCAAAGGTTGGGAATGAGAACCTTTTCTCTCCATGCTTTCCCTTGATCTGCTTGAAACTGATGCCCTGAGGTACACCAGCAGCTCAAGGGACGTTCTCCTCTCCCTATGCTCTGGCCTACTGAGGCCACATCTGCAGTATTGTGTCCAGTTCTGGGCTCTGCCATCCAGGAGGGACAGGGAACTGTTGGAGAGAGTTCAGTTGGGACTGTGAGGGTGCTGAATCATAGAATCATAGAATGGGAAGGTTGGAAGGGACCTCAAGAATCATCCAGTTCCAACCCCTTGCCATAGGCAGGGACACCTCCCACTAGCACAGGGCACTCAAAGCCTCATCCAACCTGGCCTTGAACACCTCCAGGGATGGAGCAGCCACAACCTCCCTGGGCAACCTGTGCCAGTCTCTCACCACCCTCACTGCAAACAACTTCCTCCTGACATCCAGTCTAAATCTCCCCTCTGCCACTCCAAACCCATTCCCCTTGTCCTGCCATTCCCAACCCTTGTCAATACTCCCTCCCCAGCCTTCCTGCAGCCCCCTTCAGACCCTGCAAGGCCACTCCAAGCTCTCCTGGAAGCCTTCTCCTCTCCAGGCTGCACAACCCCAACTCTCTCAGCCTGTCCTCACAGCAGAGCTGCTGCAGCCCTCTCAGCATCTTTGGGGCTGGAACATTTGTCTGAGGAGGAAAGGCTGACAGAATTGGGCCTGTTTAGCCTGGAGAAGAGAAGGCTGAGGAGGATCTGATCAATGTTTACAGATACCTAAAGGTTGGGGGGCAGGAAGGGATCAGGCTGTTGTCAGTGGTACCCTGTGGATGCACAGCAGGTGCCAACTGGAACCCAGGGGGCTGCATCACAACCTTGAGTGAGCTGTGCTAGTGGGAGCTGTCCCCGCCTGTGGCAGGGGGTTGGAACTGGATGATCCTTGATGTCCCTTCCAACCTTCCCATTCTATGATTCCATGATTCTGTGATCTGAACATGATGGAGAACTTTGGTGTGGGAGTGCTGAAGCTCTGCAGCAGGCTGCCCAGTGAGGTTGTGGAGTCTCCTTCTGTGCAGACTTTCAAAACCACCTTGGATGTGTTCCTCAGTGCCCTACCCTGGCTGGCAGTGCTGTGGCAGGAGGGTTGGATTGGATGATCCCCAGAGGTCCTCACCAGCCCCTGCCACTCTGTGACCCTCTGGCAGCCTGTGTTGGAACTGAGCCTTGGCACAGTATCTGGAGGCTTGGGTAGTGTAGGGAGGGGGATAAGAGAACTTGGGGATGTTTGCTGCACTTCAGAGCCCTGGTTTGATTGTTCTGGAAATGCTCAGGGACTGAACTCTGAAATGATCAACTGCTTTTGACTGACACAGCTACAGAGCTGCACTTAGAGGGACAGAGGCAGCTGTGCTCAGGGACCTGCTGCAGCAGGGCCAGAGGAGGCCACAGCAGTGCTGGCAGGGCTCTACTGTGAGGCCAGCCTGGCAGAGTTGGGCTTGGGCAGGCTGCAGGAGAGAAGCTCCAGGGAGAGCTTCTGGAGGCCTTGCAGTGCTTCAAGGGCTGAACAGAGAGTTGGGGACAGAGCTTTGAGCAGGGCCTGTGGGGACAGGCCAAGGGGGGAGGCTTTGACCTGCCAGAGGGAGATGGAGAGTGGAGAGAAGGGAGAAATGTTTGGGCCTGAGGGTGGGCAGAGCCTGGGCCAGGCTGGGCAGAGAGGTGGGAGCTGCCCCATGGCTGGCAGCACTGCAGGTCAGGGTGTGTGGGGCTGTGAGCAGCCTGCTCTGGTTGGGGCTGTCCCTGCTGGCTGCAGGGGTGGCACTGGATGCCCACAGCAGCTGCCTTGCTCCCTTGCTTGGTGCTGAGAGCCATGGTTTAGTGGGGACCTGGCAGTGCTGGGGTAACAGCTGCAATTAATCTGAGAGGTGATTTCCAACCCCAGTGATTATTCTAACACCCTCAGAGAGCAGTGAAGAGCCCAGGTGCCATCTGTGGGGGCTGGGGGCTTCTGCCTGTGCTGTGAGCTGAGCCCTGCCTGTCCTGTGCACAGCTCAGCTCCCCCTTGTGCTGCTGCACCTAACCCAGCAGGGCACTGAGCTGTGGAGAAACCACCTGGGGAACCCCAGAATGGACCTCAGAGCAGACTTCCAGTACCTGAAGGGACCCTGCAGGGAGGCTGGGGAGGGACTGCTCAAAAGGGGCTGTGGGGACAGGATGAGAGGCAATGGTTTGGAACTGGAGCAGGGCAGAGTTAGGTTGGACCTGAGGAGGAAGTTGTGACCAGTGAGGGTGGGCAGAGACTGGCACAGGTTGAGGCTGGTGAGACACTGGCACAGGTTGCCCAGGGAGGTTGTGGAGCACAGAAGCACAGAATGGGATCATAGATGAGCTCTGCTCTCAGGTTCCTCTGCTCCAACCTGACCTCCCCCAGCTCCCTCATCCCCTCCTCACCCCCAGCTGCTCCAGGCTTTTCTCCAGCCTCTCTGCCCTGCTCTGCACAGGCTGCAGCCCCTCAGTGCCCTTCCTGCAGTGAGGGGTCCAGAGCTGAGCACAGCACTCGAGCTGTGGCCTCCCCAGTGCTGAGCACAGGGGGATGGGCACCTCCTGGCCCTGCTGCCCACCCTGCTTCTGACCAAAGCCAGGATGCCATTGGCTTTCTTGGCCACCTGGGCACTGCTGGCTCATGCTGACCGCCAACCAATACCCTCAGGTCCCTTTTCAAGCTGCAGCTTTCCACCCACACATCCCCAGGTCTGCAGCTCCCCAGGGGCTTCTTGTGACCAAGGTGCAGGACCTGACCTTGGCTCTGTTGAACTTCACACAGTGAGCCTTGTCCCATGGCTCTCACCTGTCCACGTCCCACTAGCAGCTGGACACAGCTTGGTGCCATCTGCAGACTCACTGAGGGTGCCTCAGTGCCCTCACCCAGATCCTTGCTAAAGACATTAAAGAGGACAGGGCCTGGTGCTGAGCCCTGGGGGCACCACTGCTGACTGAACTTTGTTCCTGTGCCTCCCTACAGGTGCCCTTGAGAAGCCCCTGGAGAAGAAGGCTGGCAGGAGCTATGGCCCAGCGGGCACCAAGCAGCTGGTGTGCTTCATTGATGACCTCAACATGCCAGAGGTGGATGCCTATGGTACAGTGCAGCCCCACACACTGATCAGGCAGCACCTGGACTATGGCCACTGGTAGGAGGCTGCCTGGGCTGGGCCATGCCAGGGCTGGGGGTGCAGCTGCAGTGCTGGGGACAGGGCTTGAGAGCAACTCAGCAGCCTGGAACCTTCTGCTGAGCCCATGCTGGAGCCACAGGGTCACAGAGTGGGCTGGGTTAGGAGGGACCTTTAAAGGTCATCTGCAGCCAGCAGGGACAGCCCCAACCAGAGCTCACAGCCCCACACACCCTGACCTGCAGTGCTGCCAGCCATGGGGCAGCTCCCACCTCTCTGCCCAGCCTGGCCCAGGCTCTGCCCACCCTCAGGCCCAAACATTTCTCCCTTCTCTCCCCTCTCCATCTCCCTCTGGCAGGTCAAAGCCTCCCCCCTTGTCCTGTCCCCACAGGCCCTGCTCAAAGCTCTGTCCCCAGCTCTCTGTTCAGCCCTTGAAGCACTGCAAGGCCTCCAGAAGCTCTCCCTGGAGCTTCTTTCCTGCAGCCTGCCCAAGCCCAACTCTGCCAGCCTGGCCTCACAGCAGAGCCCTGCCAGTCACTCAGGAATCTCCAGTCCAGCAAACTGTGGCCTCAGGTGTCACACAGGAGAGGGCATCTGTCCTGTGGGCACAGCCTGGCACAGTTGGGGCTGTACAGCCTGCAGAAGAGAAGGCTCCAGGGAGACCTTAGAGCAGCCATTCAGTGTTTTTGCCAAGGGCTGGGAGTGGCAGGCAGAGAGACAATGGCTTTGAGCTGGCAGAGGGGAGAGTGAGAGGGGAGCTGAGGAAGAGATTGTTGAGAGTGAGGGTGGGGAGAGCCTGGCACAGGTTGGGGGGGGTGAGACACTGGCACAGNACAGGTTGAGGGTGGTGAGACACTGGCACAGGCTGCCCAGGAAGGTTGTGGAGCACAGAAGCACCCAACGTGATCTTTGATCACGTTGGGTGCTTCTGTGCTCCACAACCTCCCTGGAGGTCTTCTGTGCTCCACAACCTCCCTGGATGTGTTCAAGGCCAAGCTGGATGAGGCCTTGAGCAACCTGTGCTGGTGAGAAGTGTCCCTGCCCATGGCAGGAGGTTGGCACTGGATGATCTGAAAATCCCTTCCAACCCAACCCGCTCTGTGAATGCCACCCCAGGGACAGGTGTGAGGCAGAAGCTGGTTCCTGGCTGTGTGCTCAGCTTGCTGCTGCTCCTTTGTTGTTCCCACAGGTATGACAGGACCAAGCTGTGCCTGAAGGAGATCACAAATGTGCAGTATGTGGCCTGCATGAACCCCACTGCAGGGAGCTTCACCATCAACCCTCGCCTGCAGGTACCGCCCTGCGCTGCGGCGGGCACGGCGCTGGGCACACACAGGGGGCATTGGTTAGGCAATGGCAAGAGGAGCACCACTGGGACATCCTCTCAGCAAGGAGACACCAAGCAGTGTGTTGTGATTGACACACAGGAGAGAAGGATCCATCCAGAGGGACCCAGAGAGGAGAGCTCAAGCCAGCTTCATGAAGTTCAGCAAGGCCAAGGGCAAGGTCCTGCAGCTGGGGCAGGGCAGTGCCAAGCACAAACCCAGGCTGGGTGAGGAGTGGCTGAGAGCAGCCTGCAGGAGAAGGCCTTGGGGGTGTGAGCTGGTGCCCAAGTGCCCAGCAGGCAGCACTGGTGGCTGGCAGCACAGAGGCAGCTGTGTGCTGGCTGCAGGCAGAGCAGGGAGAGCAGCAGCACAGGGAGGGGATTCTGCCCCTCTGCTCTGCTCTGCTCAGCCCTCACCTGCAGCACTGCCTCCAGCTCTGGGCAAGCCAGCACAAGGAGGCCCTGGAGCTGCTAGAGAGGCTCCAGAGGAGGCCACAGAGATGCTGAGAGGCTGCAGAAGCTGTGCTGTGGGGCCAGGCTGGGAGAGTTGGGGCTGTGCAGCCTGGAGAGGAGAAGGCTGCAGGGAGAGCTCAGAGCAGCCTTGCAGTGCCTGAAGGGGCTGCAGGAGAGCTGGGGAGGGACTTTGGGCAAGGGATGGGAGTGGCAGGCAGAGGGACAATGGAGCTGGGAGAGGGGAGAGTGAGAGTGGAGCTGAGGAAGAGATTGTTGAGAGGGAGGCTGGGGAGAGACTGGCACAGATTGAGGGTGGTGAGACACTGGCACAAGTTGCCCAGGGAGGTCTTCTGTGCTCCATAACCTCCCTGGAGGTGTTCAGGACCAGGCTGGATGAGGCCCTGAGCAGCCTGTGCTGGTGGGAGGTGTCCCTGGGCATGGCAGGGGAATGGAGCTGGATGATCTTGAAGGTCCCTTCTAAGGCAGCCATTCTGTGACTCTGATCTTCTGTGTCTTTACAAGTCTGAGCTTACTGAATGTGTTTGCTGGCAGCTGCCAGGGCTCAGCTGGGTTAGTGTCTGTTCCAAACCAGAGCTCAGTGGCACCCTCAGAGCCCTTCAGTTCTTCACTGGGCTGAAATTGCATCAGAGCAGTTGTGCAGTGCAGGTTGTTTATGCAGCAGGATGATGTCCCCTCCCATCCCTCCTCTGCTGGGCAGTGGCAGGAGGCACACAGCCTGCTCCAGCTGCATGCAGGGCACAGCATCCCAGAGCATCCCAGGTGGGAAGGGACCTCAGGGATCATCTGGTGCAGGCTTCTGTGGGAATGGGAGCATATATCATAGAATCATAGAATGGGAAGGTTGGAAGGGACCTCAAGGATCATCCAGTTCCAAACCCCTGCCATAGGCAGGGACACCTCCCACTAGTACAGGTCACTCAAGGCCTCATCCAACCTGGCCTTGAACACCTCCAGGCAGGGAGCAGCCACAACCTCCCTGGGCAACCTGTGCCAGTGCCTCACCACCCTCACTGCAAACAACTTCCTCCTAACATCCACTTTCAATCTCCCCTCTGCCACTCCTAACCCATTCCTCTTGTCCTGCCATTCCCAGCCCTTCTCAATAGTCCCTCCCCAGCCTTCCTGCAGCCCCTTTCAGATACTGGAAGGCTACTCTGAGGTCTCCTGGAAGCCTTCTCCTCTCCAAGGTGCAGAGCCCCAACTCTCAGTTCCAGCCCTCTCATATGAGGCTGCCTGGCACTGCATGAGGGGCCTGAAGCACAGTTGCTGTGAGTAGCAACTGTGAGTAGCCACGAGGGAGCTGAGGGTGTGCAGGCTGAAGCAGAGGAGCCTGAGGGCAGAGCTCATTGCTCTCTGCAGCTACCTGCAGGGAGGTGGCAGTGAGGAGGGCACAGCCTCTGCTGCTTGGTGCCAAGGGACAGGAGCAGAGCAAATGGCTCCAAGCTGCTCCAGGGCAGGCTCAGGCTGGAGCTCAGGAACTCTTTCTGCCCTGGAAGGGTTCTCAGACACTGGCACAGGCTGCCCAGGGCAGTGTTGCAGTGCCCATCCCTGGGGTGCTCCAGCAGGCTGTGGAGCTGTGCTCAGGGCCATGGTTTGGTGCTGAGCCTGTGGTGCTGGGTGAGCTGGGAGGGCTCTACCAGGCAGATGCATTCTGGGTTGGTGTGATCCTGTGTGCCCAGTCCCCAGGGGCATCTCTGGCTGTTGCCATCTCTCTGACTGTTCCTTTCTGCTCCTCAGCGTCACTTCTGCACCTTTGCTGTCTCCATGCCCGGGCAGGAGGCCCTCTCCAGGATCTACAGCACCATCCTCACCCAGCACCTGGCCAGTGGGCACTTCTCAGAGCCTGTGCAGAAGTCAGCTCAGCAGCTGATTGCCCTGGCCCTGGCCCTGCACCAGAAGGTAGCTGCTACTTTCCTGCCTACTGCTGTCAAGTTCCACTACGTGTTCAACCTGAGAGACTTCTCCAACATCTTCCAGGTGAGGCAGCCCTGGGGCACCATGAGAGCCTACAGACCTCTGTCCCTCTGCTGCTGCCAGCCTTGGTGAGCAGATCACAGCCTCCCACCTAGCAGTGGCACAGGATGTGTGTCCCTGAGTCCAGGGAGTGACCTTGGGCCATTCCCTAACTCCTGCTTGGTTCTGGATGGATTCCAGGTCCAGCACTCCTGATTTTGAGGAACATTGCAATCAAAGAATGGTTTGGGCTGGAGAAGGCCTCTGAGATCTCCCAGTCCAACACCAACCCAACCCCATCATGGCCACCAAACCCTGGCCCCAAGTGCCATGGGCACACCTTGCTGGAACCTCCAGCCATGGGCACTGCACCACCTCCCTGGGCAGCCTCTGCCAGTCCCTGACCACTCTTGCACCAAGGAAATTTTCCTCCTCTCCAACCTAACCCTCCCCTGGCACAATTCCAGGCCACTTTCTCCTCCTCTCACCTGAAGCCAGGGAGCAGAGCCCAACCCCAGCTGGCTGCAGCCTCCTCTCAGGGAGCTGCAGAGAGCAATGAGCTCTGCCCTCAGGCTCCTCTGCTCCACCCTGCACACCCCCAGCTCCCTCAGCTGCTCCTCACAGGAGGAGCTCAGACCTCCCCAGCTCTGTTCTCCAGACTCTTCTCAGCTTTGTTGCCCTTCTAGTCAGAAGCTGATTTATTTGCCATCCTCCTGTGGTCAGTGGTTCTAGGAGGAGATGCATGTTTGGGGGGAGGGGTTTGAATGTCCTCTGCCTGTGGACAGGACCAACTGAAGGATGCTTTGGGGGCTCCTTCAGCACTTAGGTGACTGCTGGTGAGTGTGATGGAGCTGGGCTTGCTCTTGTGAGCTCCAGTTCCACCCGTGGGGAGGTTGGTTCATGGCACTGCTCCAGCCCACAGGGCAATTGTTTTCTTGCTCTGAAGAGGGCAGTGAATGCTCAGTGGACAACTGGGCCTGAAGACAGGAGAGCAGGAACTGTTTCAGCTGCTCTGCCTAAGGCAGGACAGCTTGGTGGCTGTAGTGGCACATCCTTTACAGCTTCACAGCCTGCAGTGGCTTGGAAGGGACCCTCCAAGGGCATCTTGTCCAGGCCCCCTGCAGGGACAGCTCCAGCCAGAGCAGGCTGCAGAGGGACACAGCAAGGCAGAGCTTGAATCTCTCCAAGGATGGAACCTCAAGCACCAACCTGGGCAGCCTGTGCCAGTCTCTCCCCATCCTGACTGGGCACAGCATCCTCCTGAGGTCCAACCTCACTCTGCCCTGCTCCAGTTCCAGACCATTGCCTCTCATCCTGTCCCCACAGCCCCTTGTGACCAGTCCCTCCCAGCCTGCTTGCAAGGCCCCTTCAGGCACTGCAAGGCTGCTCTGAGCTCTCCCTGCAGCCTCCTCTTCTCCAGGCTGCACAGCCCCAACTCTCCCAGCCTGGCCCCACAGCAGAGCTGCTGAAGCCTCTCAGCATCTTGGTGGCCTCTGGAGCCTTTCTAGCAGGTCCAGGACCTGCTTGTGTTGGGTGCTCCAGAGCTGGGCAGAGCAGTGCAGATGAGGTCTCAGCAGAGCAGAGCAGACCATGGTCAGGCACTCTCCATGTGTGCATGAAGGATGCAGTCATAGAATCCTAGAATGGGAAGGTTGGAAGGGACCTCAAAGCTCAGCCACTGCCAACCCCCTGCCATAGGCAGGGACACCTCCCACTAGCACAGGGCACTCAAGGCCTCATCCAGACTGGCCTTGAACAGCTCCAGGGAGGTTGTGGAGCACAAAATCAAAGATCACATTGGGTGATTCTGTGCTCCACAACCTCCCTGGGCAACCTGTGCCAGTGTCTCACCGCCCTCAACCTGTGCCAGTCTCTCTCCACCCTCAACCTGTGCCAGTGTCTC
>VWZE01004310.1:0-48871 GCA_013396675.1 Eubucco bourcierii
TGTAGCCTGTCCTCATAGCAGAGCTGCTCCAGCCCAAATAGTACTGGTCCCAGTACTGTTCCCTGAGGGACTTCACTAGTTACAGGCCTCCAACTAGATTGGATCCCATTGACCATGAGTCTCTGACTTCTCTCCCTCAACCAGTTCCCTGTTCACCTTACTACCTGATCATCCAGACCACGCTGCCTCAGTTTAGTTGAAAGGATGCTGTGGGAGACAATGTTGAACACTTTATTGAAATCAGGATAAACTGCGTCCACTGCTGTACCATCATAAATCCAACTGGTTATGTCATATCCGCAGTCATCCCTCATAAATCATGCCCACTGGCTCATTCAATATCTTTGTTGCCACATCTGGAATACTGTGTCCAGTTTTGGGCTCCCCAAGTCAAGACAGACAGGTATCTCCTGAAGAGAGCCCAAGGGAGATCTGTGAGAGTGATTGAGAGACTGGAACATGTCTCTTATGAAGAAAGACTGAGAACTGGGGCTGTTTAGTCTTGAGAAGAGAAGGCTGCTAGGGTGTTTTATCAATGTCTGTAAATATCTGAGGAGTGGCTCTCAAGACGAAGGTGCTAGTATTTTTTTCAGTGGTGCCCAGTGACAGGACAAGAAGCAACAGTTACACAGCTAGAACACAGGAGGCTCTACCTCAACATGAGAAGAAACTTCTTCATTATGAGGTTGTGGAGTCTCCTTTTCTGGAGGCTTTCAAAAGCCTCCTGGATGCACTCCTGTGCAGCCTGCCATAGGTGATCTGGCTTTGACGGTGGGGTTTGGCTTGATGATCTCTACACCACTTCCAATCCCTTGCATTCTGTGATTCCTTTGATTTCTTTGAAAGCATTCTATTGTTTTTATGTTCTTCACATATTTTCTATCTCAAAGCTGCACACAGTACCAGAGGTGAGGTTGCACCAATTTTGTGTATAAGTGAGGTAATAATTTTTTTCAGCTGATTAGCTATAGTGGGACTAATGCACTCCAGGATACAGCTGACACATCTGACCATCAAGGGATATTGTTGACTCATATTGAGTTTACCCTCAACCAAACATCCCAGATCTCTTTATGAAGGGCTAGGTTTATGTCCCCCAATTTATACATACATGCAGGATTATACCATTCCAGGTGCAGAATCCAGTATTTAAAAAATTTTATATAGTTGACCATTGCTCAGCACTCTGATCTATCAAGATCTCTCATTTACTAGAACTCTGCAAGCCGAGATGTTCAGCCAATTATTCAAGCTGTTTTAGAACAAACAAATCTCTCCAGAATTTAATTGTATTATGTGAGCACCACAGGTAAACTGACTTGTACTTATTCTCAGAAACTTCTGAAAATCAAAGACACTTCCCAAAATGTCTAATGCTTTGTCTGCTTGCAAATGCTCTATTAGTAACACCTTCTAAAATACAGTTTTCAGTATAGAGAAAAATGAGATTTCTAATACCTTTTTCACTATTCCTTTTCACTGTTGAAGAAAAGAAACAGTTGAAATATTTTGAATAATATTAGAACATTCAGATAAATAATTTGAAAAATAGATAAATGTCATGCTTCCATGAGGTGTATCAAAGGATTTGTGGAACAAATCTATGCCTGCATTTCAAAAGGATTAAACATCCATATTGTAGAAACTCACCACCAATTTCTCCAAAGAAGAATTTTAAAAAAAATTGTTTCCAGTTACAGCAAAAGTCTTAGGGTGGGAAGTGTTGATTTTCTTTTTTTCTCAGAGGGATGAGAAGTATGTGACATGGTATAGAAGTGTGCTGGTTTGAGGTTAATTGGAATATTTAATAGAGAAAATTACACTATAGGCTGTGAAAGGAAAACATCATGATGTCTACTTCACTCATACGCTTGCTGGAGAATTGTTTGGGAACACTAACCAAAACAATTGATAAGTCAGTTGCTCTCTGTCGCTTGCTTGGACAGGAGCTGCTGGTGGGATCTAGCAGCTTCTGGGCTCTGGCTCCTCTGCTGATTAATCCTCACTAACCACTTTTCTTCTAACCCCCTTGGCCGATCCTCCTAATTTACCTTGCACGTAAGGCAAACCTTGGGGTAAGGTACAGGGGTGGGGAGAAGGTGGAAGGGTGGTTGGGAGCCCCTCCTGGGGTCTCTGATTTCTGGGAGGGGAGTTGTGTTGCTGTATTACCTTTTACTTGTATATTTCTGTAAATATTGTGTATATAGTGTAAATATCTGCTGTACATTGTGCAAAGCTGTAAATATAGCTTCATCATTTAACTTCCAGCCGACTGAGTGCTAGTCTGGGTCATTTTACAAAGTGTGGGGGGTGGGGGAACTCCCAAACCTTCACAAGAAGACAGAAGATGACTCTGAAGCAGTTAACATATATGTTAAGTATAAACATTTCTCTTGCAATGTTTTAGTTATCCAGATCCTACTTTCCCCTTCCTGGGTATGACAGTGAAAAATTACACACTTGAAGGCTTCTGTAGTTTTGATATATATGTATGTATTGCATACATCTGCTTTAAACAATGGAAGAAATAAATCATTCGTCTACGTTCATTTTTGTCATTCTTCTGTTAATTTTGTTTTGCCTCTACTTTGTGTCATGAGTATGTCCAAAAATTTAATTTGAAGTTTCATAAACAGCTTGGCTGCTGCCGGTGTTGCTTGCAAACTGAAAGAAACATATTACACAGCATAATTGACTTAAAATAAATGAAACACAATTGGATTTGCCTTATTGAGTTTACATAAAGTAGTTAAATTTACCTAAATCTTTGTAATTACAATATGGCACATTCTGAAGTACAGAAATTAAATCTGCTTCAGAGACGTCATTTATTTTGGATTTTGCGTATTTCTTTACCTTTTAATCTGTTCTTTAGAACTAATTTTTTTTCCACACAAAGTCAATTACATGCAGTTGCAGTCAACTTATGAAAAATAACCCACTCAAACAAATGCAAATACAGAAATCCTTCTATAAATTTGTCATCTGATCTTGAAATAAAATAAATCAATTAAATAGCCTAATTCAGCCAGGTAGAAGAGTGATTGTATTTGAAAGTGCAAGCGGAAGCATGTAAGAACTAACACTGATTATTAACTTCTAATTAAAATGTATTTGCTCGTAGACTACACTGCATTGATGGATATATCTCAAACAGAATCAACTTGGTCCAATAACTAAGATTTGATATTTCTGCTCCTTAGTGGTACGAATGGGTTTCTCATTAAATGTTGAACACGCAAGAGTCAAGATTCCTTATTTCTTTATAAGTTGTGTGTGTATTCTGATTTTCAAAGAATTCCATCTATGCCTCAGCATCTATGCTAAACTTAACTAATGTAAAATTTTACTCTCATTCATGCTTCATTTTAAGTTTAATATCTCAAAATTTATTTGCACAATCTGAAATGTTTTATTATGCTCCGTATTCTGCTGCTTTAATTATTTTCCTTCTTTTTATCTTTGCTTTTGTGACTTTGTTTTAAATTAAAAGTCTAATTTTCACTGCTTTCTGAAAACAAGCAAAATCTAGATGCTTCCGATCCTCCTGTTATTCTAGATTGCAATTCCATAATGGAATTTTACCTGCCACTGAAAAGAAAGAAAATAAAATTCACCATTTTCAATTGATGAGTTTTAGAGCATGAGGGGTTTTTTTTTTGAAACTGCATGGAAACTATAGCATTTTTGAGAGACAGAATGCTTTATGAACTTACAACACCATTTGGAAATAAATATGAAGCACATTAAGTGCATTGAACATTTAAGGCACGTTTGGACATGGCACTTGGTGCCATGGTCTAATCTTGAGGGCTGTGGTGATGGGTTGGACTTGATGATCTCTGAGGTCTCTTCCAACCCTTGCGATACTGTGATACTGTGATACTGTGAACCTCTACAATATGCAGTTTGCATTGTTTTCTAGGTGAGAAGGTTCACTTGAGTGAATCATTACAAGATTTTGATTATTACTTACACTCAGATTCCATTTTTCTGATTGCTTACATTTTGAGATCTAACTTTAGTATATTGCTGTTAAGTATTTAGTATTTACTCAACTGGAAATATTGAGAAAATTGATTTATTATAAATGAAAGTTCATCCTTCTGTTACAATTAAAATACATTCAGATTAGCACAGAATCAGTCATTATTTTGCTAGTTAATTATCTCTCTCAAAATCCAATTAATGTATCATCTCAAAACTCATATTGTTAATCAGAAACCTTACCCAAAAGTTAGAGATTTTTCATTGTCTCGAATAACTTCAATGGGCTGTTTTCTACTTAACATCTTTATTGGCGGCAGTTGGCATCCAAACAAAGCTTTTTGGAAACTAAAACAAGAGTAATACAGTTAGTTGTAATAAAACATTCTGGTTTGTCAAAATGCCTAACATAAAGACAAAATTATAGCTGATGCAGAATATTTAAAAAGTGAGTTTTGAAAGACATACTGGACCTGTGCTCCACACAGTGGGAAGCTGGTTCACATTGTACTCAAAATCTAAAATCTGACATTCTTGAGCCAAAATAGTGTATAAAATTAATTTGTTTTAGAATTTTATTTTGCTTAGAAATATACAACTACTGTTGCTGTATTGCTGTTATCGACAGCTCCAAGACTTAAAAAACAATTGTCAGTAAACCTGTCTTGTGGAAAGTTAGTACCACTGTGCTTCTGAAAGAAAGAAAAACAGTTTAAGATGTTTTCAGAAGATCAGAGTTGGCACAATTCATCTAAAGCTGTATAAGATAAGAATTTTAAAAAGACAATATAGAGCATAACAGAGACATTGCTGAATCATATTCAAGGAGACTTGCACATCATCAGGAATTCTGATGGTCTTACTCTATCCTTACTCTCTCTCTCTCTTTCTCATTCAAAATAAGACCTCAGTGTAAAATGTCCCACTTATGCAGAACCACATTTGTCATTGGTAGGTAAAAAAGAAAAATAGGGAGTATAACACAGCGTCATCCATTTGTAAGGCAAAAAGAGACACTGCAGGATCTTTATAGTCTAAGAGCATCACAATATTATGTATCATGATTACATGAAACTGATATCAATTAATGAAAAATAACCCCTCCAGACAAATGCAAATATATAAAACCTTCTATAAACTCATCATTTGAGTATCATCAATAATGTTTCAATGCAGTGGCCACTGAAAACACTGCAGTCAAGAAGAACCTATTGTATACCACGACAAAAAGAAAATTTGAAACTGAATATCTGTTTTCACCTCTGCTTCACGGGCAGACAAGTTTGTTTATGTAGGGAGGGTACATTGTGAAAACATGAATGTGGATGTTACTGAAAACAGCATGAAGTCCCTCTCTTTTCATGGAAGTTTCATTAAAATGAAACTAGGGTAAGTTACATGTGCTAAAATTGCTATAAAGTTCGGATAAACATCTGGTATATTGTGTATATTTAATCATGTTGTAAGTTGCTTTCAACTAATTTAATATTTTGAAGTAATTGTATGCTAAACTAAATATTTCGGCTTTCATTGGCACAAATATATCTACCTGTCCATCTACCCAAAGAGGAATCTGTTCTTATTTACTGCATTTATTTTCCTTTTATTAGTCACACATTCTGAAAATTATGAAAAGTAATTTTTCCATTATTTGGAAAAAGCAACCATCTCAGGATCATATATGAACCAGAATTAACAAGACAGCTAAGACTCCTTTTCATTGTTCTGCTTACTATCCATCCATTTTATGCATACTTCTGCACTGTGCTGTTAAGTATATAACCCTGTGTTGTCCTTCCCCTGATCAAATGTAAATATCCAGATTGCCTGTAATATTTAAATATGTTGTGAATAATAATTAGAAAATATTTATATTAAACAATCTTTTAAAATGTAATCTTATGTCCTGGTTTTGCAAGGACAGAATCACAGGCTAGCTATGGTCTATAGGCAATTAGCACTTCTGAGTCAGCTAAGACAACTGGTTTGAGTTGTTTCTTAGATGTATTACATACCATGAGCATCACACTCAGTATAAAGGAGGAAACTTGATATGGGTTTCTACTCCAACTTCTCGTCCCTGCTCCTGAACATTGCCTTTTCGGGTGTTGTGGCTACTGTACATTTCCTGGGTTATATATAATTTTATATACTTTGTACTGACATTGGAACTATTTTAGGTATTTGATTAAATCTGGTTTCATTTCAGCCTGTGAGTCTCCTTTTCCTGATTCCTCTTCTCTGTCGGGAAGGGGTCACTGTTACAATTTAGCCCTAGGTATGGGCTAAATGTAGACACTTTCATATCTATCCTGAAGAATAAATAAGGGAGTCAGGGACAAATCCTAGAAATAAGGAGTGTATCCAACAAAATATCAGAAGCTTAATTGTAGTTTTAAGTCTTCAGCCTTCCTACAACCCTTGAGTTTACAGGTTACAGGCCCATTACTGCTGTTATTCCATTTGTGTTATGAATTCACAAAGGTGAATTTATTAACATGTCATAATTCTGCTATTGTAGGAATAGTAACCTTTATTTTTAATTTTTTTTTAAGAATTTGACTAAATAGGTACCTATTATGATAATTAATTAAAACAAAGGGAAGTGTTTAGGATTGGGGACGTTCATTAAAAACCTTTATTAAAATTGTACCTGGAATTATTTTCACACTATACTGTTAAATGTTCAGCACTGATAACACAGGTAGACTTAACAATTTTTATCCCTTTAGTTTTGCAGTGTTAGAATAACACAAATTTCAAATAATGTTTGACAAAGAAATATACTGCTAAGTGATCTAACTGCCATCAGAGTGAGAAAAGAAGTAAACATGTGGACATGCTGATAGTGATTTCCCCAGTCTGATCCTTAATGGATGAGCTAGTTCTATTCCAGGCTGATTACTCTGTCATTCACTAGAGCCTATCTTGTCTGCTTCTGTCGGGTTTGGTCTTTGACATTAACAATAAGATTAGCACCAGCTCTGACTGTCACACCGACAGTCAGAATCCAAAAAGATATCAGAGAACTTGCTTTGTTACGCTTAAATTTAAAGGCAGACCTTTAAATCTATGCCTGTAGGCAGTGATTCTCAACCTGGCCTAGAGCAGAATATTGAATTCCATTTGGAAATGTGAACTTCAGTGTTGTTTTGGTAACTCCCAACTCAAATCCTTGAGATAAATATATAAATTGCATCTTTGAGCTTATGCAGTTATGTACTATGATTAACATGAATGAAATGTGTATTTTATTTCAAGATGATTGTTGTCCTTCAGTTTATCAGTGTGTAGTTCTCCCTTCTTATGATTCATATAAACAGAAGCTGCACGGAGTAGTTTTTACAACTGCAAATTTTCATTTATGGTGATGAGACTGTCAATAGATGTTTTCAGTTTCTTATAGCACCTACAAAGATATCTCCATTAGCAAAGCAAAGCAAAGAATGTAGTAAAGGCACAGGGAAGAATTGGGTGCTCCCTTAGGTGTTTTTAGAAAGTACTAAGGTGTTAAAAATTAAACATCTATAGCAATTGACTCTCAAATTAAAAATAAAATGGAAAACCAAAACTGTTAAAATAATGTAATCTGAATGTCATACTCTCACAATTAAAAAAAAATAAATTAAAATGGCTTCTATTTCAGATATTGCAAGAGTTGATTTTCAATATATTATACACTGATATTCGGTGTATGAAAGATTTAATCTTCATCCAATGAGAGGAAGTCAGATTAAATAATATTTTTTAATTACTCTAATGTTTTTGTTAGGTTAAAAGCAACTCTGTGAACAGAATCATAGGAGACAACCATCAAGATCATTGGATCACAGTATCACAGTATCACCAGGGTTGGAAGAGACCTCAAAGATCATCAAGTCCAACCCATTACCACAGACCTCAAGACTAGACCATGGCACCAAGTGCCACGTCCAAATGCACCTTGAACACCTCCAGGGACGGTGACTCCACCACCTCCCTGGGCAGCCCATTCCAGTAGCCAATGACTCTCTCAGTGAAGAACTTTCTCCTTACCTCCAGCCTAAATCATTAAACCAATCCAATCATTAAACCAAGTTCGCTGTTAGCTACCAATTCCAACCTTTAACTACCAAGTTCACCACCAAATTATATCATTAAGCATCACATCTAAATGATCTTTAAACATATGATGACTCAGCTGCCTCCCTGTACAGCATATTGCAATGCTGGACAATATTTTCAGTGAAAATATTTCTCCAAATATCTAGCACAAACTTACCCTGGTGCATCTTGAGGCCATTCCCTCCTGTTCTATCACTACTTACCTGTGAGAAGAGACTAGCACCTACCTCTCTATAGTGTCCTTTCAGGTAGTTGTAGAAAGCAATAAGGTCTCCCCTCTGCCTCCTTTTCCTCACACTATTCCAGTTCCCTGAGCTGGTCTTCATAAGACTTTCTAGGTTCTTCACCCACCATCTTAGTTGCTCTTCTTTGTACCTCTTGCAGAGCCTCAATGTCTTTCTTGTATTGAGGTGCCCAAAACTGTATGCAGTACTCAAGGTGTGACCTCACCAATGCTGAGTACAGGGACACAATCACTCCTCTATTCCTGCTGGTCACACTATTTCTGATACAAGCCAGGATGCGATTGGCTTTGCCACCTGGCCACACTCCTGGCTTGTAATCAGATGATTGATGATCAGAATTTCCCAGGTCTCTTTCCATTGGACAGCTTTCCAGCCATACTTCCCCAGGCCTGCTGCATCATGCAACCCAAGTGCAGGACCCAGCAGTTGGCCTTGTTGAAAGCATATACCGTTGACATCGGGCCATTGACCCGTCTGTCTAAGTCTCTCTGTAGAGCCTCACTGTCCTCAGGTAGACCAACACTCCCACTTAACTTGGTGTCATCTACAAATTTACTAATGGTGCACAATAACTCCTTATCAAGATCATTGATAAAGATGCTAAACAGAAGTGGTCCTAATACTGAACTCCAAACAACATCACTTGTGACTGCCAGAAGTTGGACTTTATTAACTACCACTCTTTGTGCCTGGACATCCAGCCAGTGTTTTATTCATCAGACCATATGTTTATCTAAGTCATGACCAGACAGATTTTTTTCATGAGAACTCCACAGGAGACAGTATCAAAGGTTTGATGGAAGTCCAGATAGACGATATCCACAGACTTTCCCTCATTTGTTAAGTGAGTCATCTTGTCATTGAAGGAAATCAAGGCTGTCAAGTAGGACTTATATTTCATAAACCCATGCTGACTGGGCCTGATCCCCCAGATGTCCTTGATGTGGTGTGTAAAGACACTTGAGGTGATCTCTTCCACGACCTTCTCTGGTACAAAGGTCAGACTAACAAGCACATAGTTCTCCAGATCTTCCTTTTGTTCTATTTTTGTAGATAGGTGTCTCACTTGTTACCTTCCAGTCCACTGGGATCTCCACAGATAGCCAGGGGAAATGAGTTTGGTGAGCACATCTGTCAGTTCTTCTGGTACTCTTGGGTGTAACTTCTCTGGGCCCATACACTTGTGTGAATCTAACTGGTGTAGCAGGTCACTGACTACCTCCTCTTTAATTGTGATCAACTCATTCTGCTTTCCTTCTCTCTCAGCTCATGGAGCTGTGTGTCCAGGGAACAACTAGTTTTATTGCTAAAGGATGACACAAAGTAGACATTGAGCACCTTAGCCTTTCCTCATGCTTTGTCACCATATTTCCTCCTGCATGCAGTAATGGATGGAGATCCTTCCTAGTCCTTGTTTTGTTACTAGTGTATTTATAGAAACCAGTATTTCAGGATTCAGCTTAATGTACTTCCATTTCTCTTGTCTTGTCAGAAACCCCCCAGTTCCATTGTACTATGAAAAACAAGCACTACAAAATGAAGTTTAGTTCTAAAACTGATGACTGTAGAAAGATGAAAACATCATTAAATCTGTCAGATTATAGACACAAGTACTCCATAATTTCTTTCTTCCTCAAAGTGAAACTTCTAGTGATCCCTTTATGTCTACTTTCAAGTCCCTATGGCTAATCAATTATTTCCCAAGCAGCACTTAGAAACTTAGTATCTGATACCTCACTTTCTGAAGAGATGTATCTGACCAAGAAAAGTGGCCTCTCATGGCACGGAAAATTGATTTTTTAAAAATACTTCACTTTGCCAAGTTTCTTTTCAGTTTTTTGTTCATTAATGTCCCAAACCTACATGATTACATTCCTTATTCTGTATTTTCAGAAGACAATTTGAAAACTTACAAGTTTACAATCTAAAGATTAAAAAAATATCTCTGATCACTGAGGAAAATCTTGTGCAGGAGGGTAGAAATACAGTATCAATTTTCAATTTTATATATTAAAAAACTGAGTTTAGCTTGAATAAAGGAGATAAAATTTAAATCAAATCACTAAGAACATGAAAAAAATTGTGGAAATTCGGGAAAAAAAAATCCACAAATAAATTGCCATCATTACTGTTACTGAATACAAATCGATTATTTTTTTTCTATGCAACTTCACAGGAAGCATTTTTCCGCTCTCAACCTGAAAAATTGTTCCTCATTCAGTTTCTACATGTTAATCAGCTGCCCTTGTTGTACTGCTATATACTGCTACTTGCTGCTACTTTTGTTGTTTCTAGAATAAAAATATATGGCACTAATCAGATTTGTTTTCAAATTACAGAAATGAGAGTAACTTAGGGAAACTACACAAAGTGAGCTCTCTTCCCAGCTCTTTCAAGGAAAACTTGAGAGATTTCATTAAATATTTCATTTTAGCAGATTAAAATGCTTTTCTCACTAATAAGAAAAAAATATGATTTGGCTACAAAATGCACCTTTGAACTTGACTCAGTGTGATGTGCTAAGAAATTGTAATAATTATATTTTACTGAGAGTTCTTCTGAAAGCTGCAGGCTTTCAAATCCCACAAGTGGTACCTCATTTACAATCTGTTCTCCTCTCATTATGCTAAACCTTGTCTTAAGAAACTTAACCTTCCTGAGGCATAGAAACTAGGTTTCAAATGAAAAAGGAAATCTAGTTTTTAAGCATGAAAAAAATCAATACTGAAGGTTTTTAAAACAAACAAAAGAAGTGGAACTATAGTGCTTTACAAGAAACAAGACTGATTGGAGAGCTTTTCAATAAAAACCATTCATTTCCATTCATCTTGTTTCAGTTACTGATGCCTAACAACATATCTTATCAACTATGGCAGACACGTGTCAGCTGCATCAGCTTAGCTACTGCAGCTCAGACGGCTAAATTCTCAAGCATCACTTTATTGTGACAGTGTGTTACATGCTGTGCCATGGGAGGCTTAGGCTGGATATTAGGATATTAGGAAATACTTCTTGACTGTAAGGGTTATCAAATATTGGAACAGTCTGCCCAGGACAGTGGTGGAGTCAGCATCCCTGGGGGTGTTCAAGCAGTTTGTGGATCTGGCTTTTCAGGACATGGTTTAGTATTGACCCTTCAGTAATGAGTCAAAGGTTGGATTGGATGAATTTGGAGGTCTCTTCCAACCAGATATATTCTGTGATTCTGTGAATACCACTGCCAGGTTAAGCCCTTCAATCAAGCCATCTGAAAGCAAACTGCAGGAAAACAGGTATAGGCAGCACATCCGAATGTGTATGTCGCAGAAATGGTAATAAAGGAAGTTGGCAGATAAGGCAAAAAGTAGGTAATCCCTTCATGCCTCATTAAAATGCTGTCACATTTGTGAATGTGCAACAGGAAAGCAAAGCACAGAAACCTAATGAACTTCAAAGATGCATCTGAAAACAGCTAACCTGCAGTCATATTTTTCACTGAGACTTTATCCTAGTGAAGGAGACAAACAGAGATTGAGTCACATGCCAGGTGTCAAGGCCAGGTTGTATGGAGCTTTGAGAGACCTACTCTGGTGGAATGAGTGTCTGTGTAGGACCGAGTTGCATCCTGGGGTTAAATCATAAGACTGTTTCTGTTCAGGGGTAAGATGAAAATTTACAGTTCCATGTCTAGAGAATGACAGATTCTTAGAGGAATCATGTGAAAGCAGAAGAATGATTTATTTCTTATGTTTTTGAGTATAGGTGTTTGTTTTCTTTGTGTTAGACATCTAAATTCTTCTAAGATGGAAGGCCATGGAAGAAACTCCAAAGATCTTGGAATAGTGTGTACAGTAGTGCATACTGTTAATAGATATAGTCTATTCCGTGGATTTAGTGACAGAAATTGACTTTTCCTCCTTACCTTCCTAACCCTTGTTGTACCCTTTTCTTGTTTCTCCAAGTCTTTTCTGTAAAGCATTTTTATTGTTTAGCTCAAAGCACTCATATGTAATAGATCTATAAGAACACTCATTAGGAATTCATAAAGACTATTTGAAAAAACATCCAATTTATTTTCTTACTGAAAAATATATGTAAAAAAATGGAAGAAATTCAACAGATGTTTGCATAGACATGTATGATGAGTTTGAAGACCATAACTATTTTTAGTCTGCTTCATGCAGCAAACTTTGAAAGCTGGCATTTTTGGGGTATTTTGAATCAATGGAGGATACTTTTTCTATGGGCAGAACTACCAGTCAGAGAATGTTGTCAAAAGTCATGTTGGAAATGCTGAAGGAGATGGGTCTCTTTAACTTGGATAAGAGGAGATTGAGGGGTGATATTGTCAAGGTATACAAATCTGTGGAGAGCGAGTGTCAAAAGGATGGAGTCAGGCTTTTCTCAGTGATATTCAGTGACATGACAAGGGGAATGGGTGCAAGTTGGAGCATAGGAGATTCCACATAAACATAAGGAAAAGTTTTTTCACTGTGAAGGTGACTGATCAGGCTGCCCCAAAAGACTGTGGAGTATCCTTCTCTGGAGACTTTCAAAACCTGCCTGGATGTGTTCCTGTGTGACCTACTCTAGGTGATATTGCTCTGGTGGTGGGGTTGGACTAGATGATCTCTAGAAGCTCCTTCCACCCCCTAACATTCTGTGATTCAATTTTGTTCTCAAGACTTAATTTCCTGTTACTGTGAATCGTAAGGTACATAGATCTTTTGTGAAGAAACAATGGCAAAATTAGAAGCATAGACAGTGTATAATTGAATAAATTCAGTGGCAGAATTTGGTTCTAAGAGCCAATTTTTTTCAAAAAATAGCTTGTAATGTGTTCCTATATAAAATTTTTAAGTGCATCTGTAGAAATAATCAAGTCTAAATTTGAATAAGAAAGACTGGTATTATGGTCATGGATGTAATATGTTGAATGACAATTCTGTATTTTTATGAATTTGCAAAATAGTCTACAAAGATTAGGTAAGTCCATAATTACAACTCACACACTTAAGATGGATCTCCCATAAAAAATATGCTAACCAAAAGCTTCTACAGAAAAGGAAGTGCAAAATTCTTCAGACTACATGGAGACGATTTTAAGTAGATGAATGTACAAATTCTTGTTCTTGAATTGATTTTTGGCAAAATTTAAAAAGGGGAAAATACTCTTACATTAAGAGTTTGTGACAGTTTGTGAGTTCCCCATCCCCTCCACACTTTGTAAAATGACCCAGACTAGAACTCAGCTGGCTGGAAGTTAAGGACTGAAGCTCTATTTACAGCTCAGCACAATGTACAAGCAGATATTTACACTATATACAGGAATATCTACAGAAATATACAAGTAAAAGGTAATACAGAAACACAACTCCCCTCCCAGAAATCAGAGACCCCAGGAGGGGCTCCCAACAACCCTTCCACCTTCTCCCCACCCCTGTACCTTACCCCAAGGTCTGCCTTACGTGCAAGGTGAATTAGGAGGATCGGCCAGGGGGGTTAGAAGAAAAGTGGTTAGTGAAAATTAATTGGCAGAAGAGTCAGAGCCAGAAGCTGCTAGATCCAGCAAGTGCCAGACAGAGACTCACTTATCTATATATTTTGGTTATTGTTCCCAAACAATTTCTTAGCAAGCGTATGAGTGCAGTAGACATCATGATGTTTTCCTTTCACAGCCTATAGTGTAATTTTCTCTATTAAAATATTCTAATTAGCCTCAAACCAGCACAATGTTATAATTTTTTTTTATGCTGTGATGTCAGTATCTAAAAGGCCAGTCATGAACGTAGTGGGTTTTATTTCTTTCAAAACAAGGAATAGAAAGCAAGTCTTTCTTTCAGACCATGCCACATAAGCTGAGAAGCACCTAAGCTTGTACATACATGGAATTGTTTTCTTCACTGATTATGGAATGACAGTCTCCTAAATGCTAATATTCTGTTTGTCTCTCAATGTCTGTAGCAACAACAGTTTGCAGAATAGTTTGGAAGAACTTTTTCCATCTTTAAATATCATTGGTTTCAAGTGATGGGTACATGACTCATTTTATTTGGAAGAGCACACTGCATGTTGAATATTGCTGTGATCTAAGCTCACTCATCTGGCACTAAACGTGATGTAGTCACTCCCTCACTCCTACTCCATTCTCATAGAACCAGGAATAGTCTGGGCCAAAAGGGACCCCTAGAGATCATCTAGTCTGGTTCTCCTGCAGTCAGCAGGGACATCCTAACTAGAGCAGGTCACCCAGGGCCTCATCAGGTTTCACCTTGAATGTCTCCAGGGACAGGCCTCAATCACCTCCCAGGGCAACATGTTCTAGTGCTCCACCACCCTCATAGTAAAGAACTTGTTCCTTAAGCTATTCTAAATCTTCTTTATCAAGCTTGAATCCATTGCCTCTCATCCTGTCACTGCAGGCCTTTGCAAACAGCTTCCATCCACCCTCCTGTGGGTACTGGAAGGCTGCTATTAGGTCCCCCCAGAGCCTCCTCCTCTCCAGACTGAACTACCCCAGCTCCCTCAGCTTGTCCTCATAGCAGAGGTGCTCCAACCCTCTGATCATTTTTGTGGCTCTCCTCTGGACCCACTTCATCAGGTCCATATCTTTCTAATAATGAGGGTTCCAGAACTGGATGCAGTAATCCAGGTGGGGTCTCACCAGAGCAAAGTCACTCTGCAGAGTAAAATCACCTCTCTGTCTCCGCTGGCCACACTTCTTTTGATGCAACCCAGGATATGATTTGCCTTCTGGAATGCAAGCACACACTGTCTGCTCATGTTCAGTTTCTAGCCCACCAGCACCCCCAAGTCCTTTTCCACACGGCTGCTCTCTAACACCTCATCCCCAACTTGTACTGATAGTGAGGATTGATAGGTAGGGAGGAAAAAAAACTAACAAGAAACCAAAAAAAATTAGAAGGGTTGAGTCAAAGACCAGGAAGGGTTCACATGCCAATTACGGTCAAAGGACAGACACCATTTAGGGAAAGAATCAATTTAAACAAAACAACCACAAATTCACCAACTGAATTGGAGAAGGTCAGTGCTAAATACAAATGGAACTTAAACCCACCTTATCTCCATCCCTATCTTCTTGGTCCCAGCTCTGCTACTTACTCCTGGCTAGTGGTGCAGAGAGGTAGAGAATACTGTTTGCAGTCATTTCTGTTGCTCCTTCCTCCTCAGGGGGGAAACTGTTCACAGTTCTCCCCTGTAACAATGTGGCATCCCTTCCACAAGAGAAAGTTTCCCCAACAGCTTCTTCTACTAGCATGGATCCCTTTCACAGGCTGTAATACTCACAGTAAATCACAACAGTGCAGGCCTCCCTCAGAACAGACTTCTTTGGGAGATGTTTCATGATCTAATGTAAGGATCTTCCATGGGCTGTGGATGACATTCTGCTTCCATTAGTGATCCATATGGAGTCTACAGGATCAGCCTGACATCTCACCATGGGCTGAAATGGATTGGCTGCTCTGGCATGCCTCTTCTACTCCTTCCTCACTGACCTTGGTGCCTGTATGGTTGTCTGTATCACATCCCATTCCTCTCCAACACAAAATCCCACAAACAAGTTGCCCGACAGGTTTTAAAAGGGCTTAAATATGTTTTCTGGTTTTCTGGTTGGCTTGGTCTCATCCAGAAATAGGTCTGATTTGGAACTGGGAGAAGTCCTTTAAACTTCTTTTACAGAAGCCTCTAACAGTGGCGCCCTCCTCTGCTACCACCAAACTCTACCAAGACGAAAAAACAACACAAATACCAAACTTCAGCTTTACTACACTTTATGAACCAGTTGTAAAAATATTCATTGACAGATATCTAACAAATCTACAGAATTTGAAAAGTTTTGTGGGCACCTGTATTGAGAATCTAAACACACATTTCCACTAAAAAAACCCAGAAAACTCCAAAGCAACATTGTCGTAGTTTAGCACTGTTCGGTTCTTGTGTTAACTATCTGTTCATACATGTAATAAAACTATATACAGATATTTGCCATCGTGATTTTTTTATATGCATAGGAAAGTGTCTATTATTAAATAGTGCCTCTGCTTTCACTCATTTGAAGTCTGATGCTTAGCAGTGACAGTGTGGGACCTCATACAAATATAGTCATGAGAACTATATGTAATATGCTTACATAGAAAGATTCAGTAATTCTGACTATTCTTTATTTTAACTCATTCTTTTTACTTGTACAAGGCCTTTTTAGCAGACTAGTATTATTTAATGACACTTTGCAGAGGATCAAGGTCTGTTATGTGGAACTGCATCAAAGTAAGTACATATGTTTCTTTCCTCTATTTAGCAAGAGTCCTTAAAGAATTCTAGTAGGCATAATTCACCTTTCAAAAGTCATTACTAGTCTCTCCCTAATGTATTAGATTTAGGTGGTTTATGACTCTTCCATTAATGGATTTGTTTTGTGTTGTTTTGTTTTAGAACATTTTCTCCTAACACCAAGATAAAGCATCTCAGGCAATAATTTCTTGGATCATCTTTAGCACCTCTTTAAAAAGAAGTACAATGTTGTCAGCTCTCTTGCTCTGTGGTTTAATAGCTATTTAATGATGAAAGGTCTAATCCTGGTTCCTTTGTCACTATATGAAGACTCATTAAATTTAGTGGGAGCAGGATACAATTTTAATTGCATAGTTTTCCCATTAGCATTGTTCATTTGTTCTTTTATTTCATTGGAATTCTTGGACAAATGCCTTAGGTGATTGGTGTCTTATTTTAAGCTAGTTTCTCACATTGCAACATCATTTCTGATTTGCACTTTGTCAAGATAAAGTCTTATGTTTTCAACAATGCATTAATTAATTTGTGTGGGGTCACCTCTAAAAGCTTTAGTTACTTCTTGCCTGACAGAGACCCCATATAAAAGAAAATCAAAAGCAAAATTTGGCCCAAATAATGATTTAGATGAATTGCCAGAGTAGATCAAATTCTGTTCTTAAAGAATACCAGTAGATTTCCAAATCTGGGAATTTCTACTTCTGTACAGAGGTATATTTTAAGTGCTGAAATTAATCTTCTTATCGGATGATGTATTTCACTAGTCAAGTACAAGTTCCTAGATACTGGTTACATTACTGCTGAATGAATGAACTTCAGACAATCTGTGCCTCCAAAGTCAATCAGGAAGACCTTGTCTATGTTTATACTGAACAGTACTTGATCTAAATCTTTTTGGTTTTGTATAATGTCTTTTGTATTGCTAAGCTGTAATTGCTATCTTCTCCATATATGAGTGGGTTTGGTTGGTTTTGTTTTTTTTTTCCTTGAGTTTTTTTTTTTTTTTTTTTTTTTTTTTTTTTTTTTTTGGTAGTTTTTTTTGTTTGCTTGTTTGCTTTTCAGTTTTGTAAATAATATGAAGGTTGTGATGTAGCCTGCAGTATTACCACACGATTGAAACGTGAAACCAAGGATATATACTTGTGAGACAGGGAAACATGAGGAAACAGTTGTCTGTTAGATGTGGATTGTTAGCTGAATAGAAGCCAGTCTTTCTTTGGAAGTCAATGAGATGATGTATCTCAAAAGAAAAAATTCAGATTGAATTAGAAGTTATGCAGCGTGATCAATTGAAAAAAAATATGCTTGCTGATGACATGGAAACATGCTACTTGATGTTTTAGACAGCCATTGCTTAGGAGTTGGATAACTCCTACCTCAATATATTTTAAGATTTATTTTGATTAGAAATGTGATAGGTACAGACTGGTGAAAGTAAAAACAAAAAATAACAGAAATTTGATGTTGAAGGGAACTTGTTAAGTAATATACTTGAGAGGATAGTTGTTGAAATAAAATCTAGATAGTAACAGTCACTGTTACGTCACTGTCAGAGAACAAAGACTATAGTGTGCTTGGAATTGGTAATGCTAGAAGCCTTGCAAGCACAGTCACCCTAAAGCCTTCCGTGACTCTGTTCAACTGTACTCATAAGGAATTCTCTATTAGAGTTCTTCTTCACACCCGTCACCAGTTTTGTTCCACTTCTTTGGACACACTCCAGCAATTCAATGTCTTTCTTGTAGTGAGGGGCCCAAAACTGAATGCAGTATTTGAGGTGCAGCCTCACCAATGCCAAGTACAATGACACAGCCACTTCTCTACTCCTGCTGGCCACACTATTCCTGATACAGGTCAGGATGCTGTTGGCCTTCTTGGCCACCTGAGCACACTGCTGGTTCATGTTCAGACAGTTGTCAACCAACACCCCCTGGTCCTTTTCTTATGGGTAGTTTTCTAGCCACTCTGTCCCAAGCCTGTAGCATTGCAAAAGGGTCATTGTGACTCAAGTACAGGACCTGGAGCTTGGCCTTGATGAACCTCATACAAATGAATTCGGTACAATACAATGTCTCTCTCCAGAACCTTCCTACCTTCAAGTAGATCAATGTTCCCACACAGCATTGTGTTGTCTGCAGACTTACTGAGGGTACACTCAACCCCCTTATCCAGATCATTGATAAAGATAGTGAAAAGACTGACCCAAAAACTGAGCCATGGGGAACACCATAGTATTGTGTAGTCCTTGCTGTTGAACGTACAGCTTCACACAGGACCATGACTGTGCTCCTCAGGCAAGTAGCTATACCTGGGAGTTCATGGTCTATTCCTTTGTATCTCTAACTCTCAACTTTCCCTGCTGCTAATGATAAACCCCTGAAACAAACATTTAGGAGTTTCCAGACAGTATTTCAGAATTTTTTATTCACATTAAAGAGGAAAGATTATTTTGTTAGGTTTTGTACACATTTAAACAAAAATATTTGGTTTAGTGTCAACATCTTACAGTTTACAAAGCTTACAGGTGGATAAAACAAATGCATACATCTTGCTGAAAAAGTAACAAGGAGTCTAATAAACAGAGGACATTGTACTATTACTGTATAGCCATTCATTTGTGCATCTGTAAATACATGTACAGGTATTGTTAAACAGCCTTGCAGTTAGTATTAAAGAAAAAAATATATCGTGGCCTTGCACATTTTTAAAGTGACTTGAGGGAATGATGGAAAGTATAACGGCATGAAATAAAAGGTAAAAGCTGTTTTATTGCTGCAACATCAGCAATTGTCAATAGTTTAATAGTACATATAAGTTAAAATGTGGACAGCACAAGAAGTAATGATATTTTAAATAATAAATGTTGCATTTGTCACATTCTTGTGACAATATTGTCTCAGTTTTATTCACTAAGGAGATCTCAAATTTAAATAAATATTTTTTAATTAATTAGAAAACAAAATCTTTTTTTTACTGGATTGGTTTCTGGGGCTATAGATTCTAACAAAATTAAATCCTGAATAACTATTTCTAGCAAATTTCTGTTAAAATAAATATACATACACATGTACTGTATACATTAATCTGATCCAAGTAAACCTAAAAAAGAAACCTTGAACTGACAGTAGCCAAATATATATTTGTGACTTAGGAATTGTTTCCCCAACAGTTTCTGAGCAAGAATGAGGAGTGAATGAAATGCTAAAATGAACTTAGTAACATGTTTCTGCTGTTTTCATGCCTACTGGAGAATTATTTATCCACTTACAAACAATAAAATAGAATTGGTTTCTTTAGCCATTCTCTGTTAGACATCTTTAATTTCAACTTCATCTAATTTGCATACATTATTTTCATCTTTTATACACAGCAGCCAAGCAACAGCACTGTGGAAGTCAATCTAAAAGCCTTTTATTTCATTACAGTTTAATTTCTTATTTATTACACTTGCTAAATTATATTTCTGAACAAAACTGGCAGCTACTCTCTCAATTGACCAGAATGTTGTATTTTTAATGATTAGAGCAGGAAGCAGATGGAAGCTATTATTTTAAACATAACCTTAGCTTTGTTTCCATGGTAAGTAAGTGGCTGTGGTGACTGGTGACGGAGCAAGACCGAAAACAGTAGACAATAACAAGATACTGACATGAATGCCCTGAAGACAAGAAAGCCAAGTTAGAGTCCTTTTATCTTAAGATTTTGCTTCAGGAAAAAGTAGATTCAGAGTATTTATTTAGTGAAGTACTCTGTACTGATAATAGAGATTGTATGGAATAGTCAGACTGACTCAGTGATAGGGGGAGATGGTAACAGAGTACTCAAAATGCTCATAATGTAGCACAATGCACAAAGGTATATTCTTTCCTTGCAATCTGTTACTATTACTGTATAATTTGATTATGACATCCCACATTACTTGAAAAGCTCAGTTTGACGAAGGTCTCAGCATTGTTTATGAAGTGTACAGTTAAGAATGCTGGAGGGTTTTTCACTTCAGTCTGCCTCTGTTAATTTATCTGAGTGACTAGCAAATGACAGATAAGTTCAAGGTTTGTCTTTATCATACTGGATCTTACTGATGGTTCACTTACAGATATAATCATTAGAGATGCAGTAGTTTTTGGAATTACCAAACCTCCACCAGAAACAGTTGAGATACTTGCCAGAAACTATGGCAGTTTTATAACAGTGGGGGACATGACAGTGAGGGTCTGCTACAGATCGCCTAACCAGGAAGATCACATGGATGAAACCCTTCATAAATTCTCATTCACAAGATCTGGTCCTTGTGGGAGAATTTAATCACCCTTGTATCTAGTTGGAGAGACAACACTGTGGGGCATAAGCAAACCAGGAGATTCCTGAAATGCATTGGTGATAACTTCCTCTTCCAAGTGATAGAAGAACTGAAGAGGAGAGGCACCATTCTAGACCTTGTTCTTACCAACAAGAAACGGGGTTGGTGGGGAATATGAAGCTCATGTACAGCCTTAGCTGCAGTGGCCATGAGACGATCGAGCTTGAGATCCTCGGGACAGCAAAGAGGAGGATGCTTAGCAAGATTGAAACCCTTGACTTCAGAAGAGCTGACTTTGGCCTCCTCGGGAGCCTCTTTGGTAGAGTACCATGCCATGAAGCCCTTGAGAGATTGTGAGCCCAGGAAAGCTGGTCTGTTTTCAAGAATTAGTTCCAAGCTCAAAGGCAAGGCATCCCTTAAAAGAAGAAATGAGGAAAAAATACCAGGAGGCCTATGTGGATGAGCAAGGAACTCCCAGTCACAATCAAACATTGAGAGGGGAATCCCTAAAGGGTGGAAGAAAAAACAAGTAATGTGGGAGAAACACAATGGCATTGTTTGAGAAATCAGAAACCAGGTTAGAAAAGCTAAAGCCCTGACAGAGTTAAGTCTGGTCCTGACAGAACTAACTCTGTACAGGTATGACAGGAAGAAAAGGAAGACAAGAAAGAACTCAGGGCCTCTCTGGAGAAAATGAGATGGTCTGTTTACTGATTATATGGAAATGACTGAAGTACTCAATGATTTCTTTGCATCGGTCTACCCTGATCACCACTTGAGCCACACTCCTGAAGCTGCAGAAGGTAATGGCCAAGTCCATGAAAGTGAAGAACTACCCACAGCAAGTGCACATCAGGTCTGGGAACACCTAGAGAACCTGAAGGTGCACAAGTTCATGGGACCTGACAAGACAAATCCATAGGTGCTGAAGGAACTGGCAGATGAAATTGCTAGGCCATTAGCCATCACATTTGAAAAATTTTGGTGGTCTGGCGAAGTTCCTGCAGGTTGGAAACAGGGAAACATAACCCCATTTCTAAAAAAGGAATCTAATAAACCAAGGGAACTACAGACCAGTCAGTCTCACCTCTGTGCCAGGTAAGATCATGGAGCAGATCACCCTGGTAGCTGCGCTAAAGTTCAGGGAATGGAACAAGGTGAAGAGTGACAGTCATCATGGCTTCACAAAAGGCAAGTTGTGTCTGAAAGGTTTGGCGGTCTTCTGCAAGAGTTGCAGCTCTCATAGATATGGGAAGAGCAACTGATGTCATCTACTTGGACTTGTGCAAAGACAGTGCATCACGTGACATGCTCGTCTCTAAGATGGAGAGGTATGGTCTTGATGGATGGACAACCTGATTGATATGGTACTAGCCAGATGGATGGACTCAAAGTGTTATGATCAACGGCTCAATGTCCAGGTAGAAACTAGTGACAAGCAGAGTTCCTCAGGGATCTGTACTGTGTCCACTGCTGTTCAACATCTTTGTCAGTGACATGGATGGTGGCATCGAGGGCACTCTTAACAAGTCTGCTGAAGACACCAAGCTGTGTGGTGCAGTGGACACATTTGAGGACAGGGATACCATCCAGAAGGACTTTGACAGGTTTGAGAAGTGGGCCAGTGCCAAGTGCATGAAGTTCAACAAGTGGAAGTATAAGGTCCTGCATCTGTATCTGGCCAGTCCCAAGCACAAACAAAGGCCGAGTGCAGAGTAGGTTAAGAACAACTCTGAAGAATGATTGATGAGAACCTCAGCATGAGCTGGCAGTGCACTCTTGCAGCCCAGAAGGCAATTTTTTTCCTAAGTTGCATCAAGAGGACTGTGCCCAGCACTGTGAGACCCCATCTCAAATCCTCGTCTGTCCAGTTTTGGTGTCCCTGTCATAACAAGGACACAGAACTCTTGAAGCTAGTCCTGAAGAGGGCCACAAAGATGATCCAAGATCTGGAATACCTTTGGTATGAAGATAGCAAAGAGTTTGGGCTCTTCAGCTTGGAGAAGAGAAGGCTTCGAGGAGACCTTACAGTAGCCTTCCAGTACCTGAAAGGGGCCTATAGGAAGGTTGGGGAGGAACTATTTACAAGGTCTTGCAATGACAGGAGAAGGGCCAATGGGTTTAAACTGGCAGAGAGAAGATTTAGACTAGATGTTAGATCTTTACAGTGAGGGTGGTGAGACACTGGAACAGGTTGCCAAGGGAGGTTGTGGCTGGTCCCTCCCTGGAGGTGTTCAAGGTCAGGTTGGACGAGGCCTTGTGTAACCTGTACTAGTGGGAGGTGTCCCTGCCTTGAGGTCCCTTCCAACCTTACCATTCTATGATTCTATGATTCTAACTTCCAAGTATATTAGCAATTACAGTAATGAAAGACAGGAATATGGGACAAGGAAAAACTTTCCAAATAACTGAATACTTTCATGACTTCATCCCTAGTCCAGGATTCCATCTAATTGGAAATGGTTTAACTTATCCCCAGTTTTATAGTTATCTTTATATTTTGCATAACATGTGAGACATCACTATCTTAGATTTCTTTATAGAAAAATAGTTTTGGATGCCAAAGGTGATCTTATTTAATTTCTTTTTCTAAATAAAGAATAAAAACAATCTACAAAATGTGTCTGATTAGTGTAGAATACTCTAACTGTAAGGAACTAATCATATATTTATCTTCCTTTTTCTTTCACCCTCATCCACAGAATTACATAGTGCTAGGGGTTGGAAGGCATCTCTGGAGATCATCAAGTTCAATCTCTCCTGCCAAGGCAGGTTCACCTAGACAAGGTCACACAGGAAAACATCCAAGTGTGTTTTGAATGTCCCCAGAGATGTAGACTCCACCATCTCTCTAGGAAACATTTTTTTTTAATACCTGTTATAAGGCTTTCCTATATCCATTGCCGTATATCTTTGCCTCGTTCTGCCTTATCTGTGAAGATATATTTACATAGAAGCTTCTGATTATCAATCAGCTATTTTAAGTTAACTCTTTAAATTTGATAACAGTCTCTACAAAGATCTGAGCCAAGTTTCGTGATTTCAATTGTATTTGAAGTTTGAAAATGAGGTTGTTGTCTGCACTGAATTTACGGAATCTTTGAATTTTGTCAATGCGTATTCCTTTTACAACATTAATTCTTGTTATGAACTTTGCCTTTAGCATGTACTGTTCCATTACAATTGATTGTTTCCTCTCCTTGGAACATCTGTAGAGCTGAGCTTGTAGTACCTGATATAGGAAAAGGGGAATAAAAAATAGAATGTAGAGCAACCTAGGTAATTATTAACTGTATAAAGCCTCATAAATCAGATATAAACAAAGAAAGGTGGTTTAAACATGAGAAGGCACAGGAATGCTCCATTGGAGAGGAGGAATACCATATTCAAAGATGAGAGCATCAGAAACTTTGACCAAGAATGTGACCCGTAACTGGTGCCAAATAAGCAAAAGGTAAAAGGGCCAAACCGAGGAAGACATTGAGCCTTCATAAGAAAGATCCCAAAAGACAACCACCAGGTGGCAATCAGCATGGTTGAAGAGATGGGACGCTGTGGAAAAAGGTTCCAAGAACTGTTTGCAGTAATCCCCCCATTCCCAGAACTAAGTGTACTAACCCTACTCGTGTACTGAATATGCATAGTTTGGTAGCATAAGTAGTTACCTGAACACGGTGCAAGTGTGCAGGGTTTGGTGGAGTGATCCTCCCTGTCACCTGGTACTGTAAATCAAAACACTTTTCCTCATAACACTCTGTGTGCTGTGAAGTATCTTCTGTCCATGAGTCACACCACATTGGGGTTTTGGGGTTTTTTTGTTTGTTTTTAATATTAAAAGAGAAGTTACAAATTTGTAGACTGACTTGCCTGACACAAAATAAATTTTTTAAAAGTCAGTATGGAATACTCAGAACCAAACATATTTCATATGAATGCACTGACCATATATGAAAATATGATCCACATGGAAATATAAGAATACCATTACAAGAGAGAATTGTAAAAATTATCTTTAGTGTTTGAAGATGTAAAACTCTTGAATTTGTTCAAAAACTAAATTTCCTGTGACAACTCTGACATTTTCCTCTGCATCACAAATTGTGAGAGGTACAAATTAAGGCAGATGTTAACATCTCAGGAATGGTTTTGTAGTTAATTCCTTAGGTTTTAAATATAGATGATCTTTGTCCCAGGCTAGAGGTAATTGATTTGATGGTTGAGTGACTGTACTGCTAAGGTCTTGCAGGTATAAAGGCCACCAGGCTGTAATTCTCCGACTGAAGTGGCACAAAAAAAGATTTATGTTCATGTAACTCAGTCTGACCACAATAATTCAGAAGTGATCGAAGTAATTGGTCCAAAAAAGGGAATTAAAGAAACAACTTTCTTGTCTGGCTGAATATATATGTCTAAAAGAACATTAACAAATCTAATTTAGTCAAAATTTGACTAGCCCATTATATTTGCTTCACTACTGACTTCTGATTTACATAAATGTTCACTACAGTTTTAATTGCATTTTCCTTCATGTTATATTTTACTGCTATGGCCTATGGTTGTAAGTGAAAAGGACTTAATTTTTAATCAGGGATGTTTTATGTAAAAAAAAAAAAAGTGTATCATTTTAATGTGGCAAAAATGTACTTTGTTTGATAGAATTTCTGAGACATAAATATAGAGGTAATGTCTATAAAATGTTAGCCTGGCAACCATTATGGCTATAGGTATGTGTACAGAGAGACAATCCTTTTAGATTGATGAAGAAATGCTTATTAAAAAGGTTTTACTCATAGGGTTTTAAACAGAAAACTGTCATCCTTTTAATAGGCAACCAATTGTAGAACTACTCTAACAATTTTGTGTAACTCAACATATAGCTTATGTCCTAAATATAAAATTCAGAAACTCAGATGAGACAATGAAATTAAAGTTATATTCTGCATCACAAATAACTGCACTGCTATGATGATTTGAGGTTAATTGGAATATTTTAATGAGATAAATTAGATCATTGTTTGTGAAAAGACTGATGTCTATATTGTTCATTGTTTTGTTGAGAGGGAGAAAAATCTAAACATATATAAAATACATGAAGGGATAAAAATATAAACAATGGTCTCTCACTTTGTCCTGGAACACTGCCTATTTGTTTCTCTGGTCTGTGTCCTTGGATCCGATCACTTTCTTTTAACTCCCATCTGGTCTAATATCTCACCTCTAATCTTGACATCTAACACATAAGTTTTGTTGGTTGCTGCTGCCTTCTCTTTGTTTTGTTTGTCTGTCTGAGATAGAGGGGAAAGAAGAAGTGAGGGGGGTGTAGTTTGAGCCCTTCCGGGCAGTTTTCTTTGTCTGGGAGGGAGTTAGGATTTCTGTATTATTTCTGACTTGTATATAATTGTAAATACTCGTATATATTGTATATATATGCTTGTAAATTTTGTCTGCTGTAAATACAGCTTCATCTTACTTCCAAGTCATCTGGGTTTGTCTGGTAAATTTCAAATAGTGTGGGCGGAAAGTTCCTAATCCACCACAACTGCTGTAATTGATAACCAGAACTGTTAACAGGTAGACATCAGACTTAAAAAAATTTTTTTTTGGTTGGGTTTGGTTTTTTTTTTTTTCTTTTCAGTAGTGACTGACAGAGATTGAGCTGTCAGCGCCTTCCTCCTTCATTCTGGACAGTCTGAAAATACACTTGACTTTCTGATAATGGCTGAACAACCTATTTCTGTATAGTGTCTTATATTCAGTGTTTCAAATAAACTGTCTAAGAATGCATTGTCACAAATCTTTGTGGGTTTCTTGATGATCTTAGTATTTTAACCTTACATCCACTTTCAACATAATGATATTATTAAGACTGAGTTTAAAGATATTCACTAGTAGTAGTAGTTAAGATTTGGTCAACAGAATTTCCTTTTATGCACTGAGTGTTTGTGTAAAAAAACCTTTATTTTATAGCTTTGTAGTAGTTTATCCTTTGGACCAAGCTAAGCCATTTTAATCTAAACTATCTTCAGAGTAATTCAAAAGAAGCAGCCATAAACTGAAAGCAGAACTACCTAATACAGAATTTAGCTTTTTCACTTCTTAAATTTATTCTAGGATATTGTGTATGATAATTAAAATAAGGGGCGAAAGTAATTTACAGTTCTCTGAAACCACTGCTTAAGAGATAACAGAGCAATTGCAGTGACATGGAACTGTGGAGAACACAGTTTCAATACTGTGCACCATTTGGGCTTCTTTTGATTTCATAAAGTTATGTTTAATTTATAGTACTTGGAGGGAGTTACTTTCCACTTATGAAAAGTATTCTGTACACCTGGGGCCTTGTGAAGGGAATTTCTACTTACTGGCCCGAGATGTGAAACATACCAGGAGGAACAGCAATTCAATACATTCTTAAACAGATTCAATAGCTCAGGCACAATAAACTGTCCAATATTTCAATTTTTAGGTGAAAAGGAAAGGCTCAGGAGAATCTACTAGCATGCAAGTGCATCACAGTAGTCCTTCTGCTACTCAGAGCTCCCTGAACAAAATCCCAGTCTTCGTGTTTTATACCCAAGAAGAGGAATTTCATTATGAAGACAGTAGGGCAGGCAGAAGTGTTATATTCATCATTTACAATAAGAAAATGAGAGGTAGAAAGATTGAACAGTGAGTACTCTCAGCAAACTGGAAAAAAAAAATTGATTGCATATTGGAACCCCCTTCTAGTTAAGCAGAAAAGAAGAATGAGAAGTAACTGTTACATATAGATCTATTTCACATAAACAATCTTAAAGTTCTCTTTCAGGTAGAACTAACCAACATTAGTCTTGGGTACTAAGCAGCTATCTTTCAGGTGTTTGTATTTCAAATGACTACATAACTCATGTAGGCAATAGGTTTGTTTTCTGTTCCACTATATTTGAGCAGAAAGGGGAAGTGAAGATTTTGCTGAACAGATCTGAGAACAGAATATTGCAAAATGTAATTTGGGGACAGTTCCTGATGTGCAGTACTGTGGAAATTAATTTCAAGTTGTCTACTAAAGATTCATCTTTATAGTCATACCAGGTTACAGAATGCATAATGTCTGTAGTGCTCCTTACTGATGCCCCTGAAATTTTGTATGTAGGTAGACATCCATAGGCCTACAAAAGTAGGAAACGATGTAATAGTATAGCCAAAAGAATGTGGGACGATAAATATAGAGAGCAAAACCACTCAAACCAACACTGAAAACAAAACACACACCAAAACATAAAATCCAAGAGCTTTTGTTGCTATGCTGCTGGAGCCTTTAAAACCTGAAGCTGATGTGCATTGCATCAGAAACCTAGTTCAGCGAAAGTTATTTAGCCTGCTTTAATGAGATCCACCACTTAGTGGAATCAGATATTACAAGTCATTCATGTGCACGTCGGCAGAGATGGTGTATGTCATTCCTCTGTACATTCACAAATATCAGCTATGTCTTGTACTGGGCTTAACTTGTGCTGTAATAGGTTTGGGTTGCTGGGACTACAGAGTCCCTTATGCGAAGGAAATCTTGATCTGCCCTGAGCTAGTCACAGTCCAATCTAAGTGACTCCAGTATCACTCTGAATACCCCATTGTTTCCTTATTTATGTAGCTACAAAGAAATTTGTGAGATCTCAGTTCATGTGCATTTAAGAAAGAGAAACAGGAACAGAGGAGGACAAAGATGGGTAAATTTGGACAAATTATGTGCAATTTGCATTAAAATCAGGGAAAATGGAACTATGAAGGGAGGAGGAGAATTGTGCAGCTTATGTCAGCTCTTAATAAACACAAATGTTTGTGTTGGTTTTGTTTGTTTGTGGTTTGGTGGAATTTTGGGGTTTTTTTGGTGGTTTTATTTTGGGGTTTTTTTTTGGAAGTGTGGATATGTGTTTTTTTTTGTTTTGCTTGGGTTTTTTGTTTGTTTTGTTTTGTTTCATTTTTTTTTGTCTTGTGTTTGTTTGGTTTTTCTAATTTGCAGGAGTTTTTTTTCTTAATGCTGGAATCAGCCATCAGAATTTGGTGATACCTGGAAGTAAATTCAACTAAGTAAAATCTCCTGAACTGAGACTCCTTTGCTTACACTGAAGCTGTGGTATAAGACGAACATGTTGTAACAATTTTAACTACAGAAAAAAAAAAAGAAAGTTATTCTGCAACCCAAGAAATACGGTTTAGAATCTGTCATAGTCATTTAGTCATTTAAATATTTCCAATTCCTAAATAAGTATTTCTAAAAAAACCCCATTCAAAACCAAAACCAAAACAGAAAAAAACCCCACCACACCAAAACAACAAACAAAACAAACAAACAAACAAACAAAAAACCCACACAAAAGAAACAACAGTAAAGCTTCTTTTTTCCAGCTTCTTAAAACTTCCTTATTTAGTTTTTCTCGGTGGATTTTTATTGATGGCAGTTAGGTAGCCTGTAGTCTTTACCCTTTGAAGATTTACTCTGCTAATGAAATTCTAGTTTAGAAAGTATTATTGCCTATAATTCTGTTGACCAGTATTGAAACAGAGGTATTCAACTTACAGTAAGTTTTCTATAGATATGTTGGTCAGAAAAAACGATTAAAGGAAATGTTCCCCTTCTGATAAAACAGAAGCAGTAAAAACAAATATGAAAGACTGAGGTAATTGAAATGTTTTCCTTGTGTTTTCAATTATAATCTCTCTCAGCTCCTTGAATCTCAAGGCAAGGGCTAGGGGAATGAAATCCCTCCCATCATAAGTGAAGATCAGGTCTGAGATCACATTAGGAACTTGAACATGTACAAGTCCTTGAGATTCAATGAGATGCATGTCAGAATCTGAGAGAACCAGCTGGTACAGTGGCCAGGACACTCCCCATCATATCTGAAAAATCATGACCGACAAATGAAGTACCCAGTGACTGGAAAGAAGAAACTCATTTCTATTTTTGTAAAAGGTAAATAAGAGGACCTAGGGAACTACCAAGCAGTCAGCCTCACCTATGTGACTTGTGATCATGGAAGAGATACTTTTTAAAGAATCATTCTGGAGTGACTACATCAGAGTACAAAGGCAGAGATATGAATGTCATCTCTCATAGAATTTTTCTCTCTGCATTGGGGAGAGATGGGTTTGATAGATGGACTGTTAGGTGGATGAGGAATTAGCTGGATGGCCATGTCTAAAGAGTTGCAGCCAATTGCTTAATCTCCAAGAGCAAACCATTAATGTGTGGTGTCCCCCAATGGTTTGTAGTGGGATCAGTGTTATTTAGTATCACTGACATAGTGGGATTGAGTGCATCCTGAGTAAACTTTCAAATGACGCCAAGTTTAAGAAGAGATGCCTTCCCAAATGACCTTGTTGGGTATGAGGTGTAGGACTGTCTAAACCTGAAAAGACAGCAAAACCAACTGCAAAGTCCTGCAAGTAGGTCAGGCCAGTCCCAATACCAAAATAGATGGGAGTTGTATGGTTTGAGAGTAGCCCTGCAGAGAAGGACATGGAGATACTGGTGGACAAAAACTTGAATATGTGCTGTCTATGTGTACTTGTAGCCCTACAAGCCAGTTGTACTCTGGCCTGCATAAAAGTAAGCATGGCCAGAAGGTCAATAGAGGTGAGTCTGCTCTCATAAGACTGCCTAGAGCACTACATCCAACTTTCATTGTTGAACTTAAGTCACAGATATTTACTTGACTGCCTCTACTTGATATAGATTTTTATTTTTTTAAATTTAAATTACCACATATGGTATGAATGAAAAAGTTATTCTATGTCAACATTCTATTTTCGTGGACATATATGCAGAATACGTATTTGTTTATGTGCATTTCAGCTGCAGAAAGGGTGATAAGTTTGCGCATTACTACAAAGCCACAGAAGTAAAGGAATATCTTTATGCTTTAGTCACAGAAGCTTGGTAAGCTGTGTAGCTTTGTAGTATGGGAATCTTTTTTTTTTTTGCAGGAACTTTCCTAATGTAAATATAATTATCCTTTGTCCAATTTAAAAAGCTAACCAAGCAAAAAAAAACCCCAAACCCAAAACAAAAGCAAAAAAACAACCACCAAAATAAACTGCAAACCAAAAAAATAACCAACCAACCAAAAAAAAAAACCAAAAACCAAACAATCACTGAAAAACCCTCACAACACCTTTCTCCAGGCCTAATGCAAAAAAAAAAAAAAAAAAAAAAAAAAAAAAATCATTACCTCCCATCTTCTTGTATATACTTAAATGTCTTTGACATAATTATGTAAGCCTTATATGTGCTTAAGTCAATATTTTACTTCACTTCTGAAGGTTAGAATTATTGAGATGAATGTAAGAAACCTAAACATTTTCGAAAGTTTTCATAGTGATCTAGAAATAATACATTTCAGCAGATCATGATTACACTAAAGAGAAAAAAAATTTAACCAACAGAATGGTAAACCAACGTTTTATGTTCAGTTTGATTAAAATATTGCTAATATATTACTTTTCAGATAGGAGAAAACAAGTCGACAAGTCAAAACCAGAAGCTAGCTATAAGCATCACAACATCAGTTTCCATGAGCTGAACCATGTGTGCTTTTCTGCACACAAGGAGGAGTAGTATTCCACACCTTCTGCCTGAAGAGGTTCTTTCCAAACTTTATGCAAATCATCTGACCCTCCAGCCACTGCACATTCTTCAAAAGGACACTTACCCTTAAATGTGACAGCAAGCAATAATGTGACAAACGAGCCTGCACCCTGCACATGTGCAATACACTTTACCTAGAATATTTGGATGTGATAGAATTAAGCTGACCTCAATGACAAGGACACCTTAATCAAAAGAGCCAAAATCAAAGGGTAGATGAGGGGAGGGAAGCAATTCTGATGGGTCCTGTGTTCTATCTTTATTGTCTGTTGGGTTAGAACATTTCTTAATCATTCTGTCTTTTGCTGTGTATCACTTTACTCTGATACTTCCAGTTTCTAGATTGGAAGAATGTTATAATGTTTTCTATGATGCTTATATGAGGAGAGATAAAAACTAAGTACAGCCTTAGAGTCTATCACAATTGGCCTTTATGTAGATTGTACGAATCATTAATTAATATTGATATCGAAATTAAAAATACTGGTTTAGTCTTTGCTTTTCCATACCACAAAGTTTATCCTGGCTTAGGTTATTCTTCTTTTTCTTTCCTCCTTCTTTTTAGAATGAGAAGATAAATTGTGCATCTCTTACATGTTTTTGTTAATGAGAGAATTATCAAGGAAAAGAATAATCACATCTTTCCAAATGTCTGGCCTGTTACAGTTAACATAGAAATTAATTGTTTCTTGTTCGCTTTTACATGAACACAGTCAAATACACTGAAAGTTTTATGATTTCTTAATTACATCAATAGAATTTTAGAAAACCTTACAGGGTACTCTTTAAATTTGTCTTGGCAGGTTTTTGGTAACATAAATATACATTAAAAGGAAAAAAGAAAGGGGGGGAGGAACAGCTATCACATAAGGAGACTGTTGTGAATAAAGAGGGATAAGGTAAAAAATTAATAAAAGAATAAATTGAAATATTCAAAACAAACTTTTAAAATAAGCATGATATGCAAGGTAAAATGTACTGATGGTTAAAATGCAGCTCAACTAGTTTTAAGTTTATGGTTCAGTGACAGTAAGGAAAGTCCAGATATTGTAACTGCTCCAGTTCAAACCGATAGGTTGCTCTGAGACTTTCTGAAGTCCCTTTAGATTTACTTCAGTCAGAAACATTGTTGAGGTATACAGGAGACATAGAAAATTGCATATTTGCATTGTTTAAAAAGAAAATGCTCATTTATGTGGCTAAGTAATATATGATTCTGCAAGAAAGAAATTATAGAGATTTAGCACTACGTAGAAAACAGAAGTTTGTGTTATATGTGTCTATACTATATATATAATGTCAGTTTGTGGGGATTTTTTTGTTTCTTTGCTTTTGTTTGATTGTTTGTTTTCCCACATTTGATATATCTGACAAAAATCAAAATGCTAGCACCAGTGGAACAAGTTTCACCACCATCAAAAAGAAATACCAGCTGTATTTTATTCATGCTTTCCCTATGAATATTCAAATTCATACAGTGACACCATGACAGACAAAAAAATGTTAATAAAGATTATAGAAATAGTCCATTAGTTCTTGAATAGGTACTGTGGTTAGTTAGGTAAAAAAGGGAGCAAATATGACATTGATAAGTAGTATGTTAACTCAACTCTGTATCAGATAAACAGTGTATAGCTGAAAATTGTTACTTTATTAGACACTTTCCAAGTCATTATCACAGATTATCTCACTCTTTTATTTAATCCTCATCTACTTTCTAATTTTTTCACTCTAAAACAGATTGAGTTTAGACTGGTCATTAGGGAAAAAAAACTTCACAGAAAGAGTGATCAAGCATTGGAATGGGCTGCCCAAGGAGCTGGTTGAATCTCCAACTCAGATGCGTTTAAATGTCACTGACATGTGGTGCTTAGGTATGTGGTTTAAGGTTGAACTTTGTAGGGTAGGGTTACTGGTTGAACTTGATGATCCTGGGGGTCTTTGCCAACCTGAACGTTTCTGTGATTTCTGTGACCTTAAAAAATGAAATAAATTATATTTTCCCTCTTAATCTCATTTATGCATTGAGTGAAGCACCATCAGTTAAGAGATCTGTACACCCAAAAAAACCATCTACTGTAGAAAAGTACATGCAGCCATAATAGTTAGTTCTAAGCATTCAAAACCAACATACTACTCTTAAGGTCGAAAGAATTTCTTAAATTAATGTTTACAATGTTTTTTCTTCTCTTTCTTTTTTAGGGTTGAGTTATCACTGGTAAACTATGTCTTGATATCTTGCTGTTCTTTGCAGCAATGCAAGTAATTTTTTTTTTAATAATAAATTTATCATATTTTCTGTTGAGCCTTGATGTAGTAAAGCAGATTAAAATCCAACATACTTTCAGACTTACAATAATGCTATGAAAATTCTTATGAGATAAAAAGCTGCTCATGGCAAAGACTGTATAAACACTGAGTGTTGTAAATAGCAAACGTGAGAAAACAAGTCTGCATGTGATTGATTTGTTGAATAAACAGATTTGTTTGATCTTTTGCTTGTAGAAAGGGTATAAATGTGTCTAACAGTTGAAATAAATTTAGGACTTAATTTAGGTTTTCTAGTGTTAACTATTATGGTACCAAACAATTAATTTGTCTTGAAATATGACTAGCTTAGGTATGATGATGATGATGATAATGATGATGATGATGATGATAATAATAATAATAGTACAGGAAAAAACCCACATATTATGAGATTCTGTTGGTGGGTAAGATTGTGACCACTGTCGTAGGAACAATTAAGAAAAATTTTTTTTAAAAAAAAGCTACCTGTTTTTCCCTTGAAACATTTTCTAGTAAATGAAAAGTGAAAATAACAGCATTTAGGAAACTAATTTCCTTTAGGGAGGGTTTCTAAAATTCTTGTTTAGATTCAGTTCAATTTAGTGTTTCACATTAGCAGCTGCTAAATGTCCACCATGTCTCAAAGTATTTGGATTTAATTTAATTTAAATGTCTGTCTCCCTGAAATAATTAAATGAACAGCAAGTCAACTTAAAGGAACATTGTGCAGTAGACAAAAATCACAAAAGAAGTTTAATTGCATTAAATAAATTATAATATTGATCAACATAAAACAGTATTGAATTTTGTATTGTGCTCTGACTCATTGGTTTAGCTTTCTTTATTAAGTCTGTAAATAAATTGCAAAGGATTAGATGAGATAAAATTCTACTGAAGAGTATAGCATTTGCATTTCAGAAACTTGTTTCTTGTTTATTACTGTAAGATTTACTCCAGCACCATGCCATCAACTCTTGAAATTATTTTCCTTTGAAAAGTGTGTACTAGTATTCTAAATTGTACCTAGAGATATGTTGGAATAGAAGTGATGAGTCACTGCTAGAAGTGGAATAGAAGTTCACGGGTCAAGTGGACTTGAAGAATTTGCTGCATTTGTTGTCACATGGACTGAACCGTGATGGTGTAACAAACATTTGAAAGAGGATTTTTTAAGTCCAGCAGTATGATTTTATTATAGCTCTAAGGCCACTTACTGATGACATTTTAAGAATCTTCTCTCTTCATCATAGAGAAAATACTACTCACTTAAAAATAGGTATTGCAGTAATGTAGCCCTGGTAGCATTTCTCTTACCAATACAGGACTGATTTTGTATATTGAAGACTGTCAGTTTTATCATTAGTCATGAAAGTCTGTTGGTTTTGCAAAATTTCAGTATCCAGAATGATTTGATCACTTAACAACACCGCCTTGACCTAAAAAACCCAACCCAATATAAACTGCCAAACGAACAATAAGCAAAATGAAAACACAAAAGCTAATGATCCGGCAAACAAACAAAGCAATGACAACAACAAAAATCCCAGAATAGCCTTCAGTTTCTAAAATTAGAATGAGAGTTTGTTAGCACAGATGTATAGCCATAAGTTTCTGCACATGTGTGTGAAAAGAGGCACACAATTTATGAATTACTGCTAGAATACCGTGTTCATTTTCGGTACATGAAACAATTCAAAACTACTTTAAAAAATAATAATGGAAATGATCATAAACATCTGACAATCATGACTTGTTTAAACACATCAGTTGACAAAGTGCTGAAGATCTTGGGCAGTTGGACTAGCTGATCGTTGTAGGTTGCTTCCAACTGAACCTTTCTATTATTCTGAAGAAAAATCAGCATTGCTTAATAGATACCAAAGGCTAACAATAAGTAAAAAAACCCCAAACAAACAAACAACAACAAAACAAAACCAAAACAAAACAAAACCAACAACCCAATAAACCAACCAAGCAAAAAAAAGGAAAACAACCCAACCCTAATAAACAAATACCAACCACAAAAATGCCAACCCCCAACCCCAAACAAACAAATAAACAAAAAAAAAACCCCTTCAAACAAACAGAAAAAGACAGAAGAAAGGCTGGAGAATGGCAGGTTTTTCCAAGTCATTCCCTTATTAAATACATCTTTTGAAAATCAAACTGGTCTTCTTCTGGTTTCTATATTTGGGTGGTTGTTTTTTTCCATCTGAGCTACCTGTATGTTAGAGGGGTTGTTGGAGCCATTTTATGGCTGGCTGCTTCTGCTGCTTCTACTTTTGCTGTTTGTTGTAAACTGAATTTCCTGTTGTGATCCCTGGTTCAATCCCTGGTTCAGGGGTCATTTGTGATGAATGGATGGGTGAACCCTGTTGCTGCTCCACAAAGGAATTCCAGAAATACAGAGTAGAGAACCTCAGAAGTCCTCTCAGAAGTCCTTTATTACAGCATTGCAGAATTAACAGCATCACAGAATGTCTATAACAGAATTTCAGAGTGTCTTTAACAGAAGTCCCAGAAGCCCTTAACAGAAGTCCATAGTATATCTAACAGAATCCTTAATAGAAGTCCGTATTACTGATTTTATATATTTTGCCTTATCTTGCACATTAACCTTCTTAACCAATGTAATTCAGCCCCATATACAAGCTAAAAATATTCCTCTATAAGAGTACTAAAAATAGCTTTATATAAAGAGAGGTCTCCGCATGTCCAAAGGTCCAGCTTCTGTAGGATGTTTTCTTTTGGCGATCATGAAAACAGATTCGCAACTTGTAGTTTGCACAAAGAGCAGCTACCACAATGCTTTCTGTGAAATAGGCTAAGGTAATTGTGCATCATATCATCTCAATTGAACTTCTTATCTCAACCTAGGATTTCTTTTTGTGTTACTTTCCCTGTCTGTGAGGGGAGGAAGCTTCACTTGGAGGGTAGACTGTGAAACCATGCTGTTAAATTTGGTAATTGCAGTTACTTAGAGGAGACCAAGAGGAAAAGTAAAATCACTGAAGAGAATTCATTCTGTTGTAACGCAGACCAGGACACTGTGACTGGAAATATTCTCTGGCACTTGCTAATTAAACAACAGAATCACAAAATCACAGAATCACAGAATGTCAGGTTGAAAGGGACCCCCAAGGATCATCTGGTCCAACTAGATGTTCTAGGTGACACTGTAGTTTAAATGCAATGTCCCAGCAGCCTGTCAAGCTGAGTCTGAAAACTGACCCATGTGAGGGAATCTGCTATTTTTCTTGGGAGATTATTCCAGTGTTTAACTGTGGTCATTGTGGAACTTTTTCTTCTGGCAATCGATATGTATGCATTGTGCTCAAGTTGGGACTTAGGTACTCAAAATTCACAAAGCTCATTGAAGAATTTGTTAACACTTGCTTTCCAGGGGCCTAAGTGCATTTCCCCTCACTATCTTGTTTAAATTTACCCTAGGTATTTACTTACAGGTACATGGGAGTTTTGAGAAGAGCTTTTTCTAGGAAAAATACCTGAGCTAGATTGCATGGTCCTGCTCTGGTAGGGGGGTTGAACTCAATCTCTTTGGGTTCCTTCCAACCCCTGACATCCTGTGATCCTGTGATGTCATAATTTCAAATCATGCTCCTGAGTGAATGAGCTTGATTATAGCTTTCAAAGACTTGATTCAAAAGCTTGATTAAAGCTTTCAAATATCTGGCTCTAAAAGTTCCTAATGCATATAAACATATATTGCTTGTTGTCTAAAATTGACCAATACTCTCAAAACTCTCCCTAATCTTTATAGATTGTTCGGTCAATATTGTTTGGCCAATATCATAAGGTCTTTAGGAAACCAAAACTGTGTTGTAACTTTTTGAAGATAATAGCAGATAGTGCATCCCATCTCTTCTATACCTGAAGGTCAGTGTTTTGCTTTTATTACTTCCATAACAGAGTATCTTCATGGAAACCTTCCCAATTATGTAACGAGGTTTCACACATTTTAATCTACCTTTTTTTTTCTTTTTTTTTTTTTTCTTTTTTTTTTTTTTTTTTTTTTTTTTTTAAAAATTTGGCTATGTCTTAAGACAAGGTAAAAATATATCCACTACTATCACAGTGTTGGAAGATTATAGTCAAATATTTAGAAAAAATCTTTCAAAACTATACATTCCTACACTTGAAGATTGATTACTTCTTAATCTGTATATGTACTCTTCATCATTTTTTGGTGTACAATTAGTATATTCAAATTCTGGTTTTCTTTATAGGGCATATCTGCAATTTACTTAGAATAAGAAGATAAGTTTGAGCACATTGGGTTCTGTCTTTATTAATCTGAACTCTATATCCAAAGGTTCTAAGATTAAGTAGAACACAAGTCCCCTCCCAAAAAACCTAAAAAAATATATTTATTAAATTTGCCATGCCTTGTCTGTTAGTAGAATCTGTTACCATGAAATATCTATTATTTGAATGCTTATTAAGTAGTCCTGGATTTAGCAAAATTGTTATCTTGACATAATTGAAAGGACATATGCAAAGGCTAGGACATCCTGCTGAGAAAACAGAGAAAATAATTCCTTTCCATCCCAATGCATGTTACACTTTCATGCAGTTTAGTTTAGGACAAGAAGAGAAAGAAACACAGATATACAAAATTCCTGTTTGGAGTAAATTGGTGTGTAGGAATATCAAAGAATATAATTGAAATGCCTGCATTTGAAACTTGCTTCTGGAAAGGTTACACTGCAATGTTAAAAGGAAAACCAGCTATTTCCCTGTCTAAAAAAGTTAAGTTGCATTGACAGACATTGAAAAACAAATAGAAAAATATGTCAACATTTTGATTTTTTTCCTTGGCTATTCAATAAAATTTACCACCATCTGGAAGATCTCTGCATAGTAACCCAAGTGACAGTTAAGCTCATCCATGGAATTTAAGTTATAATTCTGCAGGCATTTCATCCGCACTAGCTTAATTCAGCACCAGTGTTTCTATTCTCTATAAACTATTGTTACTACATCATAGAGATTCATTGTTTAGATCCCAACATTGATTTGGAAAGAGGATTTTTTTTTTTTTTGTTTTCTTTCTGAAGAGTTAATCTGTCTGATGGGATTGAACGTACCCTCAGCAAGTCTGCTGATAATACCAAACTGAGGGAGATGGGTGGAAGGACAGAAATTCTGCCAGACTGGTTTGGGCCCCTGCTCTCCTCCCATGTCAGAGTCCGGGAGTTGAGTTGATGACCAGACTAAACAATGGGAATGGGCTTTGCTGAAGCCAACACCATGTGTCAGGTGTCTTGCACAGCCCCTCCACATGATGGTGTAGTCACACGAGGTACAAAACTTTGAATTCATTGGCCAAAACAAGTGATGACCAAAACAAAGTTTTGTGTCAGTTTGATTTTCAAAAGGTGCATTTCCTGGGGAAGCGATCTGAAAACATGCCTTTCCCATAGCATCTCTATAGCCAAGCTGAGCACCATTAATGGATCATTTAACTGGGTCCCTGCCTGCAGAAAGCATTGTTCACAACGACCACGTGTTTGTAGCTTGCAGAATATCATTTCTGTTTTTCTTCCCTTTGCCTGGAATATATTTTGTGTTTTTACCCTTGAGATCATAATTGTGGTTTTTGGAAGCATCTTTGTACAGGAAACTTACTCAGATGAGTACATAAGCTAGAGTTAATGCTAAGGCTCCATAAGCATAGTTAAATTTTTTCCTGTTTTCACATTCCTATTTTCCAAGTTCTGATTGTTTAAACTGTTTCACTCTGTGTTCATAAATACCCTGTGTGCAACTTATTGTTGACCAAAAATACAAATGAATCTTGAGGGATTTCCCTGGTGTTTTAATATTAATAAATAATATTTATAATGCATATGCAAAATTAATATTAATATTTAATGATAATGGTGTAACATTAATGACATCATGGACAAGACTGATTGATATTTATATTCAGGTAAAAATTATTAATAACTACAAAAATGTTTATTAACAGTAAATCTCACTAGAAAACTTATTTACAGGGTTCAAATGCATGATTGAGTATTTACACACAGGGTAAACAGGTAATTCAGAACAATTAAGAAAAGTAGCAAAATAAACAATTTAAACAGTTGGAAATATAATCTTGTCGTCTATATGCCACTTGCCTTCTAAGGAGATCCAAAAGCTTCCTTTCTGCTAAGGCAGAAGGCACAATATAATTTAGTTACAAAAACAGAACTTTAATTACAAAAAGGCTTTTTAGAGTATCTACTCACAAAATGGTACTTCCAAATTTCTGGGGCTGCACTGTAGTATCAGACAGTACTCAAAGCACAGGGAGGGGTTGCTGTCAGTGATTTGAAAGCCGTTAGAGGCTTTTGGAGGTTTCCCCAGGGCTGTGTTTGGGAAAACACAGGCCATGCATAAACCAGTGTATGCACCTTGTTTACCACTCCAAATCAGAATAAATCTGAGTAAGCCTTGGATCCTCAGACTGTGTGCCTCCAAGTCTTTTGGCTTCTTTCCTGTGCTCTGCTCCCCTCCCCAGAAGAGGGAAGAGGATCACAGGACCATGCCTGGGCAAGCCAGGACATATATTAGGTCTATTTTGGCCTACCATGACGCACCTACCCCTCTGCTTTACCCTGCTGAGCCCCTATCTGGAATACTGTGTCCAGTTCTGGATCCCTCAGTTCAAGAAGGACAGCAAACTGTTTGAAAGAGTCCGGTGCAGAGGCCAAGATGATAAGGGAGTGGAACATCTACCCTGTGAGGAAAGGCTGAGGGAGCTTGGAGAGAAGGAGATTGAGAGGTGACCTTGTTGATGTTTATAAATAGCTGAAGAATGAATGTCAGGAGGATGGAGCCAGGCTCTTCTCAGTGATGCCCAACCACAGGACAAGGGGCAACAGGTGCAAGCTGGAGCATAGGAGAGTCCACATAAACTTAAGGAAACAACTTTTTCACTGTGAGAGTGACAGACCACTGGAACAGGCTTCCCAAAAAGGCTGTGGAGTCTCTTTGATGACATTCAAAACTTGCCTGGATGTGTTCCTGTGTGACCCACTCTAGGTGATCCTGCTCTGGAAGCAGGGATTGGACTAAATGATCTTTCAAAATCCCTTCCAATCCCTAATGTTCTGTGATTCTGTGATTCTCTTTTTCCTTATACAATATGCATGTCTCGGTATATTAATTTATTTTAACTGAAAGTAACAGTGACAGATGTTTGTTGGGTTTTACACTTCAATTTTTTTCTTTTTATTGACTTTATCCCAAACATTAAGGATTCATTTTGAAAAATGTTTCACAAGTGTGTTAAATATTCTGTATAATACAGATATGCTTTTTTGAAAATGTTGAAAAAACAACTCAGTTTGTGGTTTTTAAAACAAGAATGACTTTTGTTCCTTAGTTTGTGCAGCACTGAGGGTGTAGGTGAAGGAAATAAGGAAGGAGAAGACTTTTATTTACAATAATAACACAGCCAATTCATTTTGCTTCAGGCTAAGTGTGCCTGTCAGAGTTTTCTTAACATATTTACATCAGGTCAGGGAATGACGGCATGTGATAACCGACCATCATAGTTCTGGCAGGCACAGGCAAATCATGAATTGTCCACATATTTTCTTTTATTTTCATAAGAATGGGTGGAACAAGATAGAAAAGTAAAAATACAAATATAAAGGTCAGTACAGGATTTATTTTTTCTTAAAAAATATTATTTTCAAATGCATTACAATAAGATAGATATAAAATACTCCCAAGGTACATCTGTCCTGGTTTGAGTTAGAATAGAACTAACTGGGATTAGTGGTTTTAATTTTCAGCTCAGTCACTTCTAAGTAACTGCACTTCCTGCAATTAACAGCATATTTTCACAATCAGTGTTTATTCTAGTAGTAATAATGCTTGATGTTTCTGGTTACATCGTTTTGCATGTACTGTTTTTCTGCATGCCAAAGATTGGTATGTAGATCAAAGTTATTGTTAAATCTAGTGTACTACACAGAGGTGTAGGATGTAAAAGGCTGCACCTGTGGATAGAAGCAGACAGGACAGGTGACCCTAAAAGGACTATTGAGGTATTCCAATCCCCATAAGTTAAATTCATCATATATCTGAGGGATTACAAGAGTAAAACTCTGTTCTTCAAAGGCCAGCAGTCAAGGAAGACTCAGACGTTCTACCTTTGATCCTTATCCATGAATTCCTGAATTCAGTTTCAGAATCCAGCTCCTGAGTCAGGTTACTGTCTGCTGCTGAGTCCAGTCTGGAATTTCTGCCACAGCATCAGTGGTGATGGTGGCTGATTTCCAACAGTGGGGTTGGGTTTGATACTGGTTTTGTATGTATTCCATTTTGTTATCATTCTTTCAATTAAAGTAGATTCAGTTTTCTTTTTGAATCCATGTCTCTCTCCCTTATTCCCTTTCTCTTCCCCTTTGTGCATGGAGAGAGGTTAATGGAGAGCATCTGTCACTCATTTAGTGGCGGGCACAACCATAACCCTTGACAATATCTTACTTAATTATCCACAAAACAGGTGAATGTAAGGCCAAGTACAGATGAAAAAGAAAGCAAATCCAAAAGAAATTATTAATACTTCTTGTTCTAACTGACTTTTCATGTGTGCAAGTTGTTACTGAAAAGGGCTCATTTTTACCTTCTTTTTCAAGACATTACTGGTTTTTTTTTCTGTATGCAACATAAAGGTCTGTGTTGACCTCCACAGACAGGAGATATCCACAGAGAAAATAGATTTGTCAATGGCTACTCTATATGGATTGTGCTCAGGACTGATTCCTATTGACAGATCTTTATGCTTTACAGTCAATGCAGATGAATAGGTACCCTCAAGGAGGTCAATTCATCTGGCTGAGGAAAGACAACTACGCTGAGTAACCATGACTTATGAATGTGTAACTGTGTCTAAATTTAGTTTAGAAGAATTTCAGCTTAAGTGACTGTTTGTCAACAACAGCTATGCTTAAAAAACAATAATAATAATATAAAATATTCCTGTGTACTAAAAAATCTCACACTACTGTAAAAAATTGCTGAAAAATTATGTGATTTTATTCTTTAATAGCACAGACCTTGTACTTTCTCTTCTGAGTTTTAGAGATTTTGGTCTGTGGATAGAAAAGGCTACTGAACGGGTCTAGTTTGGCTGTTATATCACATCTAAACCAAGTTAAGAATAAATGTGTCAGTGCTCTTCATGCCATTTCTCATTAAAAAAAAAAAAAAAAGGATAATTTCAGTAGAACTACCAGTCAGAACCTGCATAAGTCAGCATAAAGACCAGTCATTATGCAAAATAACCCCACTATGAGATATGAACCATAGAATAAGAGGTAGAAGAGTTGAAATTTAATCTTTAAAAATGGCACTGTATGTATAATCTGAGGTTAGAATGCAATAAACACAGGAACAACAATTTAATGTCTATGTTTATCTTTTGACAAAAAACGTTACATACAGTTTTGTTTTCTCTCTAAGGCTTCCAAAATAAATTCATATATGTTATTTAAGTGATTCTTCTAATGTGGCAAATTTTCTCCTAATTTCATAATAAGTGGAATTATAATTAGTCAATCAACTTTGTACATTCTGGGATTCTAGCTCAACCTCTAATAACACTCCTAAGAGCAGATGGTTAACGACAGGACATAGTAACTCTCATAGCAACTCCTTGCTTATGGTTACATTTAATAATTTGTTCTGTCAGTTAGGGTAGTGTAAATTTGTCTAAATGATGTGACAGGAAGGTTATAATTAGTGTCCAGTAAGAGATGCAGATATGAGGTCAGAACTAGCGATTGGGATATTCAGTGACCTGAATTATGACTTTGAAAAAAAGCATTCTTAGTCTTACACAAACATATACTTTATGTTGATTGCAGTATACAAATGAGAGATCTATGCTAAAAAACAAAAAACAAACAAAAAAACCCTCAAGTTTTTTTTTTGTTTGTTTGTTTTCTTTAATTCCCTATTCTTCTCCTATATAGAGACTTCCTACAGTACCTGATTGATGATTCTGTTTAACAAACAGGATTTCAGAAAATTGCTTGAAAATTTGGGAATGAAGCCTAATCTGTAATTCCTTTGATTCCTCTAAATCTTTTATCATTGGGTTGAAACAAGCACAAAGCCTATGTGTTCATTGAGTTGTTTCATAGAGTCTAAACTTTCCAATAGACTAGGGTACTACATATGATGTTTACACATAAACCACCATCCCCTCAAAAACTGAAACTGAAGCTGTCATTTTCAATAGAAGATTGTAAAATATTCCATTAGAACTGACACATCACTTGGATTTCAATAAGAGTGCTATTAATTTCATAACTAACAAGTATCTAGATGGCACAGCAGGATACCTTAATACAGGATACAGTTCTAAACAGCTGACTAAATTGCTGGTAGCAGTGCAGCTGAACAAGTACTCTAGGTGCCTTGAGATAAAACATCTCATTTCTCATCAGGGTTAATTAAGCCTGTGTTGAGTGCTGAACTAACACGTTTATTCTTCTGTTGGTACTCAGACTAGCCTATCCAGATTCACCTAGGGTATTTCTTTGTAACAAGACACTGAGAAAGCAGACATAGGCTGGGTGCACTTACCATTCATTGAAATGACTTTTTACTCTGTAGAGAAATGCTTCCCTCTCCAAGAGCTTGATACACACATTGCATTGAAGTTAAAACTCCTGATGACTTAAAGGGAATGTGAACCAGGCTTTGCAGTTTGCCAGCAGTTGGTATGAAACTGCTGGAGGAGAATAAAGTTGGGGCACAAGCAGTAAAATGGTGGAGAATCGGTGCGGGGGAAGGCGAATACCTACTATTTGATTTTTATCTACTCCACAAAAGAAAGATGGCCCTAAAATAGCTATCAGACTAGCAAACAGCAAACTCCAGTTTCCTGAAGCACTTATGACCAGGAATTTTAATCACTCCACTTAGCACTGCAGCATTTCTTTTCCTCAACACTAATAAAATGCTGAGATACTTAGTCTGCAACTGGAATTTCACTGAAGAATGGAAAGGTGAATGCTTGGGGATTTTGCTCTTAAAACTATAAAGGACACATTATGGATAGAACGATTAAAGAGGAAAAGGAAATTTAAAGGAAAGGTTAGTGAGAGAGATTAAGGGTGAAGGAGAGAAACAAGGGGGAAAGCTAATGAAGGAAATTAAATATACTGAGAATTACCTTGCAAATCAACTAGTAGCAGGTAATAAATCATGGTGTTGTGAGCACACAAAAGCTAAAAAATAAAAATAGCAAGGTAGTAGAAATGTTGCAATACACTTCTGGCAAACATAATTTTAAATATGTTAAATGCTGCAAAAATACCACTGTTTTCAAGTAAATTGCCTAACAGTACCTTTCTTTCTGTTCTCTGTGTTCAATCACAGGAAACATGTTTCAGTATCTTTAGTGCATCTATAGAGTTCTGGCTGAAGCTCCAGCAAATTCAGGCCCTCAGCAGATATACTTCTGTCTATGTCTTACTAGAGACTTACACCACCTGTAGATGTTTTATTCACCTTTTTAAAAATATTGATGTCTTAGAAAGGAAAAATGGCCCAGGCACCTTAAAAATATTTCAATTTTACTGCAAATATGTATATTTTTAAAAGAGTATATTAATATTTTAATATTTGCACCAGACATCCCTGAATATTTTTTTATTTATTCACTTATATTTGAATTCATTTTTTAAAATGGAGAAAATATGCTGAACTGTTATGTTTTGGTAAAATCAATTGGTTTTCCCTGATAATAAATGTTTACGCATTTGTGCATATGGTTACACTGAAGCGTTTCCTGGGCAATTAGCTTTGAATGTTCATACTAACTAAGTAGATAGGCCACAAGTTTTGCAAATATGCAAAATATTGTTAATCAGCAGTCTGCTCCTGAAACAGTCTTCTGGAGTTTCTTCTTTTAAACTCTGTCCACATGAGTGTATATAAACATATCTTTATGTATGTACTTATACATGTTCTATGTTCTGTGTGTATGGGAGCAGAAGCATTCTTTTTTTGTATTAAAGTACATAGGTTTAACTAAACTAGTTACTCTCAAGTAGAATCTGATTATGTCTGTATTCAATATTACTATTACCAGCTAAGTGGTTTCAATATTATTGATTGTTTTTTGGTGTTTGTTTTTTTTTCCTGACTTGGTGTGGGGGAAAAAATAGACAATCAATTTATCTTTGAAAATAATCTCAACAATGGAGGAAGGTATAATATATTATTTTGATGAGAGGAATCCTACCTTAACCTGAAACAACCAAGTAATGTTCATTATGCTACATGTGAATAACAAGTGATTTTTTATTCAGGATCTTTCTTTTTTTGGTCATTTCTTCACTTTTCCAGATGTGGCAGTAACTGCTATAAACTGTGCAGCTGCAGATGGCAAAAGCAGTGGATCTCAGTTGCATTTGATTAGCATACTGCTCACAACAAGCAGTTTCTTCACGAGCTACACAAGTGACTTTTCCTGGTCTGTACCTAAGAATTGTTTCTCAAATCTGTATATTCTGTGGGATTGAGTCCATAAATTTTAAGCAAGAAAATTGGCAGTGTTTTCTTTTTAAAAGGATTAAGAAATATTCAAATTCACTTAATGTTATTATAGATATTTCTCAGTGTTTTTGACATTATCTGAGGTTTCCTTGTGTAAATTGTTTTTCCCTCTGATAAATGAAACATTCAAAAATAAGGAGGGAGAATTTTTTTTTCTGTACACAAAGATATTAAATTGTCGTTCCATCCTGCCCATGAAAATGTGTTGCATAAATGTTGCAACGTGAATGAAAGCATAAAACAAAATTAACAAAACCCAAAATTAATTACAATTTGTATTGTAAAGTAGATTGAAAACTGAAGATCATGGCACACTGTGAGCAGTAATTTGCACAGAAGTCTGTAGAAGAAAACCTGTTAATGTTATTGAAGAATCTTGCATCTTACCTACAAATAAATATTCACTTGGTTTTTATTTGTGTGCAGAATTTGGTTTGGAAAACTTAGAATACTTCCAGTTGCACGAGAAAAGAGACATATCTTAGTACTGCAAATCTATTTATGGTGTAAGCACCTGAAATAATCACACATGAAATATGCACATGGAATTATTTTTTTTAAAATCTGCAATCTAGTCTTAAAGCCAAACTGAAGACAGATCTTTTCAGAAGCCAACACTGAAAGAGAAACAAATTAAAGTAAATCAATATTATAGATTACAGTTAGTTAACGTCAAAGGGTTTGCTGAACAGAGAGAGAACAACTTTGAAGCTAAGTGTTTTCTGCAGACCTTAACTGAAAGAAAATGTAAAAACAAATAAAACAAACTCTCCAATTTCAGTACATTGCACTGAGAGTAAGACACTTCCTGCCTGCATTTTAAACTCTGTTTAGAAAACAAGAATGTTTGGAGAAGTTTTAATTTAAAGTTTATAGTAAATAGTTAAAAATAGTAAATTTTCTGTTTCAGCTTTTTTGCCTTGAAGATCATAAATTTAAATTTTATGTGCTTTGAAATTTTTTTCCAGTAAAATGATAGTGCTAAAATATCAGCTACAATGCTATTTAAAAACAAGCCCAACAAACTGCAAAATTAAAAACTGCTGCTACCAACAAATTCGTAGGAATTTGAAGCTTTTAAGAATTTTTTTTTTTTCCTGTTTAATGGAACACACACATCTTAAAGAGGTTGATTTTTCTTTAATTACTACCAGGTGAGTAATAATATTTTGCTTTCCTGCAACTTTTTTCATTGGTGCCTGGTAAATGTCATGATTTGTTCAACAAATTAGAATTCTATTAATAATGGGTCTATTTTAAAATTACTTGTACACTGAAGAATTCAGATCCATCCAAGAAAGACTGAGGTTGATGTATAATATTGAAGATTTGGATTCATCTTTATGGCTTTCATTAATGACATAATATTTTTTTATTAAAGGAAGTTTTCAAAAAGCATGAATTTATTCATAAGGTCATATAGCTACAAAAATATAATAGATCTGATTCCTGGAGCATAGTTTTGATCTCTATAGGGAAAAAAAAAATCAAAAACATATATCCTCACAGTGTCTTAAGTTCTCCAGTTTTCTATGATCTTGTAAACAAACATATTTTTGCAATGTTCCATACAAATATTATAATGCACTTTATGGGACTTAAGCTGCAATGGTCCAGGCAAGAAACCCACACCTTCCAAAAAGTGATTTCCACCTTACCAGTCACACACTGAAGAAAAATTGGAGAGAAAGGCTATTCTTCACTTTTGCTTGCAGATATACTGGAGTAGAGTATTACAGCCACATTCAACTTCCAGCAGAGATGTTGCTAGGTGACTGGAAGAGACTACAGGTGACCTATATGAGCCACGTAAATAGTGCTTTTCAGGAGAGAAACATTTTTCATTACTTTTTGCATTCACTTAATGCTGTTAGTAGAATTGCTGCTTTTGGAGATCTTAATGTGATTTGAATCATCTGCCCACGGATTAATGTTGCTATAGGAGGTAGTGACCACCTATAACACATTCATTTATTCTGTATTCTATCTGAGAAATACAGCATACTCTTGGTAGTCGAGTGTGAACAACTTCCTATCCTATACTGCTCTGTAAAAGACAGAGCAGTGACTGAGTGTAGTAAGATGGAAATGAATGAACAGTGTACCATAGAGCACATACTTTTAATTCCACAATTTATTAGTTCATAACATATCAGAGTTTGATTTGTGTTTCTTCTTGATATATTGGTAAGAAAGCTATTGTATTATTAATGTAATTGTATAGAATCATAGAATCATAGAATGGTAAGGTTGGAAGGGCCCTCAAGGATCATCCAGCCCCAACCCCCTGCCACAGGCAGGGACACCTCCCACTAGTACAGGTTACTCAAGACCTCATCCAACCTGGCCTTGAACACCTCCAGGGAGGGAGCATCCACAACCTCCCTGGGCAACCTGTGCCAGTGCCTCACCACCCTCACTGTAAAGAACTTCCTA
>VWZE01004310.1:49647-98829 GCA_013396675.1 Eubucco bourcierii
TCGCTGTGACTTCATCATAGAAAGTCACTAAATTTGTCAGGCAAGATCTGCCCTTGGTGAAGCCATGTTGGTTCCCACCAATCACCTCTGCTTTGTTTTCCATTTGCCTTAGCAGGACTTTCAGCAGGATCTGCTCCATGATCTTGCCAGGCACAGAGGTGAGGCTGACTGGTCTGTAGTTTCCAGGGTCATCCTTTTTATCCTTCTTGAAGATGGCTGTTATGTTTCCCCTTCTCCAGTCAGGAGGAACTTCACCAGTCTGCCATGACTTTTCAAATATGATGGACAGTGGTTTGGCAACTTCATCTGCCAGTTCCCTCAGGACCCGTGGGTGGATCTCATCAGGCCCCATGGACTTGTGCACATTCAGTTAAGGAGCCTTATGTTTTCAGGCCTTAGTTCTCATTGGATAATTCAGCCATTCTGCTGAAAGGGTAATACTGACAAGTAAAGAAGATGCTTTGCTAGATTATGAGTCAGTAGCGTACCCAGGTGGCCAAGAAAACCAATGGCATCATGGCTTGTATTAGAAACACTGTGACCAGCAGGAACAGGAAGGTTATCATCTTGCACTCAGCACTGGTGAGGCCACACCTTGAGTAGTGTGTTCAGTTTTGGGGCCCTCACTGTAGGAAGGATACTAAGGTGCTGGAGCATGTCCAGAGAAGGGCAACAAAGTTTGTGAAGGGCCTGGAGCACATGAGCTCCCACAGACAAGGAGCATGTGAAGGAGCTAGGGTTGTTCAGTCTAGAGAAGGGGAGACCTTATCACTCTCTACAACTACCTGAAGGGAGGTTGGATTGAAGAGGGGAACAGCCTCGTCTTCTTAATGACAAGACACGGGACTAGAGGAAATGGTCACAAGCTGCACCTGGGGACATTTAGACTAGATATAAGGAAATATTTCTTCACAGACAAACATTGCGATTGTCTGCCCAGGGCAGTGGTGGAGTCACCATCCCTTGGGGTGTTCAGGGGGAGTGTGTGCACCTGACTGTTAGTGACGTGGTTTAGTGTTGACCCTTCAGTATCGGGCCAAAGGTTGGATTGGATGATCTTGGAGGTGTCTACCAACCAGATAAACTCTGTGATTCTGAGTACTTGGAAGGAATGAGCATGCAGTGACAACTCTTTGCATTTCCAAGGAACAGCTAGGTGAAGATGAACCTAGCAGGCATGGGTTCAAACCTTCCCCCAAATAACATTGTGCTTTATGCAATGTTTTTTCAGCATGAAGAAACTTGTACACCTAAATGTCTCAGCTGAGGTCCATGGTACAATGAGCAGACATGATGCATCATGGCAAAAGGTGTATGCTAAGTGCGATGATTTATGAGCAGAGAGGACCGTGGATAGAAAACACATTGACTGAAAGAACAGTTTCAAAATGCATTTAGATATAAAAAGTTTATTGTAACTTGGTAACCTGCCATCTCAGCCACCAATAGCAAAAGGACAGCAAGGTAAGGAACGTTAAAAAGATAGATAAACAACAAATATATTCCCCTTGGCTGGAAAAGCAGGCAAGGCAAAGGAGACTTCAAAAGCTGTGCTTGTAACAGTAAGCAGGTTTATGCACTGTGTGCTGAAGAGTGTGATAGTTTTTACTGCATGTAGACCTTTACAGTCTATGTGCTGACTACACATAATCATCTTCCACTGTGCTATAGTTATGGCCAGGTACTAAAGATCTCATAAGTAAATACTTTTATATGGAATTTTAAATAAATATCCTTGCTTGCATAACAACTACTAAAGGATATTAAAAGAGCGCATAATTCGTTTTGCAGTTTAAATGTCACTCATTAGCAGTCAGACTTCTTTTGAAGTTATTTTTTGCCTTAAGATTATAGGTTTATCTTTCTTCTGTAACTGTTTGGATGACATAGCAGCCTTTCAGTTCAGCTGCATAGTAGGGTTTAAATGAGGATCATTTTTCAGACATCTTGATTGACATTCAACAGACATATGTGTGATGAGTAATATATATTAAAAAAATCAAAATGTGAGAGGCAGTTATCTAAGATGTGGAATAACATTGTCAGAATCGTATGCTGCAACTTTGAGAAACAGTAATAAGTAGATCAAGGTTGATGGGATAACTTCATTGTGTGATCTTTAGGAGATGCTTCAAGCACACAGACTCCAACTTCATAGGTGCATGAATTTCTTTCAATCTCTACTTTTTCCAGCTGTGCTTTCAGTGAATTACAGACATTATATCCAGGGAAGAAAGTCCTTAAGGAAGAAAACAATAAAAAGTGTTTCCTAAAATGGTGGTAAAACTGTTTATTTCTTAAGATAAAATAAGTTGTAAGTATGACTTTTACAAATGTCATGGTTTAGGGGAAAAAAAAAAAAAGTAACATTGCACACTGAATTATTCCATATTTCTGAGCTTCCAACCTTTTTTTCCCACTTCGCTACAGTGATGTTTAGACTAGTACTGTAGACCTCTGTATCTCACTTTAATGTTGGGGGAGGGGGAAGAAATGAAAGACTTTCTACAACAGCAGTTTCTAAACACTTTTGTGGCTTGAGAAAAACTATAAGCTATTTTTCTATAGCCTTAATTTAGAACCACTCACAGAAATGACTGACAGCTAATAGCTTTAACGTTTCCTTAATTTTCTGGTACAGTAAATGTCAATGTCACTCAGCCAATCACAGTAACTTTTTACTAACATTTTTTTAGGCCTTTCCCTGACATATCTCCNCTATGGTGACTGTAACTTTTTATATTCTTTTCTAGATCTGTAACTGTATTCTTTTCTATCCTAAATTTTAGCATTACAATTTCTAATTGACTAATTTTAAATCTTTGTATGAAAATACATCCTCAGAGAGTTACATTCAGGAAACTTAAATGATATACTGCAATTTAACCAATTGCAAGGGACACCAATCGGAAATTTTGTTCAAATAAAAAAAAAGGTATTCAATTTCAGTAGATTTTACTAAGTAGCAATTTAAGAAAGAAATTTTCATAACCAGGAACTAAAAGAAAGCATGGTTTAGGTACCCTGCTGCTGGCAATGTTGCAAAATTGATTTATTATGAATCGATTATTTGGTTTTAATTTACATCATTCTTTCATATTACATTTTAAGATTGTTACAGTAGATTAATATCCAGTTTACTGAAGAATATTTTAATTAACATTAACTATTTTTTCATTAGTTTACTTCATTCCATTGCCTGCCAAACTCTAGTTTTAATCCTTCGTTGTCTTTACTTGGACAAATATTCTCATTACAATTAACTCTGATTTTCTGTTGTGTTGTGTGGAGGAATGTAAAACTTTTAAGCATATATTGAAGGTTAGATTAAAACTGATTTCAAGAATATATTTTATTAACCTCTTCATTTGATAAATACTATCTAAACTTCTTCAGAACTGGGAAGACACTGTCCTGATTTAAGACAACCTGCTCTAACAAACAAGCCCCTTCTCTCCCCAAAGACTGGGAATGAAACTTAGAGTACATATGAAAAAGACCTATGCGTTGATACAAGGAAGTTTTAATGAAATGATACAATGTAAAGTATTGTGTGAACAAGCAAACAAAGCAAGTCACCAAAAGGCAATAAACAAAACAGCAAGCAGAAAAGGACAACCAGGAGTCAGCAAAGTGGAAGAGATCAATGCCTCCCAAAACTAGAAACTGGAACTCTGTGACAGACATGTTTCCAACAACCAGAACAGCAGCATCATCATCATCATCCTCTGAGAAGCCAATATACTGTGATAGATGATGTTAAAATATTGGTCAGAATTCAAAAATTGTATCACCACACTGACATTTTTGCAGTGGTAACGACGTAAAAAACATTTCCTCTTTTGTATCTCTTGCATCCACATTTTCACCATCAACAAAAAGAAAGAAAGAAACAGTGTACTGCTGGAATTTATTTTTAAGACAACACAGTAAAATAAGAGAGTGTAAGGAAAAAGAATCATAGAGAGTAAAAGTCCATGAGAATGTTCATGTTTACAGATTACAGTGATACATGCCTTAAAATATATAAAATTAGTAGAACTGGTAGAAGAGTGCCTTTTTGGAAGTAAAACATTTCCAACACCCTATTTATGGGAATGGGCTTTTGTTTTTTCTTTCCTTTTACTTTATGTTCACAAAACTTGTTTGCTAATGCTAGATTTCCTCACTGGAGGATTTTGGGGATTGCCTTCAAATGCACAGGCAAATGATAAGTCGTATACTAACCTTTTTGTATTCTTGACCATTTAGGTCTACGCAGATGTGATGGAAAGCCAAAACAGGCCTAAACTTGTCCCGGTTTGTCCAGACATGTGCCCCTGTTTCCCCTTCCTTCTGCTGATAAGGGAAGCAACTGCTAGAAAGTGGTAAACAGGGTACCCACAAGTGTTTATACACTTGTTTGTGTCTCTCCTAATATGCGTTAAAGCAAGCCCTGACTTCAACTAGTATGGTCAAGTTTGGCAAACTACCATTCTGATTGAGTAAGCCCTGTGGCCAAAGAGCCAGTAGTCTCAGGCTTAATTGATAAAAGAGATGGGCAGGGAAAGACAACATGCTCTGCAACATTCTGCCTGCTGCATAAGAACAATCCCTGATGCTTTGGGCCTATACACCTTGAAACTGCCTTGTTTCAGTTTACTAGGAATAATCATTAAGTGTTTTCACACGATAGGCTCACTTAGCCATCAGCATGACATTGTGCTCATCTGAGTATCTTCAAGACATCATGCCAAGACTGGGAGCCCTGGAAAAGACACAAAATTGCCCAAGAGGAACCAGGATCGGGTTGGAGATCATCTAATCCCTCCCCAGCATTACAGGGGGAAGCTCCAGAAACAAAACACCGACAGAACTCCCTTCAATGTTTGAGTACTGTCTGGAAACTACAGTTTAGCCCCAGGAATCTGGAGATGTGTTTTGTGAGTAAATATTCAAAAGCCTCTCTGTAAGAAATTTTATAACTAAGTGCCTTCTGCCTTAAGCAGTAAGGAGCCTCTAGAGCCCTTCTAGTGGGCAAGCAATAGATAGAACCTCTCTTCCAGTTAAATTAAGTTTAATGTCTGTACTTTGCTAATTATTTCTTAACTGTTCTAGACTGCCTCTGGTTTTTTCTCTGTGTAATGTTTTTTTTTGTGACCGTGCAAATAATGTATTATTAAAAATTAAGGTCCGTGGAGAGATTCCTGGATATCAAAATTAATAAACTATATTAATTTTGAATGAAATCTTTACCATTATCATTACAACGGCAAAAAGTACATTTGATTATTCTCCCTATTATTGCAGGGGAAAAAAGATTTTAACAATGGATGTGGATAAAAATAAATATTTTAATGTATTTATATAAACAATGTTTCTGAGAAGAATGCATAAAGACAAGCTGAATCTTTGACAAGGAAACAACTTGTTTCCTGTATTCTATTGTATTACAATAATTAGCAAAGCAGTATTGAATTTCAAAATATATTTTATAATCCCTCATATTATTTGTAGTAAAATCCTACTTATAGATAAATCCTATTTGTAGATAAAATGTGGTTGTCTTGGCAGGGCATAAATCCAGCTAAATCAGTTTGGCCACTGTCCCTCATCCTCCTGTTACAGGGTCCAGGGAATGAGTAGAAGAGCAAACAAAAGAAACAATGTAGGTTGGCTCCAGCGCCACTGTCACAGGCGTCTTGTGCAGCCCCAAACACATGCCTACTGCCTTTTTAGGAATATGTGTGTAGCTTACATGAGGCACATTTTAAGTTGACTGGCCAAAATCCTGATGCTTGTGCCTATTGGTCAGTTTAATTTTCAAAACGTATTTAATAGGGGAATGATCTGAAAAAGCTCCCCATTCTTTCATTCTACCATATAGCCACTCTGATTCTTAGGGTGATTCCCTTAGTGAATTCCCAGCTTTTGCCCCATTAGTGGCTCATTAACTGGATTCCTGTCTGCAGCAGTGCTATTCGAAGTGCTGAGAGCTTTTGTTTCAAAGTGGCCACGAGTTCTGCAGCAGCTCAGCTCAGCAACTCAGTTTTGCTCTCCTCCCCTGTGCCTTGGAATTTTATGATATTTTACCCTTGGAATTATAATCACGGGTTTTTGGAAGTGTCTCTATAGACAGGAAAACCTCCCCTGGCTAACAACTCATCTCGTGAGTAATATTTGGACTAGTTCTTATTAATGCTCCATAAGTTATAAAACTTGGATGGTTTTGGTGCTTACTCAGCAAGCATGTTTGGTCCATCTTGTGGCTGTAGTCGATATTGCCTGTTGCACGTATACAGCATTTTCTTTTTCTTTTTTTTTTGTTTTACTTTCCTATTTTCCAAGTTCTGACTGCTTTAGACTGTTTAATTCTGTGTTTTAAAATACCCTTTGTGTAAATATTTGCTGTTGACCAAGAATCCGAACAAAATTCATGCAATCTGGTTAATATTTTCTATTAATAAATAATAATATTAATGCTGAGATTTTAATATTAATAATTAATATAGTGATATTAAATCATATCAGTGGTTTAAGAATAGTCATCCATTTAATTACATTTCTCATAAAGTGGTCTTTCTCTTTAATATATATTTCAGTCTCAAGAGCCTTATACTGGTGAAATGAAACAAATGGCAGTGCTGTTTCCTAAGAGACAATACATCCGTTCACAATATACCAAAAGACCCTTGCTCTGCCCTTATGGCAGTTAAACGCTCAAAGTGAGACAAGCAAAAAATGTAGTCAATTAGTTCAAAGAGACATGAAAAGTGACCCTCCCTTTTTCTTCAGTGGTGAGAAAAAGGGAGATAAAGGGTGATGGGTAGTGAGGGTATGTGTGTGTTTCATTGAAGCCTTTCTGTAGTGTATGCAAAATGAAATGGAAATTAAATAAGAGATAAAATAGTCAGAATAGATGATGGTCACACCAATTATGAAGCCATCAATGATAATGAAGAATAGGTACCTTGTTGTTCAATATGATTTCCTACTTCAGGATTAAATCTTATTTGAAGATAGACATTTGCAATAGAGCTTCATTTCATTTACAAGAGAGCTTCATTTCATTTTCAATTTGGGATCATGTAGTCTTTTCCTCTGTTTTTAACTTCTTTAAATATTTCACTTTCTCTCTTATAGGTTCTTAGTATTCATTCATTGTGAATATGTTTTGAGATATTTGATTGGAAAGTACTAAGGAAATGCCAATATAGATTATCCTACAAAATGTGAAAAGCAGAATTAATTTAACAAATTTAATACAAGATGTAGCTTCTGTCCCACTTCTGTCAGTGATCTGGTATGAGACATCTCAAGGATAACAGAAACCTCACAGAAGACATTTGTTGTTTAGAATTGCTGAATCTCAGAATCACAGAATCATAGAATAGTTTATGTTGGAAAATACCCTGCAGATTCTTGAGTTGTAAATCTAACATTGTCAAATCCACCACTAGACCATTGCACATTTTTGCAACCTTTTAAATATCTCCAGGGATGGTGACTCAACACTTTCTGAGGCAGCCTGTTCCAACCCTGGATAACCCTTTAGGTGAAGAAATTTTTTCAAAATAATCATTGAAACCTCCCCTGGTGCAACTTTGGACATTTTCACTTGTCCTGTGATTGTTACTTGGGAAAAGAGATGGACATTTGCCTCTCCTTTATCTCCTTTGAAACTCTCTCCAGCAACAAGAACTGGATATGGAGGACAGTGGTATGTCCTCTCTCAAACTTCCAGTTTCTCTTGAGCTTAGTTTGGACTAAACAATATCAGTTCCCTCAGCCACTTCTTTGAAGATTTGTGCTCTAGATTCCCTCTCCACCTTAGTTTCACTTCTTCGGACATGCTCTAGCACCTCAATGTTTTTCTTGTCATGAGGAGCCCAAAACTGAACACAATATTCAAAACACAACCTCACCAGTGCCAAGTACAATCTCCTCCCTAGCCCTGTTGGCCACACTATTTATGACACAAACTAGAATGCTATTTGGTTTCATTCATAATAAAAAAAGTACAAGACTGTTTTAATAACTGAAGCATAAACCCCATTTTAGAACTTTTGTTTAATTATATTTTAAAAGGACATTCCTGTTAATTAAACATTCGTATTCATTCATATTAACATATACAACACCTTCTCTAGATTCCACTTCTTCAGAAGTAAATGGCAACTTTTTCCTTTCTTATTAGTACAAATAATATATTCAAACATTTTCTTTTCACTACAAAGACAAATACGAGCAAATGAAACTATGTAAAAATTAAAATCTTAAGACATAGGTTTATGTCAAGTCCTAGAGCTATATTATGTATGTATAGGATAAAGCCCTCATTTCAAAGTTAAAGAAGGCCTACTTCATCATTTTTTAATACATTTGCCACAGGTCTGATAAAAATGAAGCACTAAGATTAACAAATTAGTTTTATATTCATCTTAAAATAGTAGTTCTGTGATTTTGTGATGCAGATCATTCTGGAATTGCATCATATTCTGTAGAGAAGATTATATCCACTCACACAATATCCAACATTCTGAGTACTCTATTAATTGATTAAAGTAGATCCTTATAGTCTTAGAAATGAGATGTAGCAATAGTTTCTGGGTGAAAGATGAAAACACAAGTCTTAATATCGCAAACAATCTAAGTTTTATCAAGCTGCATGATCAGTATAGTGAAGAGGAAAACAAGCATCCAAGAATAGGGAAAAAATGTTGAAAGTTAAGAAATAATGAAACTAAACTGTCCGTTTGGTAATTCAGTAACATACATTAGGGTAAAAAAAATTACTCCAAATTGGTAGCAAAACATTTTAACCATCTTCTGCTATTTTGTAGTCCTAACTGAATTTTTCACAGTTTCTGGTGAGCTTAGTTTAAGTCAAATGAAAGGAGACAGTTGGCACTGTGCAAAACGTGCTGTTTTTGAAAGCTCATTAAGTATAATTTTACAGTTGCTGGGAGTGAACTAAAAACAAGCGATGGTATACAAAAAATGAGAAGTGGAAACTAAGATATGGAAAAGTGTATTTGTTTGTTTGTGTAACTCAGAAAGCATGAAAATAATGGAAAGGAAAAGTGTATTTATTTGTTTGTGTAACTCAGAAAGCACGAAAATAATGGAAAGGAGGAGAAAAATAGGGGGAAAAGATACATGAGAAAGAGTACCTTTGAAAATGTTCATGTTTGTTTGTAAAATTAATACCTTACAGCAAACATTCTACTTTCATCCCTGCTGCATGTTAGAGTAAGATCTATGAATGCACCATATTACTGTGTGTCTTGCTTTTTAGGAAAGAGAAAAGATGAATATCTGCTTTCTTAAACAAAACAGAGTAATGGAGTTTGCCAGCTCAGTCCAAATAGTGAGTATATAGCATATTCAAGTGGGTAAACATGGAAGATATTTAATGCATGTGTTTTGGTTAGATAGCATAATTTTCAGGTAGATAAATTACTCTTTCTGAAGAGTCAGTGGAATTAGTCTGCATTAATTGAACAATTGTAATAAAATGTACATCACTCCAGTGTGAAGGGAGTATTAGAAACACTATACTCGGAGAAGACTAACTTCGATGTCCATTTCCCATAATCAATGGTGGCAAATTTCATTCTTCAAAAGACACCTATATGTGGTAGCGACGCAAGCCTGTGCGTAAATATTTCCTTTGTCAAATAAAACATTCATGAGTCAAATTCATCAATATATTGTTAATATCTTCAACTGATTAAACAAATTATACAGGGTCCTGTACAAATTAGCATAAAACATGGATTTCATTTGAGAATGATACTGTATTTTAAAAACCACTTTCAACATTCCTGTTGTGTGCACAGATTCAATAGAACAAAACATTAGAAGATTTTCCTAGTTTATGGTATTTTGCAATAAATTAAGTATCATAATGAATTTCAGTGTTGCATAGAATGCTTTTAAATTAGTTTCAAAAGCTCAGCATGTAGGTTGTTTGGACACTTTCAGTTTAAATCACAACATGAAGCACTGCTAATAGTCATCTTTTTCTGTGCAGACTGTAAGTGTGTTGTAATTGTTTACAGTGTGTGGAATGTAAGTGACATATAATACATGAGTGTGTATCTTTTCAAGAGCTGAGTGACAAGTACAAGAAATGGTTCTCTGTCATGATGACTGGACTTCTAGCCCAGATGACAGGTCTCTGGGTATTTCCCTGGAGACCAGTATGAAATTGAGAATCGCAGTACTGACTAGAACTAAGAACACTGCTCTTACCTATTCTATGAAAACCATGCTTTCTGGGAAATCTGGAAATAGATACTTAACACTTTAGATTGATTGCACTTACTTTTTTTTGCAAAGATCAAGAGACAATACTGGCATTTAAAGGGAAAAGATATTCTGCAACAATATGTCTTATTATTTATTTTGCCACTCTACTTCTGATTTACATTGTGGTCTTAACAGTCAGTCTCCTGTGTAATATATGCACTGAAATTGTGATCAAAAAGTCATTGATTATTTTAAGGATAATGGCTTTGTGTCTATACATATATATTCTTTTTAAATTGTATTCTCATTTCATGATGAAATGAAGAGCCTTATATTTACTTATTGAATGCATTAATCTGTGCAAAGCATCCTTTCAAGTTGGTATTTCTTTATTCAACATTGACATGTAAAAATATTCATATATTGAAATTCTGAGTACTCCAAAGTATGTGTTTTGTTCTTAAAAACTCCCATAATTTCTCCATGATAAGGTTTCTGTAGGATTCCATTATATATTAACAAATGTTTGACAATCTTTCCTTTCTTTCTTCCCTCTTCTTTGTCTATGTTTTTTTCCATCTCTCTGTACCATAAAGTTATTACTGCTGTGTGTGCAATTCTCTTGTTGTCATCTTTCCATTTGCCTACCCTTAACACAGGATCACAAAATAAATTGGATGGCACTAGCTCCAAAATGGACCTACTGCAGGACATAGAAGAGTGAAAATAAGCCTGCCAAACTGAGGGTGGGGGTGCAGGAAAGTTATTTTAATTTTATTTTTTTTTTCTCCTCACTGCCAAAATCTACCTTAATTTGCAATAAATTTTATCAAGTTTGTTTTGCCCATGGTGGTAATTGGTAAGTGATCTTATTTTATCTGCATCCACAAGTGGTTTTGTCATACTTTCTCCCCAGGGTAAGTGTCTTGATGCCAAGTTTAATCCACCACAAATCCACTGTTCAAAGCTCAGACAGTTCTATGAAGTTGGTGAGAGGTTGTGTCAGCACAGAAGTTTGTATATCACCAGGGGTGGAAATTCCACATCTTTCTAATAAATCGTTTCTGCTCTTTGACTGTACTTGTGGTAGCTCTCTTCTTCCATCAAGTTAGAATACCCTCTGTTATAACTATTGTCCATTGCTTCTTGTTCTGTCGTTGTACACTCCTAAGAATCATAAAATCATCAAATCATAGAATGGCTTAAGTTAGAGGAGACCTTAGAGATCATCTACTCCAACCTCCCCATCATGGGCAGAGACTAGGTCTACCTCTCTAAGCTCTGTTGTCAGATATTAACATTAACATATCACTTTTATATTTTTAAGTTCAAACAAAAACTACTCCACTTAGCCTTTCCTTGTACTTTGCATTTTACAGTCTACTGAACATTTAATGGCTTTTTGCTAGATGCACTTCAGTACAATAATGTTTCTTTTCTTTGTGTAAGAAAGTTCTAAATGAGATGCAACACTCCAGATGCAGCCTCAGAAGCAATGAATAGAGGTGGGGAAAATAATCTCCATCAGTTTACAGGCTGACATCTCGCTAAAGCAGCCCAAGATGTTTGCAACCTTATTTGCTGCAGGGATGCAATTCTGGCTTAAGTTTCAGCTCATCTACCAGGTCATCAATGTCCAGTTCTGAAAAGCTGCTTTATAAGCAGCCAATCTCCATTTATCCAGTCCTTTGTTCATTTTTTTTTTTTCTGTAAGGATAATACCTGTAAATTCCTGCTGAAGTTATGTGACATCACATATGACATAGTATATTTTGTGTCATTGTTTCACAGTATTTTTCCTGTTTTTTTTCTTATAAACATTTTGTTCCACATATATCCCTTATCTGATCTGTTTTTTAGCATGTTCATATTTTCCTTTGTTCTGCCTTTTCTCGATGCATCCATCACCTTTGAACTGAATTGTAAGTGATACGCATAGTAAGTGAACATGATATGCATGTAAGTGAAATGATAGGCATTTCTGATGGCAACTTTAACTACTACTAAATATCAAACGAGCTTCCCAATTGTTCTATTGAATGCAACTTGTCAGTTCAAGTCTATTGACAATACCAGGACACTACATTTTTTAAAGGAAGCAATACAGCAAATTAAAGTTGTAAAAAAAAAAAAAAAAAAAAAAAAAAAAAAAANNNNAAAAAAAAAAAAAAAAAAAAGTAAAGATTGAGATGCACAATCAATGGGCAAAAACCGCTGCAAGTGAATTCATCAATCGCACTGACTTTAGGTGGTTTGAATGTTTTTATCTGTTTCTATTTAGCCATAGTAAACAAAGAGAGAATTGGTTTCTGATACTACTAAGTTTCCTGACAAGTAGTAAGTGAAAAATGAAGTTACAATCATTTGAAATAAAGTTATTTAATACACAGTCATTTGCAATATATTTGCCTAAAACATTGGTTATGCGAGATGCATGGAAATCTGGGAAGGATAAGTTTTACATTGATTTAGACTAGATGTTAGGAGGAAGTTCTTTACAGTGAGCGTGGTGAGGTGCTGGAACAGGTTGCCCAGGGAGGTTGTGGTTCTTCCCTCCCTGGAGGTGTTCAAGGCCAGGTTGGATGAAGCCTTGAGTAACCTGTACTAGTGGGAGGTGTCCCTGCCTATGGCAGGTGGTTGGAACTAGATGATCCTTGAGGTCCCTTCCAACCTTACCATTCTATGATTCTATGAATCTGGAGGAGACCTTCAAATTGACTTTTAAAAAAATCTTCTATTTTGAATATTAAGCGTTATGGTATGATCTTTAACATTTTTAGCTTGCATGTGTTTGATTTCTTAGCTATATTTTCCATAATTTCCTCTGCTTAGTTGAAAACAAACAGTCTACTCATTTAGTTTGCAAGTAGAACAGATTAATTTTTACATGTATATCTAATTCCTTACAGTCAAATCATTAGCTATGACAGAGAGGATAATTCTGTGTATAAGGAGATTTTGAATTAAACTAATGGTATCACAGATTATCTCTGTGATCTGTGGAGATAATCTGTAACACCATCACATACAGGAATGAGTAAATTTGTTTGATCAGGAAAAAAAAAAAAGTCTTGTACAATACAATGCCACAGAATGAGGTTTAATGTATCTTTGTACCAATTTTCTGGTGAAATAGGCTGTCACAATTGAAAGTTCTTTCAGCAGCAGTCATTTCACTCTGGAAATGTGCTAGAGGCAGAAGAGTAAGATAATTGCAAGAGTAATGGGGAACAAGATGAACAAGATAATTGTCACTGAGATTAAGGATTTCTTGCTTTTGCCTTGTCAATGTTGTTGATGTAGTTACAGACAAAAGAAAAAAAAATTAAATTATACATTTCTATTATATTTTCCAATCTGAATATAATGGAATTATAATAATCTTGCTTTGCTGCATTTATGACATTACAAAATCAAGTAACAGAAACAACACCACCACCACAAGAAAAAAAACCCCAACAACCCAACCCAAAAATCTAAAAAAAACCCCAAACATGTATAGGATGTAGTCATTTTGTTAAGCAAAAGTAATGAATAGACATTAACAAAATAACTCTAAACCTAGAATTTGTTTCTGCATTTGTATTCTTGCCAACATAAAAAGTACCTGAAGAATCTAATTTTAAAATCAGTTGCTTTCCTCATTATAGAGCCAAAAATAATAATTGCAAGGAGGGTTATTAGATTTTATACCTGCACTAAGCAAGCTTTGAAATATCATACAGTTATATAAGGATTCAAAATTCACCCAATCCTGTGCCTAAACTTTTGGACAAATACTATGTCATATACTATATAGTATGTATATATGTACTCCTCTTTAAATACAGATTTATTAATTTTTTTAATAAAAAGTTTATGGTTCCTTGGGAGCCTGAAAATATGGAAATGGGAACATCACAACAAATAAAAGATCTATACTCCTTTATAAGACAGATGTACAAATCTAATTAGCAGATTGTCTTTGATTCATCAAGGAAAACTGACTGACCAATTCAATCACTTAAACATTTGATCACCTGAATTCTCATTTTAGAGATCATCCGTAAACATAATCAGCCAAGATAATAATAGGGGAATTTTTAAGGCAAATGAATAAACAAATGAAAATTCTCTACGGTTTAAGCTCTGTAGACTAGGAGGAACGAAGCAAAGTTGGAGGTGAGGAGATTCAGACTGGATGTGAGGAGAAAGTTCTTCAGCATGAGAGTAGTGAGAGCTTGGCATGGGTAACCTGGGTAACCTGTTCCAGTGCCTCACCACCCTCACTGGAAAGAGCTTCCTCTTAACATCCAGTCTAAATCTCCCCTCTGCCAGTTTAAGCCCATTGCCCCTTGTCCTGTCGTTGCAGGACCTTGTAAATAATCCCTCCCCAGCCTTTCTGTAGGCCCCCTTCAGATACTGGAAGGCTACTATCAGGTCCCCTCGAAACCTTCTCTTCTCCAGGCTGAAGAGCCCCAACTCTCTCAGCCTGTCCTCATAGGAGAGCTGCTCCAGCCCTCTGATCATCTTTGTGGCCCTCCTCTGGACCCGCTCCAACACTTCCATGTCCTTCCTGTGCTGAGGGCTCCAGAACTGCACACAGTACTCCAGGTGGAGTCTGACGAGAGCAGAGTAAAGGGGCAGAATCCCCTCCCTTGCCCTGCTGGCCACACTTCTCTTGATGCAGCCTAGGACTCGGTTGGCTGTCTGGGCTGCATGTGCACTCTGCAGGCTCATGTTGAGCTTTTCATCAACCCAGACTCCAAGGTCCTTTTCCTCAGGGCTGCTCTCCAGCCATTCACCACCCAACCTGGATTTGTGCTTGGGATTGTACCTACCCAGGTGCAGGACCTTACACTTGGCCTTGTTGAATTTCATGAGGTTGGCCTGGGCCCACCTCTCCAGCCTGTCCAGGTCCCTCTGGATGGCATCCCTGTCCTCTAGCAAGTCAATATGTCTGATTCATTTTTATATGTAAGACTTTCTTTTTTAAGTTTTTTTTGTTTTTTTTTTTTGTTGTCTTTAAGAGATTTACTAAAGCAATGTGATCAACATTTGACAAAAGCTAATCTCGTTTCCTGAAGAGAGTAGTTGTAAATCATCCAGTTCTATAGTCTTTATCATTAAGTACAGGAATATCGGTGATTATAACTACTGGACCAGTATTTTAGTATAATTAACAATTTAGATACTTTTATAGATTTGAAATATTGATGGTCAAGAGAATTTAATCATAGAGCTGAGCTTTCTCCCACCAGACAACAGTCAGCACTACTGCCATTAGTACAGGCAAATTGAATGTGACACCAGGGTAAGAAAAGGGCCATCAGCAAAAACGTTTCTTGTTCCAAATTAATGCTTTTACATGCTCTAAATAGATATGTATTGTCTGTTTTTTTTGTTTGAATGTGTAACAAATAGGAGGAAATCAAGCAAAGAGATTTATAAAACTGTATATGTGCATTTCATTTATAAACTGCTCCACCTCCCTCATAACATAGTACAAAATTTCTACACAATTTCAGTTGTGTTATCTTCACAATAGTAAGGGTTACAAATAATTTGAGAGCACTATTTGGAAAAGGGGAAAAGTTATCAAACACCCCACTCTTAACAGGAAACAGCTTCCTGGGCACTCAGGAGTATTTGTCAATACTCACAAGAGCTGTTCATTGATTGAAAAAATTCCTATTAAGCTTCCCTTTTTTTGTGGAGAATTCTTCTCAACTGCTGCAGCTGCTACATCCTCACACAGGGAGGGAAACTGGAGACAAAGAGCTCTTCTCTCTGCAACTGTCTCATGTCATGAAAGCCACATTTAAGTTTGGCAGATGTCACAAAGGAAAACATTTCCAGGCCCAGACAGATAATACAAGTGAAGATCAGGACAGATAATCATCTTTACCTGCTTAGACTTGTACCATGCCTGGCAGGGCACTTGGCTTGGGATGAGAGGTCATGTAAGTCTATCAACCCACAGCCCTGGGTGAGGGGACATGTCTCTCTCTGCATCCCTACATTCCAGGTTCTCTGCTTCACCCCAGCCCAGCTTTGCAGGATGGGGAGGGACTGCCATAAAATGTTAGCAACCCTGTGAATAGGGTAAAATGAACAGTGTTCTCACAGCCAGCTTTAGCAGAACTACAGCCATCATTTTACTCTTGAAGCCAAATTTGTAGAACCATAGAATGGTCCAAGCTGGAAGTGACCTCCAAATATCATCTAGTCCATCTGCCCCTGGAGTCATTAGGGACATCCTCACCTAGACCAGGTTGCTCAGAGCCCTGTCAAGTCTCACCTTGAACATCTTCAGGGATGGGGCCCTGTGTTGGTTTGAGGGTAATTAGAATATTTTAATGAAAAAAACCCCTGTATTATAGGCTGTGAAAAGAAAACAATGGTGATGTCTACTTCACTCATAGGCTTGCTGAGATATGTAAATACAAGGACACAGATATAGATAAGGTAGAGAGTCTGTCTCTCAGGGGAGCTGGTGTGTCTTCTGGCCTTTCTGCTGTGTAACTCAACTGATTCTGCTTCTAACCCCCCTTGCTGATCCTCCAAACTCACCTTGCACATAAGACAGACCCTGGGGTAAGTTAGAGGGGTGGGAAGAAGGTGGAAGGGTAGTTTGGAACCCCTCCTGGGGACTCTGATTTCTGCTTGTATATTGTGCCAAGCTGTAAATATAGTTTCAGTCCTAAACTTCCAGGCAGTTGAGTCTAGTCTGGGTGATTTTTCAGGGGGTGGGGGGGCAGTGTGGGCAGCTCCCAAATCATCACAGGCTCTAACCACCAACCTGGGCAACCTGTTCAAGTGTTCCACCTACCTCATAGTAAAGAGCCTGTTCCTAACACCCAATCTAGACCTGTTGTTCTCTAGCTTGAAACCATTGCCCTTCATCCTATCACAATGAGCCTTGCCTGCATCCTTCTTGTAGGTCCCCTTCAGGTACTGGGAGGCTGCTATTAGGTCTCCCTAGAGGCTTCATATGAGAGGTACTCCAACCCCCAATCATTTTTGTGGCTCTTGTCTGGACCCACTCCATCATTATTTATGATTAACTAGGAGTTGGAGTATTCCGATTCATACTTCACCATTTCTAATCAGGTCACCACTACACCAGAGAGCAGTGATTTTGAGTTGCTCTAGTTTCTGCTTGCAGAAATGAACTTGTTTTTCTGCAATTCTGTAGAAGTGAGTTTCATATTACAATATATTAATGAAATCCATTCTGATGTTACTGCTGCAGTAGCAGCTTACAGTAACTCAGCTTTCCTCTCCTTCCCTCTGCCTTGGAAAATTTCGTATTTTTACCCTCAGGATTATAACTGCCGTTTTTGAAAGTGTCTGTACGGGAAACATACTGAGGATAACAGCATGTCACAAGTAATATCGACTAGTTACTTAAGACTCCATAAAACTACAAACTTAATAGTTTTATGCTCACTGAGCAAGTGTGTTTGGTCCACCTCATGACCACAGCCAGCACTGCTTTGCTGTTGCACACTCAGAATTTCTCTGTTTTCCAAACTCTGACTGTTTAGATTGTTTAATTCTGTGCTTATAAATATTCTGTGTTGACCAAGTTGTAGCCAAATGAATTTCATGTGATCCAGTGATTTAAAAAATATTAATAAGTTATGAATATTAATTCTCTAGTCTGAATATTATATGTTTATATTAATCATAACATCTGTGTAGTAGCTTTATACTTTTATCCACCTGTGAACAAATCAATACCTTTTCCAACCAATCCAGAGCATCTGAAGAATTGTAGCTTGCAGCCATAATGACGTGAAATAAGACTGCTTAGTCCATGTGAAAGTTAGAACAGTCAAAACCAGAAACACATGTGATTTGAGATAATAATTTGTAAAAGCCTGTCAAGCAGCTTAATAGAGTAAAATCCTAAACCCCATCATAGTCATCAACTACCCTGACCTGGCTTAGCACATTCAGGAGCTCACTTTGTATTGAATAGAGTGAGTTTTAGCTTAGTTACCAAGGAAGGGTTTTAGCCACTCTGACATAAAAGAGTGATGATGAGATCTGAGTTTTATTTCATTTTCTTTACTAGGGATTCTCAGACATTTCCTCCATGCTCATTCAACACTTCTCAAAAGTTTCACATGTTTCTTCCTACCCCTTTCACAGTTCTACAAGCAAGTAGAGAGAAGCAGCTAAACATGGAGGAGCTCAGCCTAAGTAAGGAGGTCCAACCATCACTCATGGCTGGTGTTAAAGCAACCACCAAGCCTCTTCCTACCTAACCGGGAGGCCACCAGACCCTCCGGCCTTTGTCCCACTCCCATTCACATAGCATGCACCATGGACACTCACCAGTGATGATGGGAGAAGGATCCCTCTGCACAGCTTGGGGCTTCTGTCTTTCCTGGGGCAGATATAAAGGGGAGTGGGCAGGGAGGGCAAAGAGGTCACATCTGGGGTGCAAGAAGACTGCAACAGAACCCAGGTGCTCTGGGTTTGGGCAAAAAAAAGGGGGAAATGTGGTGTGGTGAGGGAAAGGGGTAGATATGGTTGGACTCTGTGATTTTGGAGGTCTTTTCCAACCTGGTTAATTTTGTGATTCTGTGATACTGCATGAAGAATTTGCAATGAAGTGACTGTTTATGCTAAAGTACATTTCAACAGCCATACTTGGGAGCAGTTCTGTTCTGTCTAAAGAATAGGTGTAAAAGAAAAATGGCTTTCTTGTTTCCTTAAGAAATACCTTTCCCTTTGCTAAATCTTGTATGCAACTCTGCACAATATTTTAAAATACTTTGTATCTTTTTTATTTAAAATTTCAAGTTCTATTTCATGTAGCCATGACATATCAGTACTTTGTAAAGAGAATTGTGCCACAAACTGCATTTTTTTTCAGTAAAAGAGCAGTCTGGAAAGCAAGCAGGCAGACTGTTTCAGTGTAGTTTCCCAGAATCATAAAGGTAGTCCTTAGTATCGGAATATTTTTCAGCATTATACGATGGTCTTGATTATATGCTGTATCTCTGTGGAGGTCTTTTGACTAACTGTATTCTTATGTATTTAGGAGGGTTAGCCATATTTTGAAGGAAAGGGGTGTCTACTTAGCCTTTTGTAAACAGTATTTAAAATGAATAAAAACCCCAAGTAAACAAACAAACAAGAAATCTGCCAAAATAAAACACCACACTTTTCATGATCCTATATGAATTCACACCCAGATATTAGCCCAGGAAATCTACAGATCAGCAGACTTGAATAACCCTTTAAAAAACAAAACAAAACAAAACAAACCTTGATTATTGTATACACGAAAATTTACAGCAACTAAAATCTAAAACAGTTTGATTTGGAAAGGGACCTTAAATATCATTTATTTGCAAACCCTCACCAGGCACAGGAACACTTCCTGCTAGACCAAGCTGCTCGAAGTGCCATCCAACCTGACTTTGAACACTTCCAGGGATGGGATGGGTCCTGCACTTGGGTCACAGTAACTCCATGCAATCCTAACAGGCTTGGGGCAGAGCTACTGGAAAGCCGGCCAGGAGAAAAGGGTATTGTTTTACGGCTGTCTGAATATAAGCCAGTATTGTTCTTAGGTGGCCAAGAAGGTCAACAGCATCCTGGCCTGTATTGGCAAGAATGTTTCCAGAAGAGGTATGGAAGGGATTGTGCCTCCACACTTGGCACTGGTGAGACCATGCCTGCAGTACTCAGTTCAATTTTGGGCCCCTCACTACAAGAAGAAAACTGAGTTGCTGGAGCATGTCAGTGAGGAGTCTGGAGCAGAAGTCTTCTGATGAGTGGTTGATGTAACCGGGATTGTTCAGTCTGGAGAAGAGGCAGCTGAGAGGAGATCTCACTGCTCTCTACAACTACCTGAAAGGATGCTGTAGTGAGGTGTGGGTTGGTCTCTTCTCCCTAGCATCAGGTGATAGGATGAGGGGAAATGGGCTTGAGTTGCACCAGGGAAAGTTTAACTTGAATATTAGGAAAAAATTATTTACTGAAAGAGTCATGCATTGGAATAAGCTGTGCAGAGAAGTGATGGAGTCAATGGAGGTGTTAAAAATACACGAACATATGCCACTTCACACAATGGTGTTGTTAGGTCAATGGTTAGATTAGATGACCTTAAAGGTCTTTTCCAAATGAAGTGATTCTATGATTCTTTAGTATGAATTCTGATTATGGATCTTATTTCATTATAGGGAGGACTTTACTATCTAGCCATAGTATCATATAATTTAAATAACCTCATTTTAATGATTTAGTATAAGAAAACACTTACCTGAGAAAATAAATGAAACACACCACCAACAACTAAAAGACGTTTTAAAGAAAGAAACCAAACTGAAATACTCTTACCACTAATTTTAAGTATTGAAACGGATTTTATGTATGATTTAATAGGTTTTCAGTGATAAGATAGTAGAATCTATTACGGCATAGCATAGTCATTTGAACTCAAAGTGCTTTGGCCTTGAAGGTGAATTGAAAACTGAAATGCTAAGCTTATAGTGTCATGATCAGCATCACAAAATCCATCTGCATCCAAGTCAATAATAATGTACTCCAGAGACTGATGATGGGCTCAGTACTTTTTAACAACTTCATTAATCATAGAATCATAGAATCATAAATGTTGGAAAAGACATCAAGTCCAACTGTTAACCCAACTCTACTAAGTCCACCATTAAACCACGTGCCTTAGTGCCACATCTACGTATTTTCTGAACACTTCCAGGGACAGTGATTCCCCCACTTCCCTGGGCAGTCCTTTCTAATGTTTAACCATTCCTTCAGTGAAGAATATTTTTCTAGTATGTAAAATGAACCACCCTTGGGACACCTAGTAGTTATTTCCTCTCATCCTGATGCTTGTTACCTGGAGAAATGGTCAATCTCAACTACACTACAATCTCCTTTCAGATAGCTGTAGAAAGAGATCATAGGATCATACAACTGTTTTGGTTGGGAAAGACCTTTAAGATCACTGAGTCCAACCATTAGTCCAGTGCTAAACTCTACCCCTCAGCACCACATCTATGTGGCTTTTAAACACCTCCAAGGACAGAGATTCGACCACTCCCTGGTAAGCCTATTCTGGTGGTTGATAATCATTTCAGTGAAGAAATTTCTCCTATTATGCAATCTAATCATCACCTGGTACAACTTGAGTTTGTTTCCTCTTATCACTTGTTATTAGGGAGGAAGAGACCAATACCCACTTCATTACAATCTCCTTTCTGGTAATTGTAGAGAATAAGGTATTCCTTCAGCCTCCTTTTCTCCAAAAACCAACAACCCCACTTCCCTCAGCTGCTGCTCATAAGACTTGTGCTCTAGACCCTTTATGTGGTGGGTTGGGAACTTGCCCCACTCTCCCCTCCCCCAATTAAAATTTACCAGAGCAGCTCAGATGGATTGGAAGTAAGATAAAACTACATTTACAGCAAAGCTAAATTTACAAGCAAAAATACACAATATATTTTAAAGTATTTACAATTACATACAATTTAGAAATAGTACAGAAATCCAATCTTCCTCGAGGAAAAACCCAGACAGGACCAATCCCACCCGCTCTCTCTGGTAGAAAACAACTGGTAAAGCTCATGTGTTACCTGGTCAGTCAAGCTTAGTGGAGGAGATTAGAGTGAAGCAAAGAGATCCAGTGCCCAATAACAATGAAGAAAGAATTGTTTATATGTTGGCTTTTTATACCTCCTAGAAAACCAATTAATAATACGAACTTTATCATTATTTTCTTTTTACAGCCAATGCTCTAGTTTCTCTTATTAGAATATTCCAATGAGTCTTAAGCCACTACACTTTACCAGCTTCTTTGAACTCAGATGATAGGGTAGGGTGTGTTCTCACAAAGTTTAAAGACAATGTAAAACTGGGAGAAGTGAGCTACCACACAGGTGGTCACTCAAAGTGACCTAAAAAAGCTGGGGAAATGGGCTGACATGAATCTCATAAAGTTTAGCAAAGGGAAATACCAAGTCTCATGCCTGGGCAAGAATAAACTAAGGCAGCTGCACAGGCTGTGAGGCCAACTGACTGGAAAGCAACTTGACAGAAAATAACCAGGGAGTCTTGTTGGACAAAAAATTGTCCATGAAGCACAAGGAAAATGAGCTGGATTATGTATTTTGATTCCATTTTTGCTGTGTTAACAGTATTCACATGTGATTGTAAACAATAACGACATTAATGTTTATTATGGAAAAAGCTGTTTAGGCAAAATCTTACTCAAGGAACATCAACAGAGATTATTTTTTTTAAATATAAAAGACCAGAAATTATTTCTAAATATGAGAACTTGTGAAATTCTAATTATGCAATGTAAACAGGTCTGGATTAAATAAGATACAGGCTACAAAGTGTAGTTAATTCCTAAGAAGTAATAAAGAGATATTTTAGATGTTTTCTGTATGAAAGGGAAAATTCTTTCCAAGAATATTCCTTTATACTCACCTTTCTTTAAAAGTGCTAAGTAGTAAAGTCTGCAAACAGGCTGTGAACAACTGAAGTCACTGCAGCTACGTTAAAAACACATGAATTCTAGGAATGGTGCTTAGCACAGCATGATAGTTTCTTGTGCTTGATGCCAAACCAATTTTATCAGTACTGCTCCTCAGAATTTGACCTTGTAAAAGAAAACAAAACTTTATCTTTGTAATAGAAATAAGATGTCATATGGCTGAACAAATGAAGTATGTTCTGAGTAACCACTGAAATTAAAAGTCAAGCTGTCAAGTGCAAACCATCACACAGATTAATGCTAATTAGAATTCTCTTTTCCTGTACATCCAGTTTTTTTTTTTTTGACAAGAGAAACGTCTCAAGAGATATTTCCTATTTTACAAGGAAATACGCCTCCCACACCACATTGTGTGTGTAAGTGCATGTAAGTATTGTGTGTGTGTGGGGGGTATATTTTTGGAGAAGACAGACATATTACCTCAGAATGCAAAAATATTTCTTTGTATTTCCAAATCAGTAGTCATTAATCTTCTTTTTGAGTTATACAATAATCAGATTAACTTCTGACTCTCTCTCTTTTTTTCACCTAAGTCATGTGTAGGAATAATTCAGGTCTCCAGTTTTAGCCATATTTGGATCATTTTCAATTACCATGCTAGAATAGATGTAACCTAGCTAGCTTAGTACACTAAGTGTGTACATACACACACACACATATTTGCAAAATTGGCTATGACTGCTTCTTATGGACTGAAATTAATATTGGTTTACACACCTTAGTATGATAATGAGCTAAATAAATTACACGCTAAATGTACATGACTATATTACACAACTCTCCACTCAAACCATAGAAAGCAGAGACAGACAAGATTGCTATATAAAAATCCATGAGAGGGACACTTCTTTGGAGGGGAAAGACTGAAGCAATAGCCAGCAGTGGTGATGACTAGTACTGGTTTGATCTGAAATCTAAAGACACAGATACAACACAATAAAAACTATAAGCCTTACTGGTCAGTTAATGGCTAGTTAAACATGTGTCAATGAAAATACAACTGGTATGCAAATGTGACTCTAAGTCAATAGTCTTACTCCACAGTGGACAACCCCAGGGCTTCTTGAGCTCTACTACAGACTGCACACCCGTATTTCCCCTTCAGTAGAGACGCATCTCAAGGTGGTTCCTCAAGGTAGAGAGAATTCTTATCACTTAGTAAGTAAATTTGGAATAAGTGTATAAAAACCGGAAGCTTAGCTATGTGGTATGATGAATTGATTGTAAATACAGAATCCTTTAGACATAAACTGCTGATGAACTCCAGGACTAGGATGGGATATAGCCACACCTGAAGTCCTCTCTGAGAAGGTGTTCAGAAAGTAAGGAGGTCCTTTCTGGACTTTACAACTCAAAGGGAGGGTGTCCCTGACATTTTTAACTGACCATGTCCTCTGTATATTAAATAATTAAGCGTACTGTGCCACTAAATATTGTTAAACCACTAACTTTGTTGTTGTTGTTGTTGGCTTATATCAATAAATATGCTACTATTTTACAAGTGCAGTGTGCCACTTCATTTGTGACACTTCTCTGGTGTTTGTTCTTCTTTACAGTATAAAAAGTTTGTTCTTCTGTTTAAGTAGAGGTTCTTGTGTTTCAATTTTTATGTAACTGGGCATCTTCCTGAATCCCCCTCTCATCATCTACTTATACACACTGATAAAATGCACCTGAGTCATCCCTTTCTGAAGTTAAAACATGTCAGTTCTCTTATCTCCTTACATGTTAGATTTTAATGGCTCTAAATCTAATGTGAAATACAGCCACAGTAAAAGACAATTACTGCTCAAAACTTCCAGAAGAATATCTACAAAAAAGATACATTTAAAAGATGGACAAATAACTGGATTAGATAAATAGAAAGACATGGAACAAAAAGAACAGAGATGAGGTTAGCAAAGCGAATTGAATCAATTTACCATCTTACTCAATACTCAGCCATTGTTCTCAGAGATCTAATAAAACACAGTGTAAGGACATTGAAGTCTTTCTCACTCATATGAGTGGTAAGTAAAATTGCAATAATTTAGCCTGTGAAGATAGAAAAAAGAAATAAATTTGGAACCTGGAATATAATCTATTTCAAAGTTAGGAGAAAATTGTCAAATTTTGGGCTACAGAATGAAAAATTTTAATATTACAAAGTCTTCTTGAAGATCATAGTCATCCATGTTCATCTAAGCTGAGAACATCTGGCAGAGGTTGGTGTCATGGGTCTCACCTAGTAAGTAATGCATCAGCCTGCTTTGTCACAGTATAGCACATATGTATACAGACAAAATCTCAAAGAATGACAAAGGAGAAACACATTTAAACTTAATTCATTGTGAAGACCGAGCAATAAGCTCTTTCTTGTTCTGAATTCAAAGAATCATGGAGTCATAGAAAGGTTTGGGTTGGAAAGGGTCTTAAAGATCATCTATTTCCAATCTCCCTTGCCACAGACAGGGACACTTCCTAATACACCAGGCTGGCTTCATTCAGGCCTCATTCGTCCTGGCATTGAACACTTCCAGAGCTGGAGCTTGTGGAAAGCACACACAAAATACACAGCAATTGCCACTAAAAAAATTTTTTTAAATATTTATTGTAATTAAAATTACTCAAGGGTCCTTCTGACACAAATTACAAATTTGGATGTTAGTCAGGAATATACTACTGCATGATCAATTAATCTTTAACCTTAAGCTTTAAGGAATATTCGTTCCAGAAGAATGAGCCGAAAAGTGTGAGCACTCACTCATAAAGAGAAAACCTCCCACTCAAGGGTACCCAAAATCTACATTCACCAAAGAGAGGATGAAGATTCACTCAATCTGTGGAATTCTCCTTACATGGTACCCTGTTCTAAGGGGAGAACATTTGCCTGCCAAGCTATTTGCTGCATGGACACCAAATCAAAATGTCTGTGTAGTGTAAGTCCATTTATATTGTAAATTGGGGATGCACTGCAGTAATTAGTTGGCCATGCCCATAGCATCACACAAAAGCAGGAGGTGGGCCCAGAAGCACCAGTTAATGTCTGAGGTGCCAAGCTGATCTTTGTCAGCTTCTAGCAACCTTCTAAGAAGCCTTAACCTTTTGTCAGGTGTCTGTCAGACTTTTGTGTTTGTCAAGGAGGTTGTACTTGCCACACAAGTTCTCTGGGCAGCATGGTCCAGTGTCTCACCATCCTCATGATGAAGAGTTTCTTCCTAATGTCTAAGCCAATGTAACTTCTTTCAGTTGAAAAGCATTGCCCCTCCTTCTGTCAGTACTTGCCTATGTAAAAAGTCCCAGATATTCTGTAGGTCCCCTACATCTAAGGTCTCCCTGGAGCTTTCTCTTCTCCAAGATGAAGCCCAACTGTCTCAGCCTGTCTTCATAGGAGAGGTGTTCCAACCCTCTGATCATCTCTGTGGGCATCTTTTGGACCTTCTCTAACAGTTCTGTGTCCTTCTTGTGTTGGGAACTCCATAGCTGGATGTTGGCACTGGCTCACCTCTTAAGCCTCTCAAAGTTTCTCTGGATGGCAACCATTCCCTCCAGCATGTTAAATGCACCACATAGCTTCACGTCTGCGAGACCCTGAGTGTTTTGGTTATCTCAAAAATTGCTACTGAATGGTGGCTGTGCACACAGCACTCTTCACAGCTCTAGGGGTGAGGGGAAATGGGGGCTTACAGGGAAGCAGGAGGGAGCAGGTGGCCAGAGGCAGCCGCCACCACTCCACGGTGTTCCTGCTGCCACTCTGCACTGCCTACTCTGCATGGTCCCATATGCAGCCAGTACCCTCATGTCTGGCCCCGTACAGCTCCATTCCCATCACTGCCTATGTCCCAGAGAAAAGTCACACGGTACAGCCCAGCTTTGCACTGTCTATGGCCTGGAGGAGGCCATGTAGGCAACCGATATCAACCTGTGAGGAATACCACTTGTCACCTTTCTCCCTTTAGACATCAAGCCATTGACCATCACTCTTTGAGTGTGATCACCAAGCCAGTTGCTTACGATGGAAAGTGGTTTACCAACTTTATCTGTCAGTTCCTTCATGATGTATCCCATTGTGCTGGTTTGAGGCTAATTGGAATATTTTAATGGACCTGTCAGGTCCCACAGACTTTTGCAGTTTCAGATCCTTTAGGTGATCTCCAACATGATCTTCATTTGTAGTGGGCAGCTTTTAATTTCCTGGTTCCTGCTTTTGTGTTCTATAACTCGAATAGTGTGGTTAGACACCTTACCTGTGAAGACTGAAGCAAAATGTTGTGGAGTACTGTGGCCTTCTGCTTATTCCAGGTAACCAAATCCTCTGATCCCAGCTGGAGAGGGAGAACTTCATTAATCTTTCTTTTAGCAAGGACTTTTCTGGTTGCCCTTAATATCTCTGGCCCAATTTGATTTTGTCATAGCATTAGTTTTCTTGACATGCTCTATGTCTACTCAGATAACTTCTCTATATTCCTCCCAGACTACCTGTATTTGCTCCCACCCTCCATAGGCCTCATTTTTTTTTTTTTTGTGTTAATATTTGTCCTGTAGCACTTTTTTTGTCCATGCAGGCCACCTAGCAGTTTTGACAGCCTTCCTTTTTGTTGGGACACATTTCTCCTGGACTTGGAGGAGATAATCCTCGAATAGTAACCATCTTTCTTGGTTCCCTCTCTCCTCCAGGACTTCATCCTATGAAACTCCCCCTAACAGATCTCTGAAGAGGTCAAAAGTCTGTTCTTTTGAAGTCCAGGGTAGTGCACTCGGTAGGCAAATCATCCTTTTTGTTTCCCTGACTCATATTAGGCAACATCTGGGGAGATTGTCAAAAAAAATATGTTAATGGTAGAATCTTTAAAAGGGAATCTATTCCCCAAAATACTTGCTGACAGATTGATGAATATGGAAATTGTAAAAAAATCTAACATTATGTCATATTCAGAAGTCTTATGAGAAAACATATTTTCCTACTTTGCTGACAAGCTATACCACAGATTAATTAAATGTTCTTTTCATTGTTTTAATTGGAAATAGTTTTGAATTTCATCTTATGAGACAGCAAATGGTCTTCCAACCACTGCTAGCAGAAATTCAGATATATCTTACAGTCATGACTACACAACCACAAGGATCAGTAAAACAGTAAAATATGTTTACCAAAGTAGAAAAATGAAAATAAGAATTTTTCTTTCAAGAGTTTTAAAGCTTTTTGGTTAATCTGACTAATACATCATTAGAGTGTTCCTATCATCTTGTGGCAATCTTCCAAGGCTTCAGCTTCTTTCCTTAAGATCAGAAGGAAGTATTGACTTTTTTGCAGTCTCGGTTTATCAGAGATATTTTATCAGGTGCTTTTATATTTTGTTTGTGTTCTTTTCTGTTACAACTGTATCTCTTGAATCTTACAAAAAGCAAAGGGGCATACATCTTTTGTATTGACTAAATTAGGTAGTATGTTCAGCCGTCACAATATTCATCTGTAAATTAAGCACCTAGATTGAGTTAGTTATCTAGATTCTATATAGATTCATAGAATCATAGAATGGTTTAGGTTGGAAAGGACCTCAAAGATCACCTAGTCCCAGCCCCCCACCATAGGCAGGGGCATCTCACAAAAGAACAGGTCACATAAGGTCTCATACAGCCTAGCCTTGAACACCTCCAGGGCTCAATGGGCAACCCATTTCAGCGTCTCACCTCCCTCACTGTAAAGAACTTCTTCCTAACATCTAGTTTAAATCTCCTCTCTGCCAGTTTGAACCCATTAACCCTCATTTTGTCATTACAAGACCTTGTAAGTAGTCCCTCCGCAGCCCTTCTGTAAGTTCCCTTCAGATAGTATAAGGTCTCCAAGAAGCCTTCTCTTCTCCAGGCTGAAGAGCCCCAAGACCTGTAGCCTGTCCTCATAGGAGAGCTGCTGCAGCCCTCTGATCATACTNTTGAGCTTTTCATCAACCCAGACTCCAAGGTCCTTTTGTTCAGGGCTGCTCTCCAGCCATTCACCACCCAACCTGGATTTGTGCTTGGGATTGTGCCTAGCCAGGTGCAGGACCTTGCACTTGGCCTTGTTGAATTTCATGAGACTGGCCCGGGCCCACCTCTCCAGCCTGTCCAGGTCCCTCTGGACAGGAATCCCTGCCCTCTAGCAAGTCAACTGTGCCACACAGCTTGGTGTCATCTGCAAACTTGCTGAGGGGGCACTAATTCCTCTGTCCATGTCACTGACAAAGATGTTAAACAGCAGTGGTGCCAGCACTGACCCCTGAGGGACACCACTTGTCACTGGTCTCCAGGTGGACATTGTGCCCTTGATCACCACTCTCTGGGTTCGACCATTCAGCCAATTCCTTAACCAGTGAGTGGTCCATCCATCAAGTCCATGTTTTTCCAGTTTGGTGACCAGGATGTCATGCAGGACAGAGTTTATTTTGCCACATTCACTAACCCATGAATCTAGGATGGTCTGTTTAGATGTAGATAATTATAGTATTGGAACTTACAACTAGAAACACTTAGCCACCAACTTCCTTACTTTGGATTCCATTTTTCTCCAGCTCTATATCATCTCCAGAAATCACCACATTTGGACTTATTAAAAATTATTAAATAAAAAATTATGCAAACTGAAGAAAGTGATTTCAGAGTGCCACCACTCTCATACTAAAGAACTTCATCCTGAAATCTAAACCTACTTCTAAACTGACAGAGACTCAGCTTAAAAAACATTTCCTTTTGTCCTGTTACTAGAACCCCTTATAAAAAGTCCCTTTCTGTCCTCTCTGTAGGATACCTTCTGGTATTGGAAAGCAGCTCTAAGGAGTCTTCTCTAGGTTGAACAATCCCATCTCTTTCACCCTATCTTCATAGCAAAGGTATTCCAGACCTTGGATCGTCTTTGGCACCACTTGTCACTGTCATAGTAGGCCTGAATAGGCCAAAATAGGTTTGAACGTGTCCTGGTTTGCCCAGATATATTCTTCTGCTCTCCCTCCTTCTACTGCGGGGAGAAGCAACTGTGGGAAAGAGGACAAAGAACCTGGAGCCATTGAATCTACGGACCCTGACTTGCCCAGACTTGTTTTACTCCTATTTACATCCTGTGGTGAACAAGGTACATCCTGTGGTGAACAAGGCTTGTGCCTGCCTCATGCGAGGTCTACGTTTTTCCCAAATTTGGGTAAAACAAGCCCATGGCTTCACCTAATATGGTCAAGTTTGACTAACTGCCATTCTGATTGGCTATTCTGTGTCCAAAAGCCCATTAGTCTTAGGCTGTATTGGTACAAAAAGATGAGCGGGTAACACAATGTACTCTGCCATTGTATTCATGCTTGTTTGTTTGCTGCTGCTGCTGTCTGCTGCCGTTGCTCTCTGCCTCTGGCAGTGATTCTCCCATTGCCTTCTGCAGCATTACACTTTGCTAAGCTATAAGCAAGCTCTGCCACAAAGTAACAATCTCTAATGTTTGGCTGCCTGGAAACTGCTTTGAGTTTACCAGGAACAGGCATAAATGGTTCCATGCAACAGACCTGCATAGTCAGCATTGTGCTAAGACTCCACATTGCAAGACATCCTGCCTATACCTGCCAAGATGAGGAGCCCTGGAAGGGACACATAGATCATCCAGAGGAGCCAGGATAAGGTCAGAAATCATTTACCTCCTTTTCCGCAACACCTTGTGAAGCCTGGGAAGCACCAGAAGCCTCAGCAGATGACAGAATTCCCTGAAAGCACTTGGGTACTGTTTGAAGCTGTAGTTAGTCCCAGGGAATCGGGAGACATATTATGTGAGTAAATACTTAAAGCCTCTTGTAATTCAACAATTGCCTTCTGCCATAAGCAGAAAGGAGCTCCTTGCATCCATCTACTGGAGAAGCGGTATATTGACCACAAGAACCTTCCCTTACAACTGAGTTTGATGTTTATGTTTTTGCTAGTTACTTCTTAAATGTTTTAGATCCTATGCTATTATCTGTATAATGTTTCCATGACCATGTGAAGAGCCAATTATTACTAAAATTAGTGGTAAGGGGGGGAGGGGAGACTCCTGAAAAGAAACAATATTAATTTTGAGAAAACCACCATCTCACATTAATTAATTACCCCTCCTTTACAGTTATTGGTCTCCAGGTGGACATTGTGCTGTTGATCACAAATCTCTGCATGCTACCATCTAGCCAATTCCTTATCCAGTGAGTTGTCCACTCATCAACTGTTTTTTTCCATTTTGGTGACCAGGATGTCATGTGGGACAGAGTCAAATGTCTTACTCAGGTCCAGGTAGATGACATCAGTTACCCTTCCCTTATCCACTGTCCCTGTGACTTCATCATAAAAAGCCACTAAATTTGGCAGGCAAGATCTACCCTTGGTGAAGTCATTGCTGGTTTCCACTAATCACCTCTGCTTTGGTTTCCATTCGCCTTAGCAGAGCCTTCAGCAGGATCTGCTTCATGATCTTGCCAGGCACAGAAGTGAGACTCACTGGTCTGTAGTTCCCAGGGTCATCCTTTTTTCCCTTCTTGAAGATGCATGTTTTCCTTTTCCAGTTAGCAGGAATTTCACCAATTGGACATAACCTTTCAAATGTGATGGACAGTGGTTTATCAACTTCATCCACCAGTTGCCTCAAAACCCGTGGATGGATTTCTTCAGAATCCATGGACTTGTGCACACTCAGATTCTTTAGGTGCATGGTCTTCATATATCCAGAATAGAAATGCTTTTCAATGGAACAGGTGATGGGCTGACTGACAATTAGTAAGAGATTTTGCGCGGTCCATCCTTGCAGCTTGGTTCAGCATTTAGCTGGCTAGCGTCAGGTTAAGAGAAACCTATTCACTATGCTTATGGTGCTGCTTTCTGAATGGAATCATCCTTTGATGAGGATCCATTTGAAACATTCTATACATCTGTCCATTAATTTTGTCTGTCACCTATATTTAAATTCATGCTATTTTATTCTGACGCTAAAGTTATATCACTCTCAAAAATAATCTTTTTAGTAATCACTTTATTGGTGTCATTAAGCAATTCCATTCAAAATAATTTATTTTGCACGGCAGTTTCTCAGTTAAAACAACACAGAATCATAAATTCCAGTTTGAAAGAGATTTCTGGAGGTTACCTACTTGACAGATCTAAAGAGATATAGAGATACATGTCAGTACAATGGAAAATATTTTATCTGAAATACAATCACATAAGTACCAAACAAAAATTCAAGATGTACTTTACCCTTACTGCCCAGATAAATCAAAATGGGAATACTGAAAGAACATTATAAGTTCAATTTGCTGATCTAGCCTATTATAGGTGTTATTACTCATTTCCAGGGAGGTAAGAATAAGAGTCTCATGTTCCAGTTCTTCACTGTTCTCAAATATGGTGAATGTGTTGCATTGACGAGGATCACAATCAATGCCTTCAATGACTCAAGATGTTCCTCTTCCTATCACTATCAGAATCAAGTCTAAATCATACTAGGAAAGTGTATTTATTTAAATAAAAAGAGGTTTTGCCTTTCATTTTGTAAAATCTATGAATACTATAGATAAAACAAAGTTTGCATACTTTAGAAGCAGACCTCGTTTGCATTATCTGAAACACTTTTTATTGTTACTAGAAGCCTGACTATAACGTAAACCTTAAGAATTTATTATTTAATGTTAATTTTTTTTTTCCTAATAAGTTAGTTGGAAACAGTCAGCAGAAAATCAAATAATTTGATATTACCTTCTGCCCAAGTCCCTGTTTTTTTTTCTCAGATACACCACAGTGAACACAGCAGCTGGCTGAAGGTGATTTAATGATATGTATTTCAGTAAGAATCCCAAAAGAGATCACAGTATATGAAGCAATAAAATCTTCTATAGCTATGATAAACATGACATCTGGTTGAATATGCTACAAGCTGCCCTGAGATCTCTGCCATTGGAATTATCAAATGAAACTCTAAAAAAAAAGAAAATAATTACTTGGCTCAGGTAAAGTTTATTTTAAGAGATCCCTACTTACCACGACAATAACATCTGGTCATTTGAGACTGAGAAATGTTTTCAGTATCTGTAAGGCAAAAACTTGAATCTGGCAAGAATTTTAGCTAAGGTGCAAGATGGATTTTTGCATATTAGAAGTTCTGGAAGTTCATGTCTGTATCTGTGCTTGAAAAATGGAGGATTTGTCTGACCTTTAAATTATGCAATTCAGATAAATGATGTACTTTGGACTAAAAAGATTAGACGATGTTAATGAGAATTCCACTTAGTATTTGCACCTATAAAACAATTTTCTCCTTCTTCAATACCGTGAATTATTGCTTGAAATTGATTAATATGTGCACCACTCCCATTATGTATTTGATTCTTCCCCAGAGTAAAAATTGCTTTTATCATAATGTATGCATATCATTGCAGGATCATTTATGTGCCTCAGGTGTATTGATTACACAATTTTAGCCAATTTAGACTATTATTCAACTGCCAATTGATACAATTTGGAATGCTGTACATTACATATCTGATCAAGTGGTCCAAGAATCAAGTAAACTTCCTTCAGGAAGGAATGAAATTCTTCCCTATATGTGTGAAATGACAGATGAAGATCTGATGAAGATATGTATCTTAATATCATATAAATTTGACTTTGGTTTTGCATTGAACAGTATTTGTCAAAAGAGTGCAAAGGTCATGGCATGGGAACAAGGGGAAAACACATATGATATGAATAAGGTCTGGATATTTGACCATGATTTAAAGAAAGTGTGGTGTTAGTACTGCAGGCAGAAGAATGATGAAACAGAATGCAGCAAAATGGTAATCCTCCAGAGCTGTTCAGCATTTAAATAGCTGTGACTTATAATACAGAGAGAGACTGAAAAATTACATTCTTGGAGATTGCTAGCACATCCAGTGAAAATGAACAAAAATCAGTATGTGGTCTAAAAAACTGGGATTTCCTAGTATTCAGAAATCACAGTTCTTCCAAGCACAGCATAAGATGTCTTACTCTAAGAATCTGCCTTTGTAATTGAAGATTTAAAGTATTTAAGTTAGTTTTCTATTTATAGGATGTAAAAGTCACATTTACACCTACCTTTATCAGTTGTCTTTGTAGTTGATTTGTTCCAGTTCTGAGCTATGATTCTTAAGAGTTTGTTTTTCCTTATGTGAATTTTAAAAATGAAATGTCTTTAGAGTCATAGTGAATAGATGTTCATGTAATATATGCATGCTAGTAGGCTATAGATGTTAATATAGGTAGTGATAGCAAGAGCAAATACGGCTTCATGACTGATTTAGTACATGGTAATTAGAGCCATTCTGAGAACTGTTGAGAGCAACATCATGACTTTACCATTTACTACACATATACTGTTCCTTTTTTATATCTTGCTACACACACAGTTCTCTCTGCCACAATTTCCACCTCGATTTCTTCCTTCTAAACAAGTTATTAACATTTTAGAAACTACAAGCATGCAGAGAAGCTGTAGTTTTCTGTCTGATATATTTCCCAGAAGCTACTTATCAAAGAGTAGTACATTTCCTATATTAAATACCTTGAATTTTACTCTAAATGGAACTCTACTTACATGGCATCTCTAAAACTGCCAATTTCACCTCCTGACTTGACTATTTCACACTTCCAGTCAGCCACTCTATGCCATTTCTGAATTCTGGCTGGTTGCTAAATAAATCTAAGAAGTCTTAATTTTGTGCTCCTGGCTTTTGAAGCATTATATATTCACCTGTGGGGAAACAAAAGTTCCAGATGAGGGATAAAGAGAGGAATTTAGGTACTTTCATATAGCAGTGGATATGTTACACATTAAACCCACCTAATCCTTCTCCCTGTGCTGTAGGTTCCTGACTCCTCTCCTCTTATGAATATTCATCATCATTTACCATTCCCTCTCTTAATACTTTCTTCTCCAGTTATAATCTGCACAGTTTCAGCACAAACTCAGTCCTTGTAGTTCTTGCTGTTGTGTCTTCTGTGCTGTTTTCACTTAGGCCAGTAGGACAAAAAGCTTGGAGAACTCTATGGATTTCTTAAGGGGATCTGGGCCAAACCACCACAGCTTCAAAAGGAGGCTGGAGATGACAAAGAAGCTAGAGTGAGACACAGCCTGGGCAACTGATTCAAATTAACTGAAGGGATATTTCATACTCAGCAACAAAACAGAGGGAAAGGGAGATGGGACTGGTCTTGCAGGAAGCCACTGCTCAGAGCCTTATGAGTATTAGTCTTTGTGTGGATGTAGTGAGTGATTTGCTTTACATCTGGGTTTGTGTTTTTTTTTTTTGTTTGTTTGGATCTGTTGTTGTTGTTGTTGTTTGTTTGTTTTTCTTCTTTCCTTCACTTGATAAACTTATTTATTTTGACTCACAAGTTTTCTGCTTTTTCCTATTTTGCCCTCATTCCACTGGGCGGAGAAAGTGAGCAAGCAGCTGTATAGGGCTTATCTTCTGTTCAGTTAATTCATCACAGGTTTTCTGTGTTTTTAATTGTATTATACTCAGAGATTTGTAAATGCTAAATACATTTCAGAATATTATGTGGAAGGGTGTAATGGTTTAGTTCAAGGGCCTGCTCCTCCAACACAGAAGTGTTGGACTCCATCACTACATTTTCACTTTAACTTTGCCTTCTGCCTTCGGATACTGAATCAGTTCACTAGTCAGAACCAGGACTATTGTTAACCCAAAAATGCTAAAAAATGCATGAGTCAGGCACCAAAACTTGCAATATTGTTAAAGAAAAGAAAGTTTTAGTTCTTTTACATTTGTATTCTTTCTTTTCAGCCTCTAGGGTGCTTTTGGGTTAATATTCCATGCATTGCTCTGCAGTCACGAGGACTAGCAACATCCTTTTTTAGAAAGTGAAATGAGATTTTCATCTACTCCTATTCTTAAACTGCAGGGTTTTAGTACTTATCATCACGAGACTCTTCACAAAATGAGGATTTTCTATATTAGGTCCATTGACCACTTGTGGAAAAGTAGTATTGTACAAGCATTTGCAATCTCCTGCTGCTGTGTTTGCAATATTTGGTTATTGAAAAACTCCTCTTCTTCAGCTGCTTTTCATTTCTTACACTGAAGAAAGTTGACTCTTCTCTTCTCTCACAAGTAGTTTTTACTAAATTATGTGTCCTAAGGCTTTCAATAAACTCAGACAGTGAAAGCAGTAATAGTGGCATTAACCTTTAACACGGCATAAAACTCAATGTAATGAAAGGAAATAAACCACACAGAATAGTAACAGAGTCTAATTTTCTGTTGTGTATAAATTCATAAAAATCTGTTTAGCGATCTATTGAATAAAAATCTCTCTCTGTAATAGTATGGTGGTATAAAATTAATTGTCCCCTAACTACTTTTTGAGAAGTTTATATATTTAATCATATGTTTTAGTTGTAATAGGTTGTGAAACAATGCATTTTCCTTACCTTATAAAAATGCTAGCAAACAATTTCTGTTGAGTTTGATGTTATGTAATATATACAATAATAAATTAATCAACTGGAACAAAATTTGTTTGAAAATGGGTTACTGTGAAGGTTTGGGAGTTGCCTGCCCCCCCACACTTTGTAAAATGACCCAGACTAGAACTCAGTCAGCTGGAAGTTAAGGAGTGAAGCTCTATTTACTGCTTAGCACAATGTACAAGCAGATATATACACTATATACAGGAATATTTACAGAAATATACAAGTTAAAGGTAATACAGAAACACAACTCCCCTCCCAGAAATCAGAGACCCCAGGAGGGGCTTCCAACCACCCTTCCACCTTCTCCCCACTCCTGTACCTTACCCCAAGGTTTGCCTTACATGCGAGGTGAATTAGGAGGATCGGCCAGGTGGGTTAGAAGAAAAGTGGTTAGTAAAGATTAATCTGCAAAGAGAAGCCAGAGGCTAGACTGCCCGACACGCTGTTCCCCAAAAGAGAGACAGACTGCAAAATGCCTTATCTATGTTTTCTTTATTTTTCCCAAACAATCTCAGCAAGCCTATGAGTAAAATAGACATCACCATGTTCCTTTCACAGCCTATAGTGTAATTTTCTCTATTAAAATATTCTAATTAGCCTCAAACCAGCACAACATATCAAAATGAAACATAAATAACAAGAAATCAGTTGTCATATTAATCAATTACAGGATGGTATGAGGAATACTTTGTTCCTCCAAAGTTCAATGTATGAAAGTGTTGTTAAGTGGTAGGTACAATGTAGTTGTAAGTAGTACGTATAGGAAATGTGTATCTTTATAAAAGCAACAAATAAAAGAATATCCCACAAACAGAGTTATCCTGCATGGGTAAAGGTTTGCAAGAAGCATACAAAAACTCCTGCTTTGCCATTCAGGAAGAACTTTGTGCTACAAATTTCACTTATAATACACAACTTGATGGATGTTGGGGGTTTTGCACATATCAGTAGAGAACAGTGTCCTGACTGACAAATCCTTGGGTCTTACTCATCTCCTGGCAGCTCTTTCTACAAGTTCTGCTTTCCTACTGAGTCCATCTTCTAGAGAAAATCAAGGTCCCGTCAATATGAGTTATGGAATGCCTCCAGTTTTAAAATGCTAGATAGGGCAAATAGAATCACAAAGGAGTCATGGGATTCTTATGGATACTTCAAAGGCTGAATTATATTTCTGAATGCTTCATATACTATGAGAAGTAATACTTTATTTGTCTATCCAAAGGAACTCATAAAATAATTTAATTTCTGTAAGCTAATTTTATTAGGATCTGTTAAGCTTAAAATAGGAAAGGTAGGTGTTTCTGAATTCTGTACATTTTTTAGTCATCTGTGTTAAAGTAATTATTTAACATTGTTATTCAATATCCTGTAAGATTGCCTGTAAAGATGTGGAAGAATCTTTACTTAATGAGAGAAAGATTAAGATTTTTCTTCAGAATTGAAGACATATTTTAGAAAAAATGCTGAATTGAAGCGATCATACTCTTTCACAGTATGGTTATTCTATGAAAATGCAGAACCATTTTTTTCCATTTATCTCATTAAAACATTGGGAAGTGTAACTCTCTATTGAATTCTGAATCGAGATTTTTTTGGAAAGGAGGATGTATTTTAAGTTTGCTTCTAGACCCAGTAGAAATATGTGACAAGTTCTAATATACGGTGACTGGACAAAAGATGGGTCCCTAAATCTTTAACGAGGCTTGGAATGAAAATATATAAAAAGTTCTCAGTCATGCAAAGAATCACCATTAAGTTGATCGCTATTAAGTTGATCACCAAGTTATGTTGAATATAGATCGGAATTGCTTGAGAGTTTAACAGAAAATCTCAGACTCTCAGCGGTGGCAAAACTCAAGTACATAAACAAGCAGGCATTAGTGCTTGCATGTAAAACTGGGAATTACTTCTGAGATTGAAACTGGTATTATTGAAGATATGACTATAAAGGTATAGACTTTTAAACAACTTTAGACCTTCCATTCAACAATAACAACAACAAAACTGTTGTAAAGGACTCCCTGATCTTGGGTTTGTGTCTTGGAAAATGACATTGTATGTATAACATTCCAGGTGTAAGTTCTGTAATGGAAGAACAATGTGCTTTATAGACAGAATTATAGACATGACTACAGCAAGTGGACCAATGAAGTGCAAATGGTTGCTGTGTCACACTTTAACAAATTGAGACCATAAATCTTCATATGTAGTAATAGTACCATTAGATTATTAATATAATATTGATAACAACACTCACAAACAAAGATAGCTTTGTGGCTTATGATAACCCAGTTCTGAGTATTTATGGGAACATTGGGATGAGTAGCTTTTTTGGTGTACTTTTTTTGTGTGCACAAGAATGAACTGAAGATGTACAAGAAAGTTTTTTTAAATTGTCCAGTAGAACATTTGCTGCACTTTTGGTCCCATATCCTTCAGTAATCTGAGGTTTTGAGAATTGTCCTTAAAAATCTTGTATATACAGACTGCTGATCCTTTTCAGGATCTTTAAAAAAAAAAAAATAAAAATCTATGGATCTTGGATCTTGCTTCAACTTTTTGAAGCACTGTTAGAGCTTTTGCAAAATCAAGAGTTCTTTGGAAATCATAGAATCATAGAATCATAGAATGGTAAGGTTGGAAGGGACCTCAAGGATCATCTAGTTCCAACCCCCTGCCATAGGCAGGGACACCTCCCACTAGTACAGGTTACTCAAGGCCTCATCCAATCTGGCCTTGAACATCTCCAGGGAGGGAGCATCCACAACCTCCCTGGGCAACCTGTTCCAGTGCCTCACCACCCTTACTGGAAAGAACTTCCTCCTAACATCTAGTCTAAATCTCCCCTCTGCCAGTTTAAGCCCATTGCCCCTTGTCCTGTCATTGCAGGACCTTGTAAATAATCCTTCCCCAGCCTTCCTGTAGGCCCCCTTCAGATACTGGAAGGCTACTATCAGGTCCCCTCGAAGCCTTCTCTTCTCCAGGCTGAAGAGCCCCAACTCCCTCAGCCTGTCCTCATAGGAGAGCTGCTCCAGCCCTCTGATCATCTTTGTGGCCCTCCTCTGGACCCGCTCCAACACTTCCATGTCCTTCCTGTGCTGAGGGTTCCAGAACTGCACACAGTACTCCAGGTGGGGTCTGACGAGAGCAGAGTAAAGGGGCAGAATCACCTCCCTTGCCCTGCTGGCCACGCTTCTCTTGATGCAGCCTAGGACTCGGTTGGCTGTCTGGGCTGCATGTGCACACTGCAGGCTCATGTTGAGCTTTTCATCAACCCAGACTCCAAGGTCCTTTTCCTCAGGGCTGCTCTCCAGCCATTCACCACCCAGCCTGTATTTGTGCTTGGGATTGTGCCTACCCAGGTGCAGGACCTTACACTTGGCCTTATTGAATTTCATGAGGTTGGCCTGGGCCCACCTCTCCAGCCTGTCCAGGTCCCTCTGGATGGCATCCCTGCCCTCTAGCAAGTCGACTGTGCCACACAGCTTGGTGTCATCTGCAAACTTGCTGAGGGTGCACTCCATTCCTCTGTCCATGTCACTGACAAAGATGTTAAACAGCACTGGTCCCAGCACTGACCCCTGAGGGACACCACTTGTCACTGGTCTCCAGGTGGACATTGTGCCGTTGATCACCACTCTCTGGGTTCGACCATCCAGCCAATTCCTTATCCAGCGAGTGGTCCATCCATCAAGTCCATGTTTTTCCAGTTTGGTGACCAGGATGTCATGTGGGACAGAGTCAAATGCCTTACTCAGGTCCAGGTAGATGACATCAGCTGCCCTTCCCTTGTCCACTGTCGCTGTGACTTCATCATAGAAAGCCACTAAATTTGTCAGGCAAGATCTGCCCTTGGTGAAGCCATGCTGGTTCCCACCAATCACCTCTGCTTTGTTTTCCATTTGCCTTAGCAGGACTTTCAGCAGGATCTGCTCCATGATCTTGCCAGGCACAGAGGTGAGGCTGACTGCTCTGTAGTTTCCAGGGTCATTCTTTTTACCCTTCTTGAAGATGGGTGTTATGTTTGCCCTCCTCCAGTCAGCAGGAACTTCACCAGTCTGCCATGACTTTTCAAATATGATGGACAGTAGATCAAAAAATCATATTGCAAAATTACAGGTTGAAGAATGAATTAAATTCTTCCTACAGTGACTGACACAATTGAAAAACATCTAGACAAGGTAAATGATAATGTGAAGGGAAGTTAGAACCAGAGCATGTTGCAAAACTGCTATTAAACCGAAAACGATTGCACATAGTATGCATTCTGTCTGAAATAAACCATCCAGTAAGCCTATATCAATGTAGAAGTATGGATACCAGCTAAATACTGGAACTCTTCTTAGGTAACTTTAGTCTAGAAGACATGACTTGTAGGTTTTTCCTAAACAGAAAATGCAACAAATGCAGTCCAGATGCAAGTGCAGGATTTTTTTTGTAATTACACCAATAGGAGGCAATACCATTGACACCACATAGGGTCTGTGAGTAAAAAAACCTTTAAAAAAAAATCTTTTAGAATGTATAAAGATCAACAATGACATGCAATAGACCATGCATTTCCATTAAATGATGTATCACAGGAGAAGAAATCAGAGGAATTGTTGAAATTCATAATATGGAGATGCTTCAATTTCCTGGCCAAAGACATGAAATCTTGCACAGCCTCCCGTGACAACAGACAATTAATGCTGCAGGGAGTATATAACAGAAGACATTGACTAGAATGTTGTTAGTTGCATGGTGGTGGTAGTGGGGTTGTTTGGGGGTTTTTTTTGGTTTTTTTTTTTGTTGGGGTGGAGGTGGGTTTGTATTTGTTTTGTTTTGAAATTTTCATTTGGTTGCTTTTGGTCATTCTGTATGGTTTGGTTTTTTTCCCCCCACTGCCTGTTTCTACTCAGAATCCACATGCTCTTTAATAAGGTAAGATCACATAAGTTTAAAAATGTATATGGAGTTTGAAATAAAATTCCAACTGAAACAAGTTATGCTTGTAACAAGTCCATCTCTGGTGTGAAAACAAAGTCTAAATAAAGCACTAAAGATCAAATCTATGGTAACAGGATTCATGACATTCTTTCTGTGTGTTTGATTTCTGATAGAATCTTTTTCCTATACAAGATGCCTTTGATGACATCTGATCAGGGTGCCAGATAGCTTCCTGAGCAGATTTAGTTAGCCTGAGGGTTTTTTTGGTTGCTTGTTTTTTTTTTTTTTTCCTGGCTCCTGGTCACAATCATCTGAATCACAGACCTGCAGATGAGACAGCAGTTAGGAATTAAATAAAAAAAAATAAATCTACAATCCCATTAAAGGTAAACATAACTGTAAATAATGTTGCTGTTGAAATATGATGCTTGCTTTATGTGACAACAAATAAGAGAATTAAGTTAACATTTTCATGAGTTATTTTTGATGAGGCGATGTGGACTTGGTAAAAGGTAGTGCCACATTCTGCTTCTTCATGTCATACTTCTCTAGTTCAACAGATAGAATGTTGCTTGTCACTGAAGGAGATTAGCCACTCGTGAAAATCTTGTTTGAAATCAACTTATTCTGCAGCTTTGTTCTTGCATTTCATAGGATCAGATGTTTCACTCAACTTACGGCAGCACATCAATAGCTGTAATCAATTTGAATTCTACATGTAATATGCCTTTCCACATTAACTTTTATTTTCAGCCTCTCATATTTTTTAATAATATAATTTTATTGTCTATAATGAGGAATACTTTCATGCATCTGTGCAAATTAATATAACATATTTATTATGATTTTCCCACCAATTAACCTTTATTTTTCTCATGTGGTTGTGGTGTTGTTAAGAATGGCTGATTACTATACAATTGCTATGAAAAGTGTGATTTAAACTATAGGATCCTAGCTACAGCATGCAGATCTTTTCTTCATATAAAATGAACTCAAAGAGTAAATCCATACTGCTATGTTTTTAAGTTTCAAGGGGCACCTTTGTATAGATAATGATGCTCCATTTAGTTCTTTACCATTTGTGAAGGTTTGGGAGTTCCCCCACCCCCCCCACACTTTGTAAAATGACCCAGACTAGCACTCAGTCGGCAGGAAGTTAAATGATGAAGCTATATTTACAGCTTTACACAATGTACAGCAGATATTTACACTACATACAGAATATTTACAGAAATATACAAGTAAAAGGTAATACAGCAACACAACTCCCCTCCCAGAAATCAGAGACCCCAGGAGGGGCTCCCAACCACCCTTCCACCTTCTCCCCACCCCTGTACCTTACCCCAAGGGTTTGCCTTACGTGCAAAGTAAATTAGGAGGATCGGCAAAGGAGGTTAGAAGAAAAGTGGTTAGTGAAGATGAATCAGCAGAGGAGCCAGAGCCCAGAAGCTGCTAGATCGCCCCAACAGCTCCTGTTCCAGCAAGCGACAGAGAGAGACTGACTTATCTGTTGTTTTGGTTAGTGTTCCCAAACAATCCTCCAGCAAGCCTATGAGTGAAGTAGACATCATGATGTTTTCCTTTCACAGCCTATAGTGTAATTTTCTCCATTAAAATATTCTAATTAGCCTCAAACCAGCACACTGTTAAGTATGTATCACTGATTTTTAAAAAAGTACAAGTTATGTTGTCCAAGTTCTTGAAGGAAGTTCAGGTGGTGCATTATTTATTTCATGGAGCTTCTGGTGAGCTTAGGCACAGCACTGAATGGGCAGTTATCCTGCTTCCGAGGAGCAATAAAATCTAAGTTGACTCACAGTTTCTATTACATTTCTAATTGAAAACACTGTGAGTGTTAATCCAGTTTTGAGAATGATCAACATTCATATCCCTCCTTCATCAATCTCTTTTTCCCTTCTATTCAGTAGATTCCCTTCAGCGTCTGAATATTTCCTTCAGAAGCTGCGGTAACTTGTTGCCTCAGTTAATGCATTAGTAAGTGGCAGCATTCAGCAGAGCAGAGGTGAATACTTGCCTCTGGAGCTGGTTTTACAGATTTAAGTAGTCCGACTATTTCTTTTCTTCAGGTGATTACTACAGCAACTGACTGCATCATTGCAGTGTGTATGAATCATTTCTTTGCAAGACTGAAGCCTCTATCTCTCTCCTTCAAGAGACCTGAGATTTTATTAACACTGTAATGTATTGACATACCTCAGCAGAAGGCTGTGACATATTCTACACATTATTCCTGTTCCCATTCATAATAGCAAACAAAGGACAGCAAGATTTGGCCTAAAAACTGTGGATGAAACAGCAAGATTCTGATGCAAAGGACTACTGTATAACAGGAATGATGACTCCTAAAAGATATGAAAGATCTGTCCAAGAACTAGTTTGTTGTCACCAAGAAGAATCCTAGAATGGTAATCAGGACTCAATAGTTTATGCCCCTTCATTGCTATGGCAAAAATGGTTGTTGGCCAGGCTCTTAGACACTTATGTCTTTAAATACGTATGTTGTTACAAAAGACTGAATACACAAACTTTATAAGGATAAGCACCAGAAGCAGCAAATTAATTATAGTTTTGGTAAATAAATATCACCTTCCCCTTTCACAAGATCTCATATTAGATTTAGTTATCTTAATTTCCCAAATTGGGACATTTAGGGGTCTATGAGGAAAGTGTTTGTATGAACTAGGTCTCTAAGCACCTATGACAGTCAGTTTGGATGAGCTCATAATAGAGCTAGAGAGGTATTTATCTCATTCTAAATTATAAGCTTATTATCTGAATAACTCCCTAGACTCCATTCATTATATTGACTAATACTGCATTGGCTTAATTCAGGGTCCCAAAAGTAAGCATTTAATGTGATACAAGATATCTTTACATCGTCAGAAAAATACGTCCATTTCTGTTTTACCGTTTGAAAGTAAACCCAGGCAATCATTTATAATGGATAAAACCACCTTTCTGATACAGGTCTGTGATGTATAATTTATTTGATTATGTCAAATGATTTGATAAGAAGTAGTCACCACAGGTTATGTCACTATGGTCAATTAGAGGAAGAAAGTCTCTTCTGTGCTGAGACTCTATTGACTAGGAGCATGAATACAGGATATTTGAACTAATATTTTGCTACCATATGTGGAAGTAAGAATTTCAGAAAGTGAAATTAATGTCTTGGCTGAGTAACTGACTATATAAGTGATTTAAAGGAAGCTGTTCAAAATGCCAGCATGTTTTGCACCTCTTTTTGAACACTTCAAATAACATAATGAAAGATGGAAATTTGAAATTATGAATGTAATCAATGAATTGCAGTAAAAAGGTTATTCTCCAAATCAGGTACTATCTGGGAATATCGACTTCCATAGCAGACTGAGGAGTCATAGAATAGTAAGGTTGGAAGGGACCTCAAGGATCATCTAGTTCCAACCCCCTGCCATAGGCAGGGACACCTCCCACTAGTACAGGTCACTCAAGGCCTCATCCAACCTGGCCTTGAACACATCCAGGGAGGGAGCAGCCACAACCTCACTGGGCAACCTGTTCCAGTGCCTCACCACCCTCACTGGAAAGAACTTCCTCCTAACATCCAGTCTAAATCTCTCCTCTGCCAGTTTAAACCCATTGCTCCTTGTCCTGTCATTACAAGACCTTGTAAATAGTCCCTCCGCAGCCTTTCTGTAGGCCCTTTTCAGATACTGGAAGGCTACTATAAGGTCTCCTTGAAGCCTTCTCTTCAGGCTGAAGAGCCCCAACTCTCATAGCCTGTCCTCACAAGAGAGCTGCTATAGCCCTCTGATCATCTTCATGGCCCTCTTCTGGACCCTTTCCAACAGACAAAGTCAGTGAAGCAATACACTCATAATAAGTGTAGTTCTGAGACAAGCAGCTGTGTGGTAAGCATTTCAAGGATCTGTTGTGGTTTTTACTGAAATTAAGAACAACTTCAAGGCAAAATGAAATTGGTAAAATGGTTCAAAACTCGTACATTGCTGTACAAATCTTTTAGTCTTTGGTGAAAATCAACCTCTTGGAGAGATAAGAGTTAACTCTGAGAAGGAAAATCAGTGGTATATTAATGTGGGATTAATATTGGGGCTGATTCCAGGAGGAGATCACTTATACAAGATTTAAGTACAGACTTCCTCAGCAATGTAAGTAAAATACCCCTAAACTCACAAAGCAGACCTTTATGACCCAATTAGGATACCAAACAGTAGGAATCCTCCTCATTATTTCAATCTGGACAGACTTCACTATAGAGATACCTGCTATTCTCATCTCGGCTGTTCTGTGCCCTCTCTGCTCTTTCTCTTTCAGTACAGAGTGACAGAGCATTCACCTACAGGAACAGTTCTGTTAGATTACAAGGCAAGTAGACCCTGCTGTGACTACATGCTTTGATACCCTGAATGAACTACTTATATGGGAAGTGTTTTTGTTGTTGTTTGTTTTGTTTTGTTTTTTAAACAAACACGTTACATAAGCACAAAATATTACCTTGGTGCCAACAGTTTCCACAGTGATTTCTCCTTGAAAATTCTTCAGTGATTGCCAAGTAGCTACAGTGATTTATCATTCTTGTCTTAGTTCAAACCTGTTTCTAGTTTTGTCTGCATTCAAATTCCGTCTGTCAGATCTTGCCATATTTAATCAGTAAGGTCTAAACAATATTTTATAGGTGTAAAGTTCTAAATGTGGCCTATGTCTTTTTGCACCCTGTGATGTCAGCTATCATGCTTCAGTGATAGGATCTATCTCAAAGCTTTTTTAGCACCACAGGATTTCTTTTTGTCCTACTAGGAGTTCTCTCTGATCTTGGATAAGCCTTTGGATCACAGTAGGAATGAATGATCTTGAAACAGAATGAATTAATGAACAAGCAAACTTTAAAGAATTCAGATCTTTGTATCTTAATATGAAACAAACTACCCATTCTAAAATTGACCCCCTGACATGAATAACTTTCCTGTTATTTCCCTGTGCTACAATCCAAGGATCTGTGGAAAGACAAAGCTTTATATTGATAAATTACTGCATTCAGTTCTCATAAGAAAACATATCTGTCTTCTGAACTTCATAATGCCTCATGAAATCTATTGAGGCTTAACATTTCTATTTTCTGAATCCTCAAAGGAATTTACTCTTATCAATAACTATTTCTTCCCTTTGCTTTTAATGTTTCTAACTTAAAAGTATGACTTGTTAGACATCTGAACTGTACATTTTGAAGTTGGTTTGTAAAAACATAATTTATTATTGTCTAGAAGTCATTGTCAAAGAAGAATTTAATACTTGTGAAACTACAGTTCCTATAAAATTACTGTAGCAGACAGTTTGAGGATTTGTAGGTCTCTTGTGACTCTTGTTTAAGATCCTTTCCAAATAACCACTTATACATAATCAGATGGACTTTATGCAACCTCATCGTAAATGGTCCGTGTGAATGTTTCTCTGTTATTGCCTCCAAAGCTTGCAGACTACCCAGCAGTTGATAGTAATTCAGTGCAAAAATAAATTACTGCTCTACAAATAGAAACCTCAATGGCCTTGACAGAAGTAATTTCAAAATACAGTGAAGTCTAGATTTAAAGGAGTGCTTTAGGGACAGAAAATTTGTTAAACTGGTTTCCTACTAAATTGGTCATTGTACTTTCTGTTCTGGGGGAAAAAAAAAAAAACAAAAGAGAAAGGAAATTAGTTTGGAAAAATGGTTAAGCTCTTAGATTTGTGCTCTTCAAATGAATTCTTTACTATGTTCCCTTCACAGCTCCCCAGAAAAGAGTGTTTTTTTAATTTACATCTCAATATCAAGTGAAAAATATTTTGTCACACTGCTCATAAAGGGCAGCCAAATCTATCACACTGTTTTGAAATACTTTAGGGAATTAAAAACTATGTATTGTACTTATGAGAGTTATATGACTGTGTTAAGTTGTTTTGTTTAATTTTACATAGTGCAAGGTATTTAGTGATAATTAAGTAGATATTATTTTCCTGCAAATTTTGTGTCCATCCTACTAAATGATTGAGATTCCAACAACAGGACATAAACTACATAGCATGTAAGAATCAACACAGATTTTGCAAAACAAACAAACAAACAAACAAAAAAAACCAAACAATACAAGATCACAGTATCACAGTATCACCAAGGTTGGAAGAGACCTCAAAGATCATCAAGTCCAACCCATCACCACAGACCTCAAGACTAGACCATGGCACCAAGTGCCACGTCCAAAGGCGCCTTGAACACCTCCAGGGATGGTGACTCCACCACCTCCCTGGGCAGCCCATTCCAGTAGCCAATGACTCTCTCAGTGAAGAACTTTCCCCTCACCTTGAGCCTAAACTTCCCCTGGTGCAGCTTTGCATTGTCACTCCATCACACATTTTATTAATTTCTGTCAAACAAGACAAGAGTTGAATTTGCACTTTCTGATCCAAATCTGTCTATAGTTTTACAGTTGTATTTCTAGTTATATTCATTGTTTTTGTCATTTCATCATTACTCAGTTTTGAATTTTAGTTGCTGCTGTAATATGAATTTTAGTTGCTTCTGTAATATGAATTTTATCTGTAGAGTTACCCAAATTTAGAATTTTAATTTGTCTTCACATGGTGACTGAAAAGGCCTGTATTATGCCCTATGCTTTCAGTAGCATGAGGCACACTCTTAACAAGAGCTATTGTTCAGTATTAAACTCTATCCAGCCTCAGTGAGACAAAAGGAGGATTTTCATCTGTTCACTCAGCTACCAAATTATTTTAGTTACAATTCTAAATATTTCCTAAGCTTGTGAAGAACAGCATGGGACCAGAGCCACTTAGTCAATATTAAATTTGAGATAGATTAGTCAGTGAGGTTTGCCCTATTATGTGGTTCCTACTAGTTATATGCAATTTTAAATTTTTGCAGTAGCCAGTTTATTAAATTTGTGTGTACATAATTATTTTTAAAAGATATATACTAATATCGATGCACATTTAAACACTGGCAATCACATTGCATGAGTATTCCTAGGTTGCACTCTATTATAGGGAAAAAGAAAACCCCACCAAAAATTCTTAGATGATTTATGGTGTTTGGATTTTGTATATTAAATTTCAGCAAGTCTCTTGCTATTTATATTATGTAAATTATATAAACTCACATAAATTTTATCATGTAAGCTTGCTAGAAATGTGAAGAAGCCATGCCATTTTAATATAAAAGACTGTATTTTATTACTCACTTCAAACAGAGCAAAACATAAAAAATGCAGACCTGCGAAGAAACTAAATGTGACATGTTATAGTAGCACAGATAACACCTATAACAAAATATGCTATTCTGCCTACACTGAATATTACGTTGCTGTTTTGATGTGATGTTATTGTAGTCTTTAGTGTAGGTAGAAATTGAAGCTCAGCTCAATGCCAGAGTTGTCATGTGCAGTATTGTGATACTTTACATAGTACAAACCAGGGTTGTTTAGGCTGGTTATTTTGTGTGGGGGGCAGGTAACTCCCAAACCATCACACCTTAATTGTAGAATCTTGCTCACCTAGTTATGCAATATTTTAATTCCTCTGTCAAATATGTATTGAACAATAAAGTCCACTTTCACTATCAACCATTACTGCTAGATTTATGAAGAATTACTAGCTATGACTTTTCATTCTGGGAATTCAATGGAAGTGGAGATTTAGGGTGACAGAGAAGTGACATCCCTGAAAGACCATAGAATATACTGGCAGTTGCAAGTGGGGAGAACAAAGAAGTTTGATGTTAACACAAAGTAGAGTTGAAGAGCAAATTACTAGGAAGGAAAAGATTGACAGCATAGGTAGAGCTTGAAATGAGTGTAAAGACTTTTCTAAGATGGTATTTTGTGAAAACAGCAGTGGGCAGCCTGGAGAATTGAAAGTGAAAAAAGAATAATTATTCCCTGAAGGGATAATTACCTGAGTAGACAGAATTGGGAAGGGCTGGGCAGGGACATGACACTGGGAAGAAAAAAAAAAAAAA
>VWZE01004310.1:98864-116319 GCA_013396675.1 Eubucco bourcierii
AAAAGAAACGCATTAAAATCAAAATTACTTTCTCATTTTCAATATGGGAAGACATGAAGGATGCAGGAAAGTGATGCTTCATAGATGGTTCCCAAGAAAAGCATTCTCAATACTGCTGAAAAAAAAAATAAATTGGGGAAATGCTTGAAAAATATTATTATTGTGACAGTCTTCTAGTAAAATACTTTGGATAAAATGACTTCAACAAATAAAAGAAAGTCCCTCATAGATAACAATTTTTTTAAAACAGAAATAATGCTATGTTGTTGGTGACCATTACCTGTTGAGATATGCTAAAAAGTAATGATCAAGCCTGTTGTGGTAGGCCTAAGCAGGCCAAAATAGGCTTACACATGTCCTGGCTTGCCCAGACATGTTTTTCTGCTCTCCCTCCTTCTGTTCTGGGGAGAAGCAATGGCAGAAAAGAAGACAGAAAAGAATGTGCAGCCACTGAGTCTGAGATCTGTGGTTTGCCCAGACTTGTTTTGAACCCTGTGGTAAACAAGGTACACACGGTTGCCTTGTGCAAGGCCTGTGTCCTGCCTAAATTTGGGTAAAGTAAGCCTATGGTTTCACCTAATATGGTCAAGCTTGGCTATTCTGTGTCCAAAGGCCCATTAGTCTCAGGCTGTATGAATAAAAGGTGATGAGCAGGGAGCACAAAGTGTTCTGCCATTGTATTTGTACTGCTTTATATCCTGAACTGCCTGGAAACTGCCTTCCAAAGGTTTACCAGGAACAGGCTCTAAATGCCTCCACGCAATCAGCCTGCATAGCCAGCGTGACATCATGCTGAGACTGCACATGGCAAGACATCCTGCCTGCACCTTAAAGTCTCCTGCCAAGACAAGAAGTCCTGGAGATACACAGATCATCAAGAGGAGACCAGGACCAGCTCAGAGATTGTCTGCATCTTTTCTCCAGCAGCCCAGGAAGAACTACAAGTCTCAGCAGATGACAAGAATTCCCTCAAAGTGCTTGGGTACTGTCTGAAGCTGTAGCTAGCCCCAGGAGTTGGAAGATAATGTTTTGTGAGTAAATACTTAAAACCTCTTGTTATTCACAATTGCCTTCTGCCACGAGCAGAAAGGAGCTCCTTGAATCCATCTAGTAAGCAAGCGGTGCATTGACCTCAAGAGGTACACTAACTGCTAAACCTTCTCTTCCACTTCAATCAAGTTTAATTAATGTTATATATTATTACTAGTTATTTCTAGATCCTGTTATTACCTGTATATAAAGTTTCCATGACCTATGCAAAGAACCTATTACTATTAAAATCAATGATCAGGGTGGCGTGAGTTCTGAATATCGAATATTAATAAACAATATTAATTTTGTAAATATCATTAATTACCCCTCCACTACAGAGCCTTTTCATTAAGAGGTTAAATAAATGCCTATTTGTATGGTATATTCTGAACAGTATAAAATGAGAGATATTATTTGCTTTGTTTCTGAGATAGTAATCCTGTTTCTAAACAAGGCATAGGAGAATATATACAGGTGATAAATTTTGGAAAGACAAAGAATGGTAACTATTATTAGAAAGTTTACCTTTTTTTCTTTAAAGAAAAATACATAGATATTTTAATTGATTTTAAGAAAGTTCTCGATGCACGTTTTCATTGACACTTAGCTGTACTTGTGATGTTTAATAAACTACATCTGCTAAATCCTGTAAATTTGTTGATAATCCTTAAAGCGAATAATCCAAATTTTCTCTGGAGTGTAACAAAAAATCACCAGGTATGTGATTATTCTGGCAGGCTGGTATCCTCTTTCATTATACCAATAATGCAAATGAATTTGATAGAATCACAGAATAGTTTGTGTTGGAAGAAACCTTCAAGATTACAGAATGATAAGAGTTGAAAGAGACTTCTGGAGATCAAGCTAAATCGAGTTCATCTCCCTTGACCTGATGTTCACTTTCTTAATGCAGAGCATAATACTCCTCCTAGTACCGTATTATCAAACTCGATGAGGCTACATCCTGTTGCTTCATTCAGGTAATTGATGAATACATTAAACAAGACTGGACCCAGTAATGACCCCTGGGGAATACCTGAGATGTTCCAGGTGATGCTTCCCCCTACCCCATACCTGTCACAGCCCAGGGCTTTTACTGTGTTCCTGGTTTATTTGTCCTAGTTCCCTCTGGCCCACACCTTTGTCACATTCCATGGGATCTCCCTGTATACCTGGAGGGGTTAGCCCTGAATGACTTCTGCTCCTCTTTGCCATCCACTGTCCACCACACTGCCTGGACAGTTGCTGTCTCTGTGGGCAGAGTTGACACATCAGGCTGATCTTTCAGGATGATCTGATCTTTGTTGAGACAATTCTCAGTTCTTAATGTAATCATCAGTATCACAAGGTGATTTACATATTCAAGAGATGATTCCTTCAAACATTTATTCTACAAACTTTGGAAAGCCCAAGGTGGTTCAATGAGGTAAAAAGAAATCCTGTGCAAAATTGTAATTAATGATCTTAAGCATAATGTTACACTCGCATTTGTAGAGTAGGTAGAATATTCTAAATATAAATAATTTCACATTTAACAAGGTATTTTCCTATTTCCCTTTTTCCCTTCCCCGTCAAATAACAGTGAACATATTTGAAAGAAGATTGACATCTTTGTATTATGGGGAGTCCTTGCAGCAAAAGGCTGAAACACTTAAAAAAATATATATAATCACATGGAGGAGTTCTAGGGCATAGTATAAAGTTGCTCACTATCAAAGACTAGTGAGAAATTGAGTTAAGTACAAGAAAGCAGAGCAAAACAAAAGTCACTATACAAACATCTACAAAATAACCTTTTTCTTCTATGGAGTCTAGTCGTCTTGTACAGTTCTCTGGTTTTCAACAGCTTACTGTACTGAAGCACATCGGAAGTGTCACTTAACACCAAGAATGAGGAAGAGATCTATTCCCATTTCAATTAGAGCTGGAAAGGCTAACTAACATTTCAGTTGCCATTGGGTTCTTATTACAAACCTGTGACTCCTTTCTTCTGTACATTTATCATACAAGCTCAGTCTGTTCTTAGAAAATTTTCTTTCTGAAATGGCTTACATATTTCGAGTTACCAAAGGAGGGCACATATCCTCTTCCTCCAGGAAAGTGGAAGAACATGTTTCTGCCTTTTCTGTCTTCAGAGATCTAAAGTGAAATGCTAGAGTTCTCTTTCACTAAGCTGTACTTCAAACAGGAATACCGTGTAAAAGTTCTAGACTGTAAATCAAATGTCAAATTCTCTTTCAAATTTTACAGGTGTTATTTCTTAAAATGTGAGCAAAGAACAGAAATAACTAATGACTGTCCTCAGTTTTCTCCGTCAGTGAAGGACAGCCTGTATGAGTGCAGAACAATATAAATCCTTCTCTGTATATACTGGGAGTTACCTGCCTATAAACCAACTCCAACTCAAAAGGCTGAAGACCACCACAGACAAGATCTGATCTGCTAAGTTACCTACAGGTTGTTGGAGAATAAGAATCTTCCCAGTCACATAACTTCTTGTAGTCAGAGGATAACTGCAAAGTTGTTATTGATTAAAGAAAAAAAAAAAAGAAAAAAAAAAAGGAAGCGTTCTTTAACTCTCTCTCTCTAGAACTAATGCTCAGCATTTCCTGTAGGACTTGAAGTACTGTCTTGTTTGTCATCCTTAGGACAGTAGCCCATTATCTTGGATCAATTGGCACTTCTGAGAATCATTCTGAATGCTCTCACTACTTGTCCTAGAATAGACTTGCTTTTTACAGATTTTAACCCAAAGCAACGTTTAGTAAACAATCAATAAATTTGGTTATATGGGAATTTATTTTGACACCACATTCTGTACTGAATGGCCTGGTACAAATAGAGGTGTAGAAATTAGTCCATCACTGATTAAGATTCAGTTTTTTTATATAAGTTCTTATTTTGGCCCATTATCATTCAGATTCTTAAACTTCATAAAAATGGAAATTTATTTCCTTGCATGAATCCATCAAAATGGAAAACTCAGCATTTCAGTCATTCTGTCCTTCTTCAAGGTTAGTGAAAGATAGTGATTTTGCATACTAGATGCCTGCAAGTAATTAAAATACTCTTTATGAAGATCAAAATTTAAAAGAAAACTGAGTAATTACCTTTCCTGATGAGTATACCCTGTGTTTTTCCAATGTTTGTAATGAATGGAGTTGACAGCGCAAGGGTATATAGGATCTCTCATGTACTGACAGCTGCTATGTTTTCCTACAACAAAACATCAATGTTTTTTATTATATTGCACTTGTTTTCTAATCCCCTTTTTGAGGAATACTAAGTAGCATATAAATTATCTATACTTCATTTTAACAGACTAGCACAGATCTTGATTTCAACTGATGCAGCTGCAGAGAGGAGAGTGACACTTTTTTTTGTCTTCTGTGACTATCCAGTCTTGCAGTCTGATTCCTTCAGGGAATAACCCTAGATGCTTTGTGCAGACAGCACAGAATACAGAGAGGCAAAATCTTGGACTGTGCCCTAACTACTCATCCCCTAAGCACTCAACAATCATAAAGAAGTTGTTAAACTATATATTTTCAAGAGGAAACAAACTGAAATTTATTTTCTGCTCCTGTAGGAGAGAAAGAGATTTTAACTACTATTTATACTCATGAGAAAGTTAACTCAATACATAGTGGTCAACACTATGCCTGTTTGGCAGCAGCAAGGAGCTTAACTAATGTGTAGGGAAGACACAGAGGTAAAATTGGAAAGCTGCTCAGCTATTAGACCCCTGTGAAATATAACCTTGCAAAAATAGCATGGAGTAAGGACAGAAGAGCCGTTTGCATTTACTATCAATTTAACAACCTTTTAGTTCTAGAGGATGTAAAGATTATATTTACACCATTGTCACATCCCTTGCATCTGTTTCACATCTTTTGTGTCAAATCACAGCTGACTCCTTAATATTTGCAGTCAATACTCGTTTTGTCAAATATTTTGACGACAGTAATAGCAAAATGGTAATTATAATATTAGGCCAAATATTGATGTCAAGAAAGCAGCATTTGTTGTTTGTTGTGTGTGAGTGTTTGGGGTTTTTGTTTGTTTGCCTTCTTTTTAGATGTGTGAAATCCAGATTGATTTTTCTCATATGATAGTGGTATTTACATATTTCCAACGTGTTAAGTTCAAAAAAAGTAAATGAATAGTATCATTTTGAGTCATAATCCAGTAAGATGTAGACTCCTGGATTGCTTTTGCTAATCTAATATATATATATATATATATATATGTATATGTATATATATATATATATATAAAACAAATAAGAGTCAAAAGACTTAGTGTCCTTGAAGAATTAACGTTCTGGGGTTTGTGAATCATAGTGCTAAAGTTATGAAATACATGAAATGTAAATAGTCCTAAGAAGAATGCAATATAAAACATGAATGTTTACATCATCTAAGAAAAAAAATAATCCAGTAAACCTTATTTTATTAAAAAAAAAAAAAANCCTACAGGAAGGCTGGGGAAGGATTATTTACAAGGTCCTGCAATGACAGGACAAGGGGCAATGGGCTTAAACTGGCAGAGGGGAGATTTAGACTAGATGTTAGGAGGAAGTTCTTTACAGTGAGGGTGGTGAGGCACTGGAACAGGTTGCCCAGGGATGTAGTGGATGCTCCCTCCCTGGATGTGTTCAAGGCCAGATTGGATGAGGCCTTGAGTAACCTGTACTAGTGGGAGGTGTCCCTGCCTATGGCAGGGGGTTGGAACTAGATGATCCTTGAGGTCCCTTCCAACCTTACCATTCTATGATCATCCAGTGACTGCTCTCCAGGAGAGAAGGGGAATCAAGTAAAGAAGAAAATGCCCACAGGTCAAAATAAAAACATGAATTATCCTTAACCCAGGAAAGGTGCAGTAGTCACAATATAGAGGAGAGCAGTCCTCAACAGTAGGAGAAATTATTCCAGCAAGAAGTCCTAGCAGAAAACTCCCCACCTCTCAGCAAAATTCCTCCTTTGTACTAAGTGTTATGCTCATGATATGAGATACACCTGAGAGAAGACTCAAGCCAGCTGTCCTTACTGACAAAATGGTCTGCAGCACACGTTTAGCCTGTGATTGTGTCCCAGTAATACATGGACAACTTGCTAAAAATACGTACTGAAAAGGGATGAATAGTAATCAAATAATGTTAGGTTTTTTTGTTTTGGCTTTGGTTTTTGTATATGTATATATAAAGTTATTACAGTGGTTAACAAACCTATTCTTTCTTATTACCTTACATGTGTTTTTGTTCCTCACCCAAATTCATGAATTAGTTTGACCTTTTTTTCCTGAGAACTAAAAGAGAATTAAAGACCTGACATATCTCTTTTTATTGGGTTGTTTTTTTTTAATTTGAAGAAAAATCATTCATCGTTAGTTAATACATTTCATGTTTGGAAGTTGGTTGATTCTGGGTTTTTATTCACGTTTGCATCTGGGGTTTTGTTTTGTTTTTAAAAGTTATCTATGTAATCTTACACTTCTCAGACAGATGAGAGAGAATTACCAGTTGTATGAATCAGACCACTGTTTTCCAATTTAACACATATTTGAAAATACATTCAGTGGGTATGCTTATTAAAGACCTTAAAATATTTCTATCTTTTCTGATCAGAAAAAACAAACAAAACAAGCAAACAAAAAAAAAAACACAAAAAAAACCAAAACCCAAACAAACAAAAATAAAATAAGAAAAAAGTGTTAAGGAAGCAAGTGAGGAAATCACCTAATTCTTCACTGACATTTTTAAAGTTCACACTAGTCAGGAGAGATTCCTAAGGACTGAAAAGCATCAAAGATAACTTCATTATATTCATTTAAATAGTCATGAGGGAAAACAGTAAGTTTATAATTTGCTGGAAGAAAATACAGGAACTCTTATATTAAATGTCTGAAGTAAAGTAAACCCACACAGTTTTAATTAAGGATAGTCATGGATTCAGGCAGGGGAGGTCATGCTTAACTAACCTACTGGATTTCTTTGAAGATATTACTGCCACAACAGGTAAAAAAAAATTAAAATCTGCAGATGGTAGTATATTTAGGTTTTCAAAAGCACTTAAGGTTTTGCATCAGTGATAAATAACTAGGGCAAAGAAATTACAAAACAGGAGGTAATATGGAAGAGTAATGTAAATGGTAAATGTTTCTCTTGTTTTTCAACTTGGGTGTGGTTTAGATTGGGGCAACACAGTAGGTATTTTTTCAGTATTTAGAATCATAGAATGGTTAGGTTGGCAGGGACCTCAAAGATCATCTAGTTCCAACTCCCTGCCATAGGCAGGGACACCTCCCATTAGAACAGGTCTCTCAAGGCCTCATCCAACCTGTCCTTGAACACCTCCAGAGAGGGAGCATCCACAACATCCCTGGGCAACCTGTGCCAGTGCCTCACCACTCTCACTGGAAAGAACTTCTTCCTAACATCTAGTTTAAATCTTCCCTCTGCCAGTTTAAACTCATTGCCCCTCATCCTGCCATTACAAGACCTTGTAAATAGTCCCTCCCCAGCTCTCCTGTAGGCCACCTTCAAATACTGGAAGGCTATTATAAGGTCTCCTTAAAGACTTCTCTTCTCCAGGCAACAGAGCCCTAACTCTTGCAGCCTGTTCTCATCAGAGAAGTGCTCCAACCCTCTGACCATCTTTGTGGCCGTCCTCTGCACTTGCTCCAACAGTTCAATGTTCGTCTTGTGTTGGGGACAGCAGAATTGTACAGAGTACACCAGGTAAGGTCTGACAACTGCAGAGTAAAGGATGAAAATCATAGTTCTTGTCATAGTTTTTGTTCATGTGTTAAGTGATGCAGTTGGGAGCAAAATTAGGGTATGGAAGTATGCTCTGCCTGGAGATTAAAGAAAAATATAAGAAAAAAGTGAGAAATAGTTAAGATTTGAAAAGGATTTTAGTATTTCAGACAATTAAATTCAGGATGTTTATAGACAGACAACTATAATATATGTAGCTGTCAAAAAAACCCAGATATTTGTTTATTCAGAATTCTGTTTACTGGCCCAGGACATAATGAAAATTAAACTTACCCCCCTCCCCCAACTGCACACTTCATGTAAAAAGTAATTGCAAATTCTTCTTAAGTTGCCTAGCTGGAATAGCAAATTGAGGCATAAGTAAAGAACTCCACATATCTGAGAATATTCAGATAGAATTACTACTCATTTATCTTAAAAATTTCCAGTGGCTTTCAAAGCACTGAAGGATAAATTGACTGCCAGTTAAGTGTTGCTGGGTGTTGAAAGCAAACTGTCAATAGAACTTCTTGTATAAGTGCAGAACTCTCACATCATGCCAGCCAAGAAAGGCAGTCTATATAATTAGAAATATGAGACGAATTTCTGTCCTGCTTTCTAAATTACACCGTTATGTATCCTGTCTAAACACTAATTTTTATTTTATTTTTCTCCTCCCTCCCCACTCCATCCTTCTTTCACTTAGAACTAATTGGGTAATAGATGAGTTAATAAAACATACGTCCTAAGTACTCAAATTCATCTTATATACCTAACTGCAAATTGTTTGCAATCAAAGATGAGATTAGAGTTGCAATAATTTGTTTACAGTTGTGATATTACAGAATATTATAAACAGAAAACGTTTTTCAGTTTTGCAGTTCTACCAGTAGGTGGTACTAGCAGTTCCTACATTTGAGGAATACACATTCCTGTCACAGCAAGCAATGTGTTCCTACTCTACTGAAAATAACATACTTATATTTGATGTACTTGTACTCAAGGGCAGATTTTAATTTAGTTATTATTTCTTCCAGTGGTGATATCTGCAAAGTATCCTTTACAATATGCAGTTTAGGATCTGTGACAAATGATTACCTCTGTTAACTTTCAATTAAAAAGATAATATTAAAAATATTTTTTTAATAAACAGCTTTCTAGTTTTACAGTAGCTGAAATTTAAGATGCACCCTGTAATTCAGATAAAAAAATTGTTTTCAGCAATATTTATGGTCATTCACTAAGATTCACTAAGATGAGTCAAATTTAAGTATGCATTATGTAGGCTCTTAGGCCTTGGAAAAATTACACGTTGCTGTGTCATATAGGTCTTTTTAGCATATGAGTATATCTGAAGTGTTTGTTTTGGTTCGCAGGATCACAGGATCACAGGATGTTAGGGGTTGGGAGGGGTCTCCATAGATTGAAGGGTCCAATGCCCCTGCCAGAGCAGGATCATATAATCTAGTGGATGTTGCATAAGAATATATCCAGATGGATCTTGAAAGTTACCAGAGAAGAAGACTCCACAACCTCTCTGGGTGGCTTGTTCCAGTACTCTGTGACCCTCACAGTAAAGAAGTTCTTCCTCATGTTGAAGTGGAACTTGCTGTGATGTAGTTTATATCCATTGCCCCTTGTCCTATCACAGGGTAAAAGTGAGAAGAGGCTGTCCCTCCCTTCTTGACACCCAACCTTCTATTATTTATATACATTTATTAGATCCCCTCGCAGTCCTCTTTCCAGACTAAAAGGCTCCAGGTCCCTCAGCCTTTTCTCATAAGGCATTGCTCCAGTCCCTTAATCATCCCTGTAGCCCTCTGTTGGATTCTTTCAAGTAGATCCCTATCCCTCTTGGACTGGGGACACCAAAACTGGATACAATATTCCAGGTGGGGCCTCATTAGGGCAGAGTAGAGGGGAAGGGGAACCTCCTTTGATCTGCTGGACACACTCTTATTGCGCCACAGGATCCCATTGGTCTTCTTACCCACAAGGGCATATTGCTGTCCCAAGGATAACTTTTCCAGAAAGACTCCCAGATCCTTCTCCATAGGGCTGTTCTCTCACCTTCTAAGCTGTACTGGTGCAGTTTATTCATTCTCAGGTGCAGGACTCTGCACTTATCCTTTCTGAACCTCATTAGGTTCCTCTTTGCCCATCTCTCCAGTATGTCCAAGTTTCGCTGAATGGCTGCACACCCTTCATGTGTGTCAGCCAAGCCTCCCAGTTTGTTATCATCAGCAAACTTGGTGAGCAGACACTCTGTACCTTCATCAATGTCATTGATAAAGATGTTGAACAGGGCTACACCCAGCACTGATCCCTGGGGGACTCCACTAGTTACAAGTCTCTAGCTGGACTTGGCACCACTGATCTTTGCATTCTATTGTGTAACCAGTTCCTAATCCATCTCACTGCCTGTCCTTCTACCCTACTTTTCCTGAGATTGCTTACAAGGGTGTTATAGGAGACAATGTCAAAGGCCTTGCTAAGTTCAAGGTAGACTGCATCCACTGGTCTCTCTGCATCTGCTCATACAGGTATGGCATCAAAATGCTATCAGGTTAGTCAGGCATGATGTCCTGTTGGTAAATCCATGATGACTACCAATAACATTCATCTCTTCCATGTGCCTAAAGATAACCTCCAGAACGAGCAACTTCAGCATTTTTCCAGAGATGGAGGTGAGGTTGGCTCGTCCATAGTTTCCTGGAACATTTTTCTTGCCCTTTTTGATGACTGCAGTGACATTGCCTTTCCTCCAGTCCTCAAACACCTCTCCTGTTTGCCATGATTTTTCAAAAATGTAACAGTGGTAGAGTGACAACATCAGTCAGTTCTTTCAACACTCTTGGGTTCATCTCGTCAGGGCCTGTAGACTTGTGCATATTCAGTTTGTGTTGTTTTGGTGTTGTTTTGGTTTTTTAGGGGGGGCAGTTGTATGTTTGATTTTTTCCCACTTGAAGGACAGTTGAACTGAAATAATTGCAGAGACACAGAAAATAGTGATTCAAAGCCAGAACATTTGGAGTGTGGTAATAATGACACTTCTGGTTTTCACAGTAGATGATAACTGATGAAAGCAAAAAGGTATTTTGTACAGGTTAGTTGCTCTTAATGAACTGAGGTAAATACCTCCAAGAAACAAAAGAAAATAAAGCAAAATATGAAATTTCTTATGAAAGGCTATCTGATTTCCAAAAATGAGGGATGATACTAATTTGGCTATAAGTGAAAGACATTTCCATTGGAAATGTCAAATAAAGCTAACTCCCACCTCAAAACTCCAAACAAACCAACCAAAGAAACCCCAAAGAAAATAACACAGTAACTCCCTCCCAGACCTTAGAAATTACATAATGCAGTGACGTAATACAATAACCTTAATGAAGGTATTGTCTTCAGAAGGCTGGTCTGTGGCCACCATGAAAATATGTTTGACAGTTTTTCTATCATTGTCATGTTTGTCATATTCATATACAACTTCTCTACAAGGTTCACCATAAACCATATCCCCAAGCACTACATTCAAACAACTTTTAAACACATTCAGGGTTGGTGACTGAATCACATCCCTGGGCAGCCTATTCCACTGCCTGACCACTCTTTCTGCAATTTTTTTTTTCCTGATATCCAGTCTAAACCTACCCAGTCACAGCTTGAGGCTCTTACTCTATCACTATTTACTCGTGATAAAAGACCAGCATCAACTTCTCCACAACGTCCTTTCAGGTAGCTGTAGACAGCAATGGGGTCTCCCCTCAGCTGCCTCTTTTTCAATCTAAACAGCGCCAGCTCCCTCAGTCGCTCCTCATAAGATTTATTCTCCAGACCTTTCACCAGCTTCATTGCTTCATTCATCCTCTGCACTTGCTCCAGTACTCTTCTTGTCAGACTGAACATACTGCAGAATTTCACTCTGCTTGGAGATACTTCTGCTCATACTGAAAATATATCTATGGTTGTAGCAGATGGGAGAGTGTTTCATTACAGTATGCGTATATTATGCATTTCATTTCCAAACTTATTAACTGATTGTCATCAAGTAGCATAATATATATTAGAGACAGAAATCTCTTATTAATTTCAGAAAAGTAGCTTCTTGAATGGTGTGTAGGTTCAGAACCTGAAAAGGTAGTGCTGTGTTGTGGTGGTGTATGTACTGACAGCCAGGCCAGGATTTTTTTCTCAGGTCCCAGCTCCCAGGAAGACCCAGACACACAAGAAGTGCTGAATGACAGCTCCAGTCTCCAGCCTGGAACTCAGCAGAATCATTCTGAAGATTAATTGTTTTTATCATTACATGATTTAACTCCAAAATTTTAATATCTGATAAAATGTAATTTAATAAATTGTCATTTGTAGTGGAAAAAAGAACTCATTCTTTGTTTTAATGGATAAATAACTGAAGATATCCAGAATTCTTTTTTTTTTCTTTTTTTTTTTTTTCATCCATTGTGGGCAGTGCCATTTCTAGATCCTATATCCAAGGATTGCTATTCCAAAGTCATGCCTAAGTTGACTAAATGAACCACCACTTATAGATAGCTGTCAGCAACAGAAATTGAGGAAGCAAGATTCATTTAACACATTGATCCATCATGGCAAACAGACCAAGTCATGCTGACTATTATATTAAAGTAGAAAATTTAATTATCTGCTTAGTTACTTGATTTTTTTCCACCAAAATTTGATATATCTATATACACATATGTATAAATATATTTAATATATATATGTCTATAAATACATAATTTGTATTTATACTTGTCTATTCATTGTTATGTAGTAGCCTAATGTATTACTATATAGTAGCCTATAGCCTTAGATTACAACTACAACCTAAATTGGTTTTGTTTTAAATATGTAGGAAATTGCCTTCGTCTTTATACCTAGATATTGTCTCTTATGTTTACAGTGTATACAATATATTGTGCATGGGCTGTTACTAATTTAAGAGGATACTTAGTGCCCTTGAATCTTTTTCAAAGAGTACATTTTTCCATGTAGCCTTAAGGGGAGCTTCTAACATCACTAAATATGAGCCCCTGATTTAGAAGGTGATATTACTTGGATATTGTTTTGTTTTGATCAGATATTTTCTTTAGTTACAAGGTAAGGGAGATTCACAGATTAATTTCTAAATTGGTTTGAATTATATTTATTTTTTAAACTTCAGGCAAAGTACTAGAAAAAAAGAAGGCTAGTAATTTTGTGGCAAAATATTTCTAAAACTATCGCCTTTTGTAGGTGAGTAAAAAAAATATAAAACTGAACATGCTATGTTGTATAAAATCAGTCAAACAAATATATACAGTTAAATATAAATGTCAGGAATATCATTGTCCACCCTAAATAGTAAGATTCACGCACAATTCCTTGTTTAATCTTTCAGGAATACTTCTACCATCTCTGAAGTCTAAGTTTTCTTAAAATTCTGGCAAAATATCCAGCCTTAAAATTTAAACAGCATTATACATAAAGGAACTAAAAAGCATTTATACCTAAGATGTTTTTAGAAGAAAGAGTTTATGTGTCATTTATACTTGCTATAGTTCTGGCCTATGAATTTCTGAAAACTGCTATTCTAAAATTTTATGTTTGCTTATTTTCTTTTATCACCCCATTTTCTCTTTTCCACCTCAAAAAGAAGAAACATCAATCTCTTACTTTGTTTTTAATGTATTCCTTGTTTGTCCTTTTCACCTCTGAAATAATATTGGTTTAGTTTACATTTAGTTTAAGGTTATAGTTTAGCATGGTTTAGTACATATGTTAGGGATAAAATGTAAGATATTAAAAAACTTTACAAAGATAAAACAGCACTGGTTTACAGAAAAAAATGAGTGGCATTCCTCAGGGGTTGGTACTGGGACTGGCAGTATTCAACATCTTTGTCAGTGATGCAGAGATCAAGTGCAGACTGAGCAAGTTTGCTGACAATGCCAAGCTGTGGTGTGATTGACATGCATAAGAGAAGGGATGACATACAGAGGGACTTGCCAGGCTTAAGTGGTGGGCCCGTGCAAACCACAAGGCCAACTATAATATCCTCCATCTGGGTTGAGACAATCCCAAGCACACACACAGGCTGGGTGATGAATGGATTTAGAGCTGCTCTACAGAGAAATAATTTGGATTTCAGCACATGAAAAACTGGATATGAATCAGTAATGTTTAGTAATGAATGCAGGTCACAAAGCCAACTATATCCTGGGCTGTATCAAAACAAGTCTGACCAGGAGGTCAAGGGGAGGTGATTCTACCCCTCGGGTCTTTTTTTGTGAGGCATCACCTAGAGTACTGTGTCCAGCTCTGGAGCTCCCAGCATAAGACACAGAGAGAGGCCAGGTTGAATGGGGCTTTGAGCAACCTGATCTGGTGGATGGTGTCCCTACTCATGGCATGGGATTTGGAACGATATGATCCTTTCCAATCAGAACCATTTTATGATTCTATGACAATTTTATATAAGCTGAAAGCTACACAACAAATTTTATATTTCTTGAAAAGAAAACAAAGACAGAATAGTGCAGTCCAGCTATGCAGTAGTTGCCTATTTTGCCTTGTGTTTGTAAAAAAAAAACAACAACAAAAACAAACAAACAAAAAAATCTAAAAAACTTTAAATGTTTTGGTTTGAGTTCTCTTTCAGTGTAGATTACAAAATTTTTTACTGTTTAGTTCTTACTACTCTATAAATGGTTGTNTCAGAGACCCCAGGAGGGGCTCCCAACCACCCTTCCACCTTCTCCCCACCGCTGTGCCTTACCCCAAGGTTTGCCTTACATGCGAGGTGAATTAGGAGGATTGGCCAGGGGGGTTAGAAGAAAAGTGGTTAGTGAAGATTAATCTGCAAAGAGAAACCAGAGCCAGAAGCTGCTAGACTGCCTGAGCTGTTCTCTCAGCAAGAGACAGAGACTGACTTATCTATATATTTTGGTTATTGTTCCCAACCAATTTCTTAGCAAGCATATGAGTGTAGTAGACATCATGATGTTTTCCTTTCACAGCCTATAGTGTAATTTTCTCTATTAAAATATTCTAATTAGCCTCAAACCAGCACAGTGTTTTTCCTATGTTGTAATATTATGTTCTAGAAAAAAAAAAAAAATTAAAGCTAATAAGGCCTCTGGAGAAAAGAAAGTTGAGGGGAGACCTTGTTGCTCTCTATGTCTACCTAAAAGGCAATTGTAGTCAGGTGAATGTTGGTCTCTTCTTCTTAGTAACACGTGACAGAACAAGATGAGATGACCTCGTCTTGCACAAAGAGGTGTAGTTTGGATAGCAGAAGGAAGTTCTTCATTGAAAGGCATACCAAACACTGGAATAGACTGCCCAGGGAGATGGTTGAATCATCATCCCTAAAGGTACTTGAAAGACACAGATGTGGTGATAAAGGACATGGTTTAGCACAAGACTTGGCAGAGTTCAATATGGGTTGGACTTGATGATCTTAAAGGTATTTTCCAAACAAAACAATTCTATGATCCTTCTATAAGTATGCATGCACTTTGTTTTTAAAGCATAATTGGGGTTTTCTGTTTGTTTGTTTGTTTTATTATTTTAATTAAGAGGACATTTATAATGACAAGACAGTGTTATATCAAAGATTACTTAGTAACAGTATTTTTCACTTTCTTATGTAAACATACACCTGAACATCTTGATCATAATACTAAATCATGAAAAATAAGTTGTTTTTTTTTAATTTCAATTTGAAGTTTACTTATTCCCCTGAATAATAAACTGGTTGATGGTCTAGTTATTTTTCATTCTGTGTAACTAGAGACAGACTATCAATGTATAATTGTGAACTGTCAAGAGTAAATAATCCAGTACATTCACTGTTGATCACAACTATAAATATTTCCTGTTTCAACTGGATTTTGATCCACAACTAGATAATTGTTCTTGTTAAAACAACCAACCAACCTACAACAAAAAACTACCAACCACAACAAAAAAGCAAACCTTAAAGCAATAAATATTTTTGTCCTCTGCCTTTGAGAAAAGTAAGAGAAGGTACGTCAAGTAGCTCTGGCAGCTGTAGAGCTTAGGGTAGCAGTTGTATGTAAGCTGTGCTGATTAATATTTAAACAGTATCATCATCACTTTACCATTTTTAAGCCACCAAAGATTAATGGGCTGAAAGCATAAAAAAATACCCAGAAAATTAGACGCACACTGTATTTTGCATCTGTGCTGTAGATACTTTATGTGGTAAACATATTTCATAACTTTGGCTCTGGCAGCAGATAAATCGGTCCATTGCTGTCAATAGCTACAACTTGAAGAAGACAGAATGAAAATGTAATTTCATGACATTTCACCCCCCCCCACCACCCCCTCCCCTTTTTCTTTGTAACAACAGCTCAGGTGATTTCCTCTTAACACCACCTAGATCTCAAAGCCAAAGTCCACTTTGAATACTCAGTACTTCTGAAACATCTTACATACTTCTTTGCTTGGCCAAGGCAAGTCTAGAGGTTTAAGGAGTTGATCTGAGCTATATTTTTTTCCCCTGAGTAGAATCTATTAGATATTTAGACAAATGTAGGAATTGTCAGGTGTTTCTAATGAAATAATTGACATACAGTCAAGAGTTGTTGTTAAATTTCAGCATCACAACTTTCTCAAAAACCTGATCAATAAAGTAAAATCACATATAAAATAAGAAATGAATGAGAAGAGTCCAATTATTACACATGAAATGTTAAGCTCTTTAGGATATGCATATTTATGCTGCTTATGATGGTAGAGGAGGAAGAAAAGAATAAAGAAACTTGCATTTTTCTTCCTGGGAGGTATTACAGAACAAAAAGTGAAGCATAAAGTATTTATGCAGTAGGAGCGACATACTGTGTCAAGGAACAGAGAATTTTTAATTTATTGAAGTAAGGAACTGGCTAAAACAGTAAAAAAGCACAGCTCTAGCTGTTTAGCATATGTTTTTCTGCCTTTTAAAAATAATCTATTTTTTCTTCAAGTACACAACAAAAAATTACCAATACCTCATTTCACACTGCACTTGTAAATGTTTAAGGCCAGAAGTAAGCAGTTACGTGTTAGCAGAAAAATCTCATTTAGCTGTCAGTAGAGAGGTATCCTAAAATCATCTGATAAAGTAGTAATATTGAATACAGTGATTAGAGTTTCTGCATATAAAATAAGGCTGGATCAGGCACAATGTTTAGTAATCAGATGTTCAGTACATATTCAGAACTTTGCAAGTGTATTCAGAAGAACAAAAAAGCCAACGGAAGAAACAAACAAAAGTACAAATTATGGAGATGCAAGAGTTTCTTATGTCTGTTATGTCAGACATAAGTTTCTTATGTCTGTTATGTCAGAAACTTTTTTTTTTTTTTTTTTTTTTTTTTTTTTAATTACAGACATGTCCAGTTAAGTTTCACCCCATTTACTGCTAAATAACTCTAGTGTAGAGATAAGCATCCGTCACCCTCCTTTACGGTCAATAAAGAAAAAATCACATTTTCTAGGCAGCTGTTTGAAGAACTATCATCCTTTAAGACTTCCTTTCTCTCTCTGTTAACCCTAAATTGATTATCATATACAAACATCTACATTTTAGATGTTAGCAGCTTGCCAAATTAATCTTATAGCTAATTGTGCTGGTTTGAGGCTAATTAGAATATTTTA
>VWZE01004311.1:617-13922 GCA_013396675.1 Eubucco bourcierii
TGTCCCTGGGTGCCTGGCAGCAGAGCCCAACCCCAGCTGGCCACAACCTCCCTTCAGGTAGCTGCAGAGAGCAATGAGCTCTGCCCTGAGCCTCCTCTTCTGCAGGCTGCACACCCCCAGCTCCCTCAGCCTCTCCTCACAGGGCTGTGCTCCAGGCCCCTCCCCAGCCTTGCTGCCCTTCTCTGGGCACCTTCCAGCACCTCAACATCTCTCTTGAACTGAGGGGCCCAGAACTGGACACAGCACTCAAGGTGTGGCCTGAGCAGTGCTGAGCACAGGGGCAGAAGAACCTCCCTGCTCCTGCTGGCCACACTGCTCCTGAGCCAGCCCAGGATGCCATTGGCTCTGCTGCCCACCTGGGCACACTGCTGCCTCATCTTCAGCTGCTCTCTCCCAGCACCCCCAGGTGCCTCTCTGCCTGGTTGCTCTCAGCCACTCTGTCCTCAGCACTGCCTGGGGTTGTTGTGGCCCAAGTGTAGAACCCTGCACTTAACCTTGTTCAATCTCTTCCCATTGGCCTCTGCCCACCCCTCCAGCCTGCCCAGGTCCCTCTGCAGTGCCCTCCTACCCTCCAACCTCTCCAGTAGGTCTCTGTCTCTCCTGAACTGGGGACCCCAAACCTATACACAGCATTCCAGGCGTGTTCTCAGCAGGGCAGAGCAGAGGGGAAGCAGAACCTCTCTAGCACTTTTCCTGCTGCCCCCCAGGATGCCATCGGTTCTGTTGCCCACCAGGGCACACTGCTGGCCCACGCAGAACTCTCTGCCCAGCAGCACCTCTGGGTTCTCCTCCAGGGAGCTGCAAGAAGCCCCCCAGAAGGGTTATTTACCCACACTTTTTGTGATGCCCCCCCAGGACTCCACTGGAAGCTTCCACCCGCACTGCTGACCTCTGTGTGGTCCTGAGCACAAGGTCTCTTTTGCTCCCAAATGCCAACCAGGGCAGTGGTGCCCACACTGAGACCTCCAGCACTGCACACAGATGGGAAGCAGAGGACAACTCTGCCCTGTGCCAAGGCACAGGCAGGACCCACACCTCGCTCCCTGACAAATCCCAGGGCACATTGGGAATGAGGGAAGCAAATGCATGGGGAAGGGAAAGAAAGGGGGAAAAAACAAAGTCTTATCAGCATGCAAATGCCAGCACAGAAGAGTGACTTCCATCCATGCCCCTAGGAACTGGACAACTACCAGCAGGTGACCAAGGCTGGGGTTATTTTTAGCTACTCAGCTAGAAAGAAGAGAGATAACCTCAGAAAGGCAACACTGCAAAGCCTAATGCACCTCCCGAAGTTCAGGGCAGCATTTGCCCAGCTGCTGAGCTGCCAAGAGAAGCAGCAGGTCCTCAGCAGTGCCAAGCAGCAACTGGTAACCTCCAAAAGCTGGAAAGAGAAGCAGCAGATCCTCAGCAGTGCCAAGCAGCAAATGGCAACCTCCAAAAGCTGCAAAGAGAAGCAGCAGGACCTCAGCAGTGCCAAGCAGCAACTGCCAACCTCCAAAAGCTGCAAAGCCAAGCAGCAGGTCCTCAGCAGTGCCAAGCAGCAACTGCCAACCTCCAAAAGCTGCAAAGCCAAGCAGCAGGTCCTCAGCAGTGCCAAGCAGCAACTGCCAACCTCCAAAAGCTGCACAGAGAAGCAGCAGGTCCTCAGCAGTGCCAGCAGCAACTGGCAACCTCCAAAAGCTGCACAGAGAAGCAGCAGATCCTCAGCAGTGCCAGCAGCAACTGCCAACCTCCAAAAGCTGCAAAGAGAAGCAGCAGACCCTCAGCAGTGCCAAGCAGCAACTGGCAACCTCCAAAAGCTGCAAAGAGAAGCAGCAGGTCCTTAGCAGTGCCAGCAGCAACTGGCTGGAAGCCTGCAGGTCTGAGCTGGCATGGTGCATGCCCTCCTTGCCACCCTGGCACCCTCTTGCCTTGGCCTTAACACGAGGACCATTTCCACACTTGCCTTTGCAGCTCCATCGTCACCATTTCCACACTTGCCTTTGCAGCTCCATCGTCACCATTTCCACACTTGCCTTTGCAGCTCCATCGTCACCATTTCCACACTTGCCTTTGCAGCTCCATCGTCACCATTTCCACACTTGCCTTTGCAGCTCCATCGTCACCATTTCCACACTTGCCTTTGCAGCTCCATCGTCACCATTTCCACACTTGCCTTTGCAGCTCCATCGTCACCATTTCCACACTTGCCTTTGCAGCTCCATCGTCACCATTTCCACACTTGCCTTTGCAGCTCCATCGTCACCATTTCCACACTTGCCTTTGCAGCTCCATCGTCACCATTTCCACACTTGCCTTTGCAGCTCCATCGTCACCATTTCCACACTTGCCTTTGCAGCTCCATCGTCACCATTTCCACACTTGCCTTTGCAGCTCCATCGTCACCATTTCCACACTTGCCTTTGCAGCTCCATCGTCACCATTTCCACACTTGCCTTTGCAGCTCCATCGTCACCATTTCCACACTTGCCTTTGCAGCTCCATCGTCACCATTTCCACACTTGCCTTTGCAGCTCCATCGTCACCATTTCCACACTTGCCTTTGCAGCTCCATCGTCACCATTTCCACACTTGCCTTTGCAGCTCCATCGTCACCATTTCCACACTTGCCTTTGCAGCTCCATCGTCACCATTTCCACACTTGCCTTTGCAGCTCCATCGTCACCATTTCCACACTTGCCTTTGCAGCTCCATCGTCACCATTTCCACACTTGCCTTTGCAGCTCCATCGTCACCATTTCCACACTTGCCTTTGCAGCTCCATCGTCACCATTTCCACACTTGCCTTTGCAGTTGCCCCATCCTGGGCTCAACCCCAGCAGCATGGGTGGCAGGTGGAGAAGGGAAGGGATTCTGCCCCTCTGCCCAGCTCTGCTGAGACCCCCCCTGCACTGCTGGGGCCACCTCTGGAGTGCTTAGCACAGACAAGGACCTGTTGGAGCAGGGCCAGAGGAGACCACAAAGATCTTCAGAGGACTGGAAGATCTCTGTTATGAGGCCAGGTTGAGAGAAGGCTCCAGGGAGACCTTCTGGTGGTCTTCTGAGTGCTGCAAGAGGTGATCAGAGAGCTGGGGACAGAGTTTTGAGCAGGGGTTGTGGTGCCAGGACAAGGGGGAATGGTTTGAGCTGAAAGAGGGAGACTCAGAAGGTAGAGAAGGAAGAAACTCTTTGTGCAGAGGGTGCTGAGAGCCTGGTCCAGGTTGCCCAGAGAGAGGTGGGAGCTGCCCCATGCCTGGCACCGCTGCAGCTCAGGGTGTTTGGGGTTGTGAGCAGCCTGCTTGGTTGGGGCTGTCCCTGCTGGCTGCAGGGTGGGAGTGCACTGATGAGCTTGAAAGGTCCCTTCCAACCCAAACCTGATTCTCTCATTTTGCACCCCACAAAGCTTTTCTTTTTGCTGCCTGGAGCTGAGAAACCAAAGAGCTGTGTTTAATTACCAGAGGCTCAGGTGGTCCTCTTCAAATCCATCAGCAGCTACTTGCTCAATCTGCTGTCTGTAATCAAGCTGGCATTTCACAGCCCTCTGAAGCACACAGATTTCCCTCTCCCCTCTTCATTTCCATACCCATCAGCAACGTTTCCTCCATGTAGACAATTCAAGTGCAGCTGCCCCGGCTGCTAACAGCAGCAGCAGCTCCTGAACCTTCAGTGAGCCTTCACCTAAGGAAAATTGTTCACGTTTTTGGGATGCTTGTCCCCTCCACCCCCTTAAAGAGCATACCTGAAAGGCAAGTATGTAATTAATGCTCCTCCTGCCCCTCTGCTCTGCCATGCTGAGGCCAAATCTGGAGTGCTGTGTCCAGTTCTGGGCCCCACCCTGGTTCAAGAGGGACACAGAACTGCTGGGGAGAGTCCAGCACAGCCACAAAGATGAAGAAGGGAATGGAGCAGCTCTGGTAGGAGGAGAGTCTGAGGTAGCTGGGGCTGGGAGCTTGGAGAGGAGGAGACTGAGAGGTGACCTCAGCAATGGTTATCAGTATGCAAAGGTGAGTGCCAGGAGGCTGGAGCCAGGCTCTGCTGGGTGGTGCCCAATGCCAGCACAAGGGGCAGTGGTGGAAGCTCAGGCAGAGGAAGCTCCATGGAAACATGAGGAGGAATTTTTCCCTGTGATGGTGACAGAGCCCTGGCACAGGCTGCCCAGGGGAGTTGTGGAGTCTCCCTCTCTGGAGATATTCCAACCCCACCTGGATGTGTTCCTGTGTGATCTGCTCTGGGNGTGTGCCTGTGTGATCTGCTCTGTGTGATGCTGCTCTGGCAGAGGGGGTTGGACTGGCTGAGCTTTGGAGGTCCCTTCCAGCCCCTGACATGCTGTGAGCCTGTCCTCACTACTCCAGAGAAATCAACAGGGGGCAACTGAAGCCAAAATGATTCTGGGGGCAGCCAAAATGACCCTGGGAGCAGCTCTGATAATGCATCTGTGGGTGCAGAGCCTGCACTGTGTGGTTGTTCTCACAGCCACAGCAGCATTGCTGCTTCCGTGGCTTTGAACTGCCCCTGGTAGCATCCTGAGTGGGGGCAGTGGTGGGAGCTGAGGCAGAGGAAGTTTCTTGTGAACAAGAGGAGGAATTTTTTCAGTGTGAGGGTGACCGAGCCCTGGCACAGGCTGCCCAGGGGGGTTGTGGAGTCTCCCTCTCTGGAGCTATTCCAACCCCACCTGGATGTGTCCCTGTGTGATCTGCTCTGGGTGATGCTGCTCTGGCAGGGGGGGGTTGGACTGGCTGAACTTTGGAGGTCCCTTCCAGCCCCTGACAACCTAACCAGCAGACAAAACATTGATCCACTCCTACAAAACCCCAATCTGAGAACCTTTCCAAGCTGCAGGCAGTCCAGAAGTAAGAAGTAAGGCAGAAAAATTCCTCACCCAGAGCATTTTTAAATTCACCTCTGCAACTCTTAACTTTCTTTGTTTGCTCAAAAGAAGCGACAAAGCCTCTGGAGGCTTTCATTTTTACTCCAAATAAACATGAGAGGGTTGCAATCTCCTCACCACAGAGCTGACAAAACAAAAAAAGCAACATCAGACACTCAGTTGCTTTGAGGTTGAGCTCTGCAGGCAGGTGGAAACGGTTCGGGTTTAGCAGCGCAGATCACAGCCTCACACACTGCCCCACTCTCACACTGCCCCACACAGTCTCACAGTATCACCAGGGTTGGAAGAGACCTCAAAGCTCATCCAGTCCAAGCCATCACCACAGCCCTCCAGACCAGACCATGGCACCAAGTGCCACGTCCAAACCTGCCTTGAACACCTCCAGGGACGCTGACTCCACCACCTCCCTGGGCAGCCCATTCCAGCAGGCAATGACTCTCTCAGGCAACAACTTTCTCCTCACCTCCAGCCTAAACTTCCCCTGGCACAGCTTCACACTGTGTCCTCTTCTGCTGCTGCTGCTTGCCTGAGAGAAGAAAGCAACCTCCTCCTGGCTACAAGCACCCTTCAGGTAGCTGGAGACAGCAAGAAGGTCTCCCCTGAGCCTCCTCTTCTCCAGGCTAACCAATCCCAGCTCCCTCAGCCTCTCTCCATAGGGCTGTGCTCCAGGTCTCTCCCCAGCCTCATTGCCCTTCTCTGGACACACTCAAGGACCTCAAAAATCTCACAGGGGAGCCCAACAGCAGCAAACCACTTCTTGAGCTTTGTGCTCAAGGTTCTCATCTCCTCCTGGGTATAAGAATAATGAAAGCAGTGTTCAAGTGGGGCAGCTGTAGTGCAGAGGAAGCAAACCAGAGGAGGAAACCTTTAATGCTGCTAAAAACTTCAGCCAGCAAACACCACGGGCAGGATTCACTCCTGCCCCCCATGGCACCACCACCCACGACAACCAAGCTGTGTGGCACAGTCACTTGCTAGAGGGCAAGGATCCACCCAGAGGGACCTGCACAGTCTGCAGAGCTGTGCCCAGGCCAACCTCAGGACATTCAAGAAGGTCAAGTGAAAGGTCCTGCACCTGGGTAGGCACAATGCCAAGCACAGCTCCAGGCTGGCTGGGGAATGGCTGAGAGCAGCCCTGAGGAACAGGCCCTGGGGGTCTGGGGTGAGGAAAAGCTCAAGCTGAGGCTGCAGTGTGAGTGCAGCCCAGACAGCAACTGTGTGCTGGGCTGCAGCAAGAGCAGTGTGGGCAGCAGGGCAAGGGAGGGGATTGTGCCCCTTGGCTCTGCTCTCCTCAGACCCCACCTGCAGTCCTGGGTGCAGTTCTGGAGCCCCCAGCACAGGAAGGACATGGAAGTGTTGGAGCCAGTCCAGAGGCCACCAAGATGCTGAGAGGGCTGCAGCAGCTCTGCTGTGAGGACAGGCTGAGAGAGTTGGGGCTCTGCAGCCTGGAGAGGAGAAGGCTTCCAGGAGAGCTTGGAGTGGCCTTGCAGGATCTGAAGGGGGCTCCAGGAAGGCTGGGGAGGGACTATTGACAAGGGCTGGGAATGGCAGGACAAGTGGAATGGGTTTGAAGTGTCAGAGGGGAGATTGAAAACGGATGTTAGGAGGAAGTTGTTTGCAGTGAGGGTGGTGAGACACTGGCACAGGTTGCCCAGGGAGGTTGTGGCTGCTCCCCACCTGGAGGTGTTCAGGACCAGGCTGGAGAAGGCCTTGAGCGACCTGTGCTAGTGGGAGGTGTCCCTGCCTATGGCAGGGGGGTGGAATTTGAGGTCCCCTTCCAACCTTACCATTCTATGATTCTCTGAACATCCAGGCAGGGTTGGGATTTTCCCCCCCTCTCTTGTTACAGCTTTCAGGTCTCATTTCTGGCTTTTTCAGGTGGGAGGATGAACTCCAAACAGCACAGCCCCTGGCTTCAGCACTCACTTTTCTCTGGGTTTCATTATCCTCAGAGGATTTAGGGGAGGTGCTTTGTTGTGGGGAGGCTTTAAAAGGTTTTGGTTTTTTTTTTTTTCTCCTCTCCTCGTTGTTGATTGTGCTGTTCGCTGCAGATGAATGGCTCCAGAGAGAGGTATTGAAATGAAACAAACATAGGGAGAAGAATGGGGACACAACATCTAACACAGCTGAACTCAAAACAATTCATTTCTGGGCAAGCCTGCAGTTCCCCTCTTGTTGTTGAAAAGGGATTTAAGTTCCAAAAGGCACAAGTGAGTTCTGTGGGGGGCTTGGGGGGCACCTCAAAGATCAGTCAGCAACCTCCCACTTGTACAGGGCACTCAAGGATTCATCCAGCCTGGTGCTGAACACCTCCAGGAAGGTTGTGGAGCACAGAATCACCCAATGTGATCAAAGATCACATTGAGTGATTCTGTGCTCCACCATCTCCCTGGGTAACCTGTGCCAGTGTCTCCAGATACCCATTCAGAGGCATGGGATGGGTCTTAAACACCTCCAGGCAAGGGTAGCCACAACCTGTCCCTGGGCAACCTGTGCCAGTGTCTCCAGATACCCATTCAGAGGCATGGGATGGGTCTTAAACACCTCCAGGCAAGGGCAGCCACAACCTGTCCCTGGGCAACCTGTGCCAGTGTCTCCAGATACCCATTCAGAGGCATGGGATGGGTCTTAAACACCTCCAGGCAAGGGCAGCCACAACCTGTCCCTGGGCAACCTGTGCCAGTGTCTCCAGATACCCATTCAGAGGCATGGGATGGGTCTTAAACACCTCCAGGCAAGGGCAGCCACAACCTGTCCCTGGGCAACCTGTGCCAGTGTCTCCAGATACCCATTCAGAGGCATGGGATGGGTCTTAAACACCTCCAGGCAAGGGCAGCCACAACCTGTCCCTGGGCAACCTGTGCCAGTGTCTCCAGATACCCATTCAGAGGCATGGGATGGGTCTTAAACACCTCCAGGCAAGGGCAGCCACAACCTGTCCCTGGGCAACCTGTGCCAGTGTCTCCAGATACCCATTCAGAGGCATGGGATGGGTCTTAAACACCTCCAGGCAAGGGCAGCCACAACCTGTCCCTGGGCAACCTGTGCCAGTGTCTCCAGATACCCATTCAGAGGCATGGGATGGGTCTTAAACACCTCCAGGCAAGGGTAGCCACAACCTGTCCCTGGGCAACCTGTGCCAGTGTCTCCAGATACCCATTCAGAGGCATGGGATGGGTCTTAAACACCTCCAGGCAAGGGCAGCCACAACCTGTCCCTGGGCAACCTGTGCCAGTGTCTCCAGATACCCATTCAGAGGCATGGGATGGGTCTTAAACACCTCCAGGGAAGGGCAACCATAACCTGTCCCTGAGCAACCTGTGCCAGTGTCTCCAGATACCCACTCAGAGGCATGGGATGGGTCTTAAACCCCTCCAGGCAAGGGCAGCCACAATGTGTCCCTGGCAATCTGTGCCAGTGTCTCCAGATACCCACTCAGAGGCATGGGATGGGTCTTAAACCCCTCCAGGCAAGGGCAGCCACAATGTGTCCCTGGCAATCTGTGCCAGTGTCTCCAGATACCCACTCAGAGGCATGGGATGGGTCTTAAACCCCTCCAGGCAAGGGCAGCCACAATGTGTCCCTGGCAATCTGTGCCAGTGTCTCCAGATACCCACTCAGAGGCATGGGATGGGTCTTAAACCCCTCCAGGCAAGGGCAGCCACAATGTGTCCCTGGCAATCTGTGCCAGTGTCTCCAGATACCCACTCAGAGGCATGGGATGGGTCTTAAACCCCTCCAGGCAAGGGCAGCCACAATGTGTCCCTGGCAATCTGTGCCAGTGTCTCCAGATACCCACTCAGAGGCATGGGATGGGTCTTAAACCCCTCCAGGCAAGGGCAGCCACAATGTGTCCCTGGCAATCTGTGCCAGTGTCTCCAGATACCCACTCAGAGGCATGGGATGGGTCTTAAACCCCTCCAGGCAAGGGCAGCCACAATGTGTCCCTGGCAATCTGTGCCAGTGTCTCCAGATACCCACTCAGAGGCATGGGATGGGTCTTAAACCCCTCCAGGCAAGGGCAGCCACAATGTGTCCCTGGCAATCTGTGCCAGTGTCTCCAGATACCCACTCAGAGGCATGGGATGGGTCTTAAACCCCTCCAGGCAAGGGCAGCCACAATGTGTCCCTGGCAATCTGTGCCAGTGTCTCCAGATACCCACTCAGAGGCATGGGATGGGTCTTAAACCCCTCCAGGCAAGGGCAGCCACAATGTGTCCCTGGCAATCTGTGCCAGTGTCTCCAGATACCCACTCAGAGGCATGGGATGGGTCTTAAACCCCTCCAGGCAAGGGCAGCCACAATGTGTCCCTGGCAATCTGTGCCAGTGTCTCCAGATACCCACTCAGAGGCATGGGATGGGTCTTAAACCCCTCCAGGCAAGGGCAGCCACAATGTGTCCCTGGCAATCTGTGCCAGTGTCTCCAGATACCCACTCAGAGGCATGGGATGGGTCTTAAACCCCTCCAGGCAAGGGCAGCCACAATGTGTCCCTGGCAATCTGTGCCAGTGTCTCCAGATACCCACTCAGAGGCATGGGATGGGTCTTAAACCCCTCCAGGCAAGGGCAGCCACAATGTGTCCCTGGCAATCTGTGCCAGTGTCTCCAGATACCCACTCAGAGGCATGGGATGGGTCTTAAACCCCTCCAGGCAAGGGCAGCCACAATGTGTCCCTGGCAATCTGTGCCAGTGTCTCCAGATACCCACTCAGAGGCATGGGATGGGTCTTAAACCCCTCCAGGCAAGGGCAGCCACAATGTGTCCCTGGCAATCTGTGCCAGTGTCTCCAGATACCCACTCAGAGGCATGGGATGGGTCTTAAACCCCTCCAGGCAAGGGCAGCCACAATGTGTCCCTGGCAATCTGTGCCAGTGTCTCCAGATACCCACTCAGAGGCATGGGATGGGTCTTAAACCCCTCCAGGCAAGGGCAGCCACAATGTGTCCCTGGCAATCTGTGCCAGTGTCTCCAGATACCCACTCAGAGGCATGGGATGGGTCTTAAACCCCTCCAGGCAAGGGCAACCACAACCTGTACCTGAGCAACCTGTGCCAGTGTCTCCCCACCCTCAAAGATTTGCCCCTCCTCTCCACTTTTAATCTCTCCTCTCGCAGCTCAAAGCCTTTGTTCCTCAAACCTATCATCATTCATCAGGTTGGAGAGGACCTTCTAAAATCATCTTGTCCAAACCCCCTGTCAGGCAGCAGAGGCATCTCCCACCAGGACAGGCTGTACAGGGACATGTCATGGACTCACAGAGTGGTTTAGGTTGGAAAGGACCCCAAAGATCATCCAGCTCCAACCCCCTGCCATAGGTATGGACAGCAACCTCCCACTGGGACAGGTCACTCAAGGCCTCATCCAGCCTGGTGCTGAAGACCTCCAGGGAGGTTGTGGAGCACAGAATCACCCAATGTGATCAAAGATGGGCATGGACACCTCCCAGGCTGCTCAAGTTTTCATCCAACCTGGCACTGACCATCTCCAGGGAGACAGGGGACATCCACAGCCTCCCTGGGCAATTTGTGCCAGTGTCTCCCCATCCTCACTGGAAAGAATTTCCTCCTCCTCTCCACTCTCACTCTCCTCTCTCCCAGCTCCCAGCCATTGGCCACACTCCCAGCCTTTGTCCAAAGTCCCTCTCCAGCTCTCCTGGAGGTCATTCAGGTTCCACAAGGCTGCTCTAAGGTCTCCATGGAGCCTTCTCCTCTCCAGAATGAGCACCCCCAGCTCTCAGCCTGCCCCATAACGAGGTGGTCCAAACCTCTGAACATCTTCAGGCCTCCTCTGAACCTCTCCAAACAGACTCCATGGAGCCTTCTCCTCTCCAGGTTGAACATCCCCAGTTCCCTCAGCCTGCCCCATGCTGGGATGGGCCAACCCTCTGAACATCTTCATGGCATCCTCTGGACCTTCCAACCCAAACCATTCCAGGATTCTCTAGTGGGGCAAGCAACAGACAACTGCTCCCAAGTCACTTTTCATGGCAGTTTATTTCTTAGAGGTGCCAATTGAGCCTCAGAAGAATCCTAGACTGGGAAGGTTGGAAGGGACCTCAAGGATCAGCCAGTTCCAATCCCCTGCCATAGGCAGGGACACCTCCACTGGCACAGGTCACTCAAGGCCTCCTCCAGCCTGGTCCTGAACACCTCCAGGGAGGTTGTGGAGCACAGAAGCATTCTGTGCTCCACAATCTCCCTGGGCAACCTGTGCCAGTCTCTCACCACCCTCACTGCAAACAACTTCCTCCTAACATCCACTTTCAGTCTCCCCTCTGACACTTCAAACCCATTCCCCTTGTCCTGCCATTCCAAGCCCTTGTCAATAGTCCCTCCCCAGCCTTCCTGGAGCCCCCTTCAGATCCTGCAAGGCCACTCCAAGCTCTCCTGGAAGCCTTCTCTTCTCCAGGCTGCAGAGCCCCAACTCTCTCAGCCTGTCCTCACAGCAGAGCTGCTGCAGCCCTCTCAGCATCTTGGTGGCCTCCTCTGCACTGGCTCCAACACTTCCATGTCCTTCCTGTGCTGGGGGCTCCAGAACTGCACACAGAAGCATTAAAGCTAGTATGTACTAATGCCAATAAATTCCTTAGTCACATCCCCATGGATGGCAGCAAATCCAGAGCTGCATTTGGAGAAGTGAAACCAGGCTTAGGAAGAGCTTTGCCAAGTCAAGATGGGTTTGGCAGCCCCCAAAGCCAAACCAAGTCAGGCAGTGAGCAGAAAAGTGATGGATTTGTGTTTCTAAAGCCAGTCCTGCAGGCTCTCCTGTTGGCTCTCCTGCTTGTGGTTAGGCTGCTGATAGCTGAGGAGCACTGCTGCAGGCATCTCACACCTGACCTCTGCTCTGCATTGTCTTCCTATCTCTCCTCCCTTAACCTTCCAGACACTCTCAAGTGCCTCCAGATAAGATGATCCCAGCCAAGCAGCCTGCTCTGCTGACATGCAGCAGATGAGTCCTACCCAGGTCACCCTGGCAGAGATGAAAATTGAAGTTCCTGCCCTGCCTGCCCAAACCTTGCACTTGGTTTTGGTGCTCCAAACCCGAAGCACCAAATCACCTCCCTCCCTGCCATGCTGCTCTGTTCCTGATGGAAAAGCAGCAGTTTTGCTTTTAAACTGCACCTGGTTAAGCCTTCCCCTGGAGTGCCGTGTCCTGTTCTGCAGCCCTCAACACGAGGAGGGTATGGAACTGTTGGGGTGAGTCCAGAGGAGGCCATGAAGATGATCAGAGGGATGAAGAAGTTGTTTGCAGTGAGGGTGGTGAGACACTGGCACAGGTTGCCCAGGGAGGTTGTGGAGCATAGAATCACCCAATGTGATCTTTGATCCCATTGGGTGCTTCTGTGCTCCACAACCTCCCTGGAGGTGTTCAGCACCAGGCTGGATGAGGCCTTGAGTGACCTGTCCCAGTGGGAGTTGTCCCTGCCTATGTCAGGGGGTTGGAAGTGGCTGAGCTTTGAGCTCCCTTCCAACCTGAACCATTCTATGGTTCTATGATTATTTCCCCACACAACCTCCCAAACCAACCTTAACTCCCAATCCTGGGGGGGATTCATAGAATCATAGAATGGGAAGGTTGGAAAGGACCTCAAAGATCATCTAGTTCCAACCCCCTGCTCTGCTTTCACCCTGAGCTGACCAATGTGCCCCTAGCTCCATTATTTATTTATTTAGTGCCTAATGGGCCCAACATTCCTGAACAATTAAATCATTGACTAATTCCTCCCGAGGGAGGTTGTCCTGGGCACTCAACCAGCTATAAACCAACCTCACACTTCTTAGACAAGTGCCTGGGGAAAAAAAAAAAAAAAAAAAAGAAAGAAAAAGTCAAAATTTTGGAGAACTTTTAGTTGTGCTCTATTGATGTGAGGCATGGGGAGGCAGCAGAAACCCCCCCAAATCCTTGTTTTCAGTTAACTCCTTTCCAATTCATCCCTCAAAACCTACCATGGAGATGCTGAATACAATAAAAGAGCTCTTGGTGCTCTGTTAAGGTCTGGCTTGGTTTTAAAACTCAGGCTTTGGGTTTGTTTGTTTTGCAGAATGCATCAGGTTGGAAGGAGACCCTCAAAGGTTATCTTGTTCAGGGACATCTCCAACCAGGGCAGGCTGCACAGGGACACATCCATTGATGCAGAGAATGGTTTAGGTTGGAAGNCCTGTCCCAGTGGGAGTTGTCCCTGCCTATGTCAGGGGGTTGGAAGTGGCTGAGCTTTGAGCTCCCTTCCAACCTGAACCATTCTATGGTTCTATGATTATTTCCCCACACAACCTCCCAAACCAACCTTAACTCCCAAACCTGGGGGGGATTCATAGAATCATAGAATGGGAAGGTTGGAAAGGACCTCAAAGATCATCTAGTTCCAACCCCCTGCTCTGCTTTCACCCTGAGCTGACCAATGTGCCCCTAGCTCCATTATTTATTTATTTAGTGCCT
>VWZE01004311.1:14110-25223 GCA_013396675.1 Eubucco bourcierii
ACATTTTGGAGAACTTTTAGTTGTGCTCTATTGATGTGAGGCATGAGGAGGCAGCAGAAACCCTCCCAAATCCTTGTTTTCAGTTAACTCCTTTCCAATTCATCCCTCAAAACCTACCATGGAGATGCTGAATACAATAAAAGAGCTCTTGGTGCTCTGTTAAGGTCTGGCTTGGTTTTAAAACTCAGGCTTTGGGTTTGTTTGTTTTGCAGAATGCATCAGGTTGGAAGGAGACCCTCAAAGGTTATCTTGTTCAGGGACATCTCCAACCAGGGCAGGCTGCACAGGGACACATCCATTGATGCAGAGAATGGTTTAGGTTGGAAGGGATCTCAAAGATCATCCACAGCTCCAACAACCTGCCATGGGCATGGACACCTCCTACCAGCTCAGGTTGCTCATCCAACCTGGTGTTGGACACCTCCAGGGAGGTTGTGGAGCACAGAAGAGCTCCAGGGAGGTCGTGGAGCACAGAATCACCCAATGTGATCAAAGATCAAAGATCACATTGGGTGATTCTGTGCTCCACAACCTCCCTGGGCAACCTGTGCCAGTGCCTCCAGATACCCATTCAGAGAGGCATGGGATGGGTCTTAAACACCTCCAGGCAAGGGCAGCCACAACCTGTCCCTGGCAACCTGTGCCAGTGTCTCCAGATACCCATTCAGAGGCATGGGATGGGTCTTAAACACCTCCAGGCAAGGGCAGTCACAACCTGTCCCTGAGCAACCTGTGCCAGTGTCTCCAGATACCCATTCAGAGGCATGGGATGGGTCTTAAACACCTCCAGGCAAGGGCAGCCACAACCTGTCCCTGGCAACCTGTGCCAGTGTCTCCCCACCCTCATTCTCAAAGACTTCCTCCTCATCTCCACTCTCACTTTCCCCTCTCCCAGCTCCAAGTCACTGTCACTCATCCTGGCATTCCCTTGGCAAAGTCCCTGCCCAGCTCTCCCGGAGCCCATTCAGCTACTGCAAGGCTGCTCTGAGCTCTCCCTGCAGTCTTCTCTTCCGCAGGCTGCACAGCCCCAACTCTGTCAGCCTGTGCCCACAGCAGAGCTGCTCCAGCTTCTCATCACCTCCATGGCCTCCTCTGGAGCCTCTCCAGCAGCTCCAGGTCCCTCTTGTGCTGGGTTCCCCAGAGGTAAGGTCTGAGTAGAGCAGTGCAGAGGGGCAGAATCCCCTCCCTGTGCTGCTGCTCTGCCTGCAGCCAGCACACAGCTGCCTCTGGGCTGCCAGCCACCAGTGCAGTCTCCTGGGGCACTCTGTCACCAACTGCCACCCCCAAATCTGATCTTGACTGTCTGCAGGGACAGGGCCTCCACCACATCCCTGAGCAACCTGTTTCAGTATTTCACCACTCTCATTGTGCACAACTTCCTCCTGACCTGCAGCCTACATCTGCCCTGCTCTAGTTTCAAACTCTTGCCCCAGCATGGATTAGAGACTCCACTCCCACGAGTGCTCCACCATGACAGATCACATTCAGGATCCCTTTTAAAGGTTAAGCTTCTCAAGTAATAAAAGACAGCCATAAAAGCTGTGATTTTAAAAGCAGCACAGAAGCTACCAAACTGTCACTGCCTGATAAATAAAAGCAGAGGCTCTGCACAGGCAGCCAAAGGAGAAGTGACTCTGTGATTCAAGGTCATTCTGGGGTCTATCAGAACTGATCTGGGGTGCAGAGCTCATCAATGAAGCCTCAAAAAATGATGTTGAAAGCCAGGTTTGCTGGTCAGATACCAATAGAGGTGGTAACTGAAGTAGCAAGAGGAGAAAAATCAGTGTTCAGGAGCCCAGGCCACCAGTTAAATGCTAAATCAAGAGCAGAAGCCCTTGCCACACCAACTGCAGTGTCTCTGCAGGTTACAATCCATCCCTTCCAAGCCCTGGTTCTCCTCTGCCCATGCATGCAGAACCCAGGCAGGACAGACCACAGCCTGGTCCTACCAACCACCTGCGGCAGCTCCTCCGAGCTGGAAGATGGAAAAAAGCAAAGATGATGGTTTCAGACTGCTCTGAGCGGGAAGGGACCCCCAAAGGGCATCTTGTCCAGCCCCCCTACACTCAGCAGGGACACCTCCAGCTGGAGCAGGATGCATAGGGACACAGTCAGGCTGAGCCTCAGTGTCTGCAGGGATGGAGCCTGAACCACAGCCCTGGGCAGCCTGTGCCAGGCTCTGCCCATCCTCACTCTGCACAGCTTCCTCCTGATGCCCAACCTCACTCTGCCCTGCTCCAGTTGCAAACCACTGCCCCTTGGTCTATCCCCACAGGCCCTCCCCAGCCTGCCTGCAGCTCCCCTGCAGATACTGAAATGCAGCTCTGAGCTCTGCCTGCAGCCTTAGAATCACAGAATCAGGCAGGGCTGGAAGAGACCACAAGGATCAGCCAGTCCCAGCCCCGTTGCCATGGGCAGGGACACACTGCCCAGAGCCTCACCCAGCCTGGCCTTAAACCCCTGCAGGGATGTGGCCTCAACCACCTCCCTGGGCAACCCCTGCCAGGCTCTCACCACTCTCATGGTGCAGAACTTCCTCCTCACCTCCAGCTCTGCTCCATATCTGTTCAACCTCCTCCTCTCCAGGTTGCACAGCCCCAACTCTCCCAGCCTGTCCCCACAGCAGAGCCTCTCCAGTCCTCTGAGTAGCTCTGTAGCCTCCTCTGGACCCTCTCCCCCAAGTCCAGGTCTCTCTTGTGTTGGAGGCCCCAGAGCTGGGCACAGCCCTGCAGGTGAGGTCCCAGCAGAAAGCAGAGATCACCTCTGGAAGCAATTTTCTCTCCCCCACTTTCTCCTCCTGAAAAGCCAAAACATCCACATCACAACCCCCAGCACTCTGCAGAGTCACAAAGACACTTCAGAAGTTCCTCACCTAAGGTGACTTTGATCTTCTCCTGTGCCTGCTCTTGCCAAGCCTCAACAGAAGGAAACCACCAACAGGTTGCCAGTCCCAGCCTGGCCCCACAGCAGAGTTTCTCCAGCCCTCTGAACATCTTTGTGACCCTCCTGTGGACCTAATCCACTGGGTCCATCTCTCTCCTGCTTCGGAGGCCCCACAGCTGGCAGAGCAGAGGGGCAGGCTCCCCTCTCTCCATCTCTGCTCACGTTGCTTTGGATGCAGCCCAGGGAGCTGCCCTTGGCCTTCTGTGCTGCCAGTGCCCAAGGTTGGCTCATGCCTGCAGTCTGAACTACTGCAGAGCTGCCAACAGCAAGAGGGACCCCATCAGAACTCCTGGGGAGGATGGAGAGCTGCAGCTGGAAGGATCCAAGTGCACTCTGGTTTGGCTCTAGGTGCTTCATGCAGAGTCCACACACCCAGAGGTGGGCACCATACAGAAGACGGGGCATTGACTGTCTCACAGAGCCCCTCTACTCCTCCTCTTCCACACCAGCTTTGTGTGCCAAGACTCTGAATGCCCCAAGGCAAGGAAATTAAAGCTTCATCCCTCTTTCCTGGGCATCAAGGTCAGTTTGTACCCAGGGACAGGGTGCAAGACACAACCTTAGCATCACCATCATCCAACCCCCAAGCACTCTCAGTGCACCATGGGTTTCCCACTCTCAGGCTCACCTCCCATGGCAGGCAATGAGCATGGCAGACGACCTTGTTCCACCTGTCCATAAGGTTCTAACCATAACCCTAAAGAAAGTTGACAAGAAACACCAACAGAGCCCAGAACAGCCACCCATGGCTTGGTTTCACAGAAGAAACAGAATGGGTCAGGTTAGAAGGCACTTCAAAGATCAGCCAGTGCCAGTGCCATGGGCAGGGACATCTCCCATCAGCACACCTTGCTCTAGGCCTAACCCAATCTGGCTGGCACTGAACACCTCCAGGCAGAGGGCAGTCACAGTCTCCCTGGGCAACCTGTACCAGTCTCTCCCAATCCTCACTCTCCAAAATTTCTTCCTCATCTCCACTCTCAGCCTCCCCTCTCCAAGCTCAAAGCCATTGGCCCTCATCCTGTCATTCCCAGACCTTGTTAAAAGTCCCTCCCCAGTTCTCCTGGAGACCCTTCAGATTCTAGAAGGCTGCTGTAAGGTCTCCCTGTAGCCTTCTCCTCTCCAGGCTGAGAGAGGAGCCTGGAGGGGAGGAGAGGAGCAGGAGAGGAGAGGAGCCCCAACTCTCCCAACCTGTCCCTAAAGCAGGAGGTTCTCCACCCCTCTGAGCATCTTTGTGCCCTCCTGAAGTCCTGGGTGCAATTCTGGAGCCCCCAGCACAGGAAGGACATGGAAGTGTTGGAGTGGGTCCAAGAGGCCACCAAGATGCTGAGAGGGCTTCAGTAGCTCTGCTGTGAGAACAGGTTGAGAGAGTTGGGGCTCTGCAGCCTGGAGAGGAGAAGGCTTCCAGGAGAGCTTAAAGTGGCCTTCCAGGACCTGAAGGGGGCTCAAGGAAGGCTGGGGAGGGACTATTGACAAGGGCTTGGAATGGCAGGACAAGGGGAATGGGTTTGAAGTGGCAGAGGGGAGATTGAAAGTGGATGTTAGGAGGAAGTTGTTTGCAGTGAAGGTGGTGAGACACTGGCACAGGTTGCCCAGGGAGGTTGTGGAGCACAGAAGCACCCAATGTGATCTTTGATCACATTGGGTGCTTCTGTGCTCCACAACCTCCCTGGAGGTGTTCAGCACCAGGTTGGATGAGGCCTTGAGTGACCTGTGCCAGTGGGAGGTGTCCCTGCCTATGGCAGGGGGTTGGAACTGGTTGATCCTTGAGGTCTCATCCAACCTTGCCATTCTATGATTCTATGGAGAGGGGGCCATCACCTCACTTGTCCTGCTGGTCCCACCATGCCTTGGCACAGTGTAGCCACTCAGAGGGGCACTAGAACCCTTCCTAAGAGATGCCTCCCTCACCCTCTGCACAGTACTGCCCATTCCTGCCTGCAGAGGAACCACAACACAAGATTTTAAATGGCAGAAAGCAATCAAGTCAGCAACAACAATGAAAGGCCTTAAAGGCCTCAGGTTACACCAGGGGAGGTTTAGGTTGGCCATTGGAAGAAACTTCTTCCCTGAAAGGCTTTCTCAAGAGGCTGCCCAGGGAGGTGGTTGAATGTCCATCCCTGGAGGTGTTTAAAGAGGCAGAGTTGTGGTGCTGAGGGCTTAGCCCCAGCCTTGGCAGAGTCAGAGAATGCTTGGGCTGGATCATCTGAAAGGGCTTTCCCAACCAAAATGATTCCATAATTACAATAATCCAGATCACATTAATGACATTAGATGCACACACAGCAACTCTGCACTGTAAGTGCCCTAGAGAAGTCCAGAGCAGCAGAGAGGCTTTTGGGGTTTTTTTTGGGGGGGGGGTGGGGAGAGGAGGCTGGGTACATTTATCCCTTTCTAACAGCTTTGGGATATCAAATGCTGGGGAGGGAACCCAATGAGCCCAACAGATCACAGATAGTGGTTGGACTCAATGTTCTTAAAGGTCTTTTCCAAGCCAAACAATTGCCTGATTTGCCTTTTTTCCTGTTATTATCCATGATCTGGCAAGAGATCCACATGTTTGGTTTATGGAGTCACAGCCCTGAGCCTCATCTCTGCTTTCACACAGACACCCAAAGCCTAGCAAAAGCTTGCCCTGTGGAAAAGGAAAATGAAAAAGGACCACCAAAAATCATCTCAATTCTGATCACAGAGACCTCCAGAGCTCAACCAGAGCAGCATCACCCAGAGCAGATCACACAGGAACACATCCAGGTGGGGTTGGAATAGCTCCAGAGAGGGAGACTCCACAACCCACCCTGGGCAGCCTGTGCCAGGGCTCAGTCACCCTTACAGGGAAAAAAATTCCTCCTCACGTTTCCAAGAAGCTTCCTATGCATCAACTTCCACCCAGTGCCCCTTGTGCCATGGTTGGGCACGGATGACTTAGAGAATTATAGAATGATAAGGTTGGAAGGGACCTCAAAGCTCAGCTAGTTCCAACCTCCTGCCATAAGCAGGGACACCTCCTACTAGCACAGAGTCACTCAAGGCCTCCTCCAACCTGGCCTTGAATACCTCCCTGGGCAACCTGTTCCAGTGTCTCACCATACATCAGCATCCTGAGCTCCATGCCCATCACTGCCATCCAACCCGAGGACGCAGCAGGGAGATCGAAGTAACAGTGCAGGGAAGAGCCCAGGCACAACCTCCAGGATCCTGCTTTTGTCCAAAGGAATGCTGGAGAAAGTCTCCAATCTGCAAACTTAAGCCAGCCTCCTTTAAATATTTATGGCCTGTGTTTACTTCTCAGAGAAGAGAGCAGCCCTGCTCGCTCCAGAGGGAGGTCAGCAAACGCAGGCACGCGAGGCACAGCCTCAGACACAGACATCCCAGAACCACACCAGGGGATGGGGTTGGAAGGCACCTCCAGAGACCCATCCAGTCCAACCCCTCCCTGCCAGAGCAGGGGCACCCAAAGAACACATCTAAGTGAGGTTTTGAAAGCCTCCAGAGCAGAAGACTTCACAACCTCTCTGGGTAGCCTGCTCCAAGGTTCCAGCACCTTCGCTCCCAACAAGTTTCTCCTCGTGTTGAGGTGGAACCTCCCAGGTCCCAGTTTGTACCTGTAGTTCTTTGTCCTATCAGTGGGCACCACCACGAAGAGCCTGGCACCTTCCTCCTGGCACCCAGCCCTCAGGCATTGATAGACATGGATCAGGTCTCCTCTCAGCCTTCTCCTCTCCAGACTCACCAGCCCCAGGACTCTCAGCCTCTCTCCACAGCAGAGATGTTCCAGTCCCCCCAAGCATCCTTGTAGCTTTCCATTGGACTCTCTCCAGCAGGTCCCTGTCCCTCTTGAACTGACGAGCCCAAAACTGGACACAGTATTCCAGGATTGCTCTCACCAGGGCAGAGTAGAGGGAGAGTAGAACCTCCCTACCCCTGCTGGCCACACATTGTTTTCCTCCTTAGCTCTTTTTAACCTCCATACAAAAACAACCTCCCAGGTTCGAAAGCTGAAACCTGCACCCAGCCTCTCCTGGGGAGTCAGGAGCAGGCTGGGAGCTTCACAAATTACCTAAGGGAGGTGTCTGTGACCTCAGGCCGAGCTGACAGCAACACAACCACCTCAAACCATCAGGGCTCTGTCTGCCTTCAGCCTGCCTGAGCATCCTGCGTGCAAGAGGGACTGCAACCCCCCGGATTTATAAACCAACAGGACACAGGAATTCCTGCAATCAAGCCTGAGCAGCTAAGAAGCAGCAGCTCAACGACCTTCTTATCTCCCTAATAAATGTATTTTTAAAGGGATCACATTCCAAAGCTGCACAGTTAGGAGCAAGAACTAGAGTCTGGTAGCAACCAAAACCAACTGACCCAAACGACTGTGGAAGCTCTCAGATCACCTTGTGCTGGGCTGGAGGTACTGAAGGCTTCGGGACTATGCAGCATCCTTGGTCCCAAAGCTGTCACAGTCTCACAGTGTCACCAAGGCTGGAAGAGACCTCAAAGCTCATCAAGTCCAAGTCATTCCCACAGCCCTCAAGACCAGACCATGGCACCAAGTGCCACATCCAAACCTGCCTTGAACACCTCCAGGGACGCTGACTCCACCACCTCCCTGGGCAGCCCATTCCAGCAGTCAATGACTCTCTCAGGCAACAACTTTCTCCTCACCTCCAGCCTAAACTTCCCCTGGCACAGCTTGAGACTGTGTCCTCTTGTTCTGCTGCTGCTTGCCTGAGAGAAGAAAGCAACCTCCTCCTGGCTACAAGCACCCTTCAGGTAGCTGTAGACAGCAAGAAGGTCTCCCCTGAGCCTCCTCTTCTCCAGGCTAACCAATCCCAGCTCCCTCAGCCTCTCTCCATAGGGCTGTGCTCCAGGCCTCTCCCCAGCCTCGTTGCCCTTCTCTGGACACACTCAAGCACCTCAATGTCCTTCTTCAATGGAGGGGCCCAGAACTGGACACAGGACTCAAGGTGTGGCCTAAGCAGTGCAGAGTCCAGGGGGAGAATGAGCTCCCTGCTCCTGCTGGCCACACTCTTGCTGATGCAGGCCAGGATGCCATTGGCCTTCTTGGCCACCTGGGCACACTGCTGGCTCATGTTCAGGTGGGTGTCAATCAGCACCCCCAGATCCCTTTCTGTTTGGCTGCTCTCCAGCCACTCCCACCCCAGCCTGTAGCTCTGCATGGGGTTGTTGTGGCCAAAGTGCAGCACCTGGCACTTGGATTTGTTGAGCTCCATCCCCTTGGACTCTGCCCATCTGTGCAGGCGGTCGAGGTCCTGCTGCAGAGCCCTTCTGCCCTCCAACCCAGCAACATCAGCCCCCAGCTTGGGGTCAGCTGCAAATTTGCTGTGCCTGACTCGATGCCCTTGTCCAGATCATCACTGAAGGTGTTACAGAGGATGGGGCCCAGCACTGATCCCTGGGGCACACTGCTAGTGCCAGGCCTCCAGCTGCATGTGGCACCATTCACCACCACTCTCTGGGCTCGGCCCTCCAATCAGTTCCTAACCCAGCACAGAGTGTTGGCATCCAAGCCACGAGCTGACAGCTTAGCCAGCAGTGTGCTGTGGGGCACAGTGTCAAAGGCCCTGCTGAAGTCCAGGCAGACCACATCCACAGGCGTCCCCACATCCACCAGGAGGCTCACCTGATCCTAGAAGGAGATCAGGTTGGAGAGGCAGGATCTGCCCTTCCTAAATGTGGGTCAGGGTGGGCTGTGGTCTTCCTCACCAGTGGTGCCAAGCTGCCAAAACAGTGGAGGGCCCAGTGCCACCCCGGTGCTGTCAGGACCCCCCCGCTGGCACAGAGGCAATCTGCTCTTCCACCTTGCCCTGGTGAGGCCACAGCTGGAATACTGAGTCCAGTTCTGGGCTGCCTAGGACAGGGACTTGCTGGAGCGGGCACAGCAAAGGGCTACAGAGATGCTGAGGGCACTGGAACATCTCTCTTGTGAGTGAAGGCTGAGAGAATTGGAACTGTTTAATCTGGAAAAGAGGGGGTGGACCTCATCGATGCTGATCAATACTTCAAGGGTGGGTGTCTGGAGGTTGGCACCAGGCCCTTTGCAATGCATCCTGAGGGGGGACCTCATCAATGCTGAACAATATGGGTCTAAATCTTCCCTCTGCCAGTTTATGGGTTTAAACGGGCAGAGGGAGATTTAGACTGGATGTTAGGAGGAAGTTCTTTACAGTGAGGGTGGTGAGACACTGGAACAGGTTGCCCAGGGAGGTTGTGGAGCACAGAATCACCCAACGTGATCTTTGATCACGTTGGGTGATTCTGTGCTCCACAACCTCCCTGGAGGTCTTCTGTGCTCCATAACCTCCCTGGAGGTGTTCAAGGCCAGGCTGGAGGAGGCCTTGAGTGACCTGTACTAGTGGGAGGTTTCCCTGCCTATGGCAGGGGGTTGGAATTAGGTGATCCTTGAGGTCACTTCCAACCTTCCTATTCTATGAATACATCAAGGGTGGGTGTCTGGAGATTGGCACCAGGCCTTTTGCAGTGCATCCTGAGGGGGGACCTCATCAATGCTGATCAATACTTCAAGGGCGGGTGTCTGGAGATTGGCACCAGGCCCTTTGTAGTGCATCCTGAGGGGGGACCTCATCAATGCTGATCAATACTTCAAGGGCGGGTGTCTGGAGATTAGCACCAGGCCCTTTGCAGAGGTGCAAGACAAGGAGTAACGGGCACAAACTCTGAGGATAAGAAGTTCTATCTAAACACAAGGAGGAACTTCTTTAGCTTAAGGGTGACAGAACACTGGAACAGGTTGCCCAAAGAGGCTGTGGAGTCTCCATCTCTGGAGACATTCAAAACCTCCCTGGATGTGACCTCCTCTTGGCAGGGAGGAGTTGGACTCAGTCATCTTCAGGGGTCCCTTCTGACTCCTTACCATTCTGTGGCAGCATCGCTCTGGAAACAGGCAGCACCATGAGGATGCCAGCACAGCCCTAACTCAAAGCAAGCTGAACTGGGGTGGCACAGGGGTAACCCCCAGGCACCTCACCGCTGCCCCATGCTCTCCAAGGCTCTCCTGCTAACGCGACAAGAACCTCCCTGAATTCACCCCCCAAGATCCCAAACAAAAATGACCTTGCCATAAACAGTGTGGATGGTGAAGCCTACCCTAGCAAAGGACACCAAAGGTTTGCCAGGTTGAGTTCCAGGTGGCACCTAAGCAAGAAGTGGCAACAGCAGATGTGGTCCCTTCCAACCTTACCATTCTATGATTTGAGACCTTCAGATCTTGAAACACAGCTTCCCCCCACCCCAAGAAAGGAAAAAATAAAGGTAAAAGCTTTATAAATTTATAAAATTGCAACTGGAGCTGCAGATGCATGGGAGAAAACTGCCCATGCTCTGCACAACTGGTATTTAATGCTTAAAAAAAAATTGATCAGGGAATTCAAACAAAGCTTGGGTCAGGTTGGTTGTTTTTTTTAGGGGCACCATCAACAGACCTTCTGATGGGGAACGAAACAGTTCTGAGCCCTCCCCCAGCCCATGTATTGATTGCAATAAATAAGCAAATCTATATATAAAGTTGCATCATCACTGGAAGCCCTGGAAACAAAAGCTTGTTAGCTGTCTGCCAGAGCTGCTGAATTACCTCGCCTAGCAGCAGCAGGGCCAGCAGCTTCCACAACGCTCTTGGGGATAACAAAACCAACAAAAATCACAGCGGGGAGCGGGTAGCAGAGGCTGGGAAAGCTTCAGAAGGCTAAAAAGCACCAAAGCCCTCTCTTCGATTAAGGAAAGGATAAGAAGTCACCGAAACGGGCGAGTTCGCGGGGCGGAGGATGACTGTCTTGTGACTACAGGACGAGGGGGCCGAAGAGGAGATGCTCCGAGCCCAGCCGGCGCTTGCTGGCGCCCGCGGTTAAGCTCAGCTCAGCAAGGTCGCGCTTAAGCCTTCCCCAGCCCATCATCATCACCACCACCGCCACCACGTCCACCCACGTCTTGCCAGGAGAGACGGACACGCGTCTCATCGGCAGTAGAGACGAGGAGCCAACGCTTCCCCTCTCACTTCCTAGCGCTCCCCTGGGAAAAAGAGGCAGGAAAAGGCTCGGGCCAGCCAAAGTCCCCTTCCTCCAACTCATCATCTTCCCCCCGAGCCGTGCACGGGAGCCTTCCGCTGCTGCCGGAGCCCTGAACTGCGCCGCTTCGGCTC
>VWZE01004312.1:0-37182 GCA_013396675.1 Eubucco bourcierii
CTTCCCCTTCCCTGTCTCACGTTTTAAAAGATGGACTAATACTGCTAAATGAGACAAACAGCAATTGCACTACAGCTAATCAGTGGTTAGGATTATACTTTAACTAAGAATATTAATACCTAATTACTTATAATCAGCTTAATACATAAAAACAGAAAGTTATTTGTTCGGTCTCTCTGTAATGTGTTTTTGTTGTGTATGTGATAGAATAATATGGACATTTTTAGCAGTTCCATCTGAGTTTATAACAGCGATTGGTATTTCTCATGAAATGAGTTTAAATGGTGGATTACAGATCTGCAGACATTGCTTAAATATGGCAACAACATGAGCTCAGAGTCCTAGAAAAGGCAATGCAAGGTACCAGCCACAGAAATACCTACTGTGTCTTTCTATTGCAAACCCCTTGGGTCAAGAGCACATCCTAATCTATTTTACAGATTTGATGCACTGTGGTATTTTTTAGCAATGATAGTACACACAACCACAGAATCACAGAATTTTAGGACCGAAAGAGACCTCAGATATCATCCAGTTCCAAGCCCCTGCCATGGACAGGGACAGCTCACAGTGGATCAAGTTGCCCAGAGCCCCATCCAGCCTGGCCTTAAAAATCTCTGGGGATGGGGACTCCACCACCTCCCCGTACCAGTGTCTCACCATCTTCACGGTGAAGAACTTTTTCCTAACATCCAATTTGAATCTACCCACCTCTAGTTTTCTCCATAAACAGGTCCCCAGGTCTCAGTTTTCAGCCTTATGTAACTTAAAAAATAAATAAAAAAAAATCCAGAAACACAACAATTTCTCTGCTCTCTTCATAATCTTTGAGATAACAAAACCAGAAGAGTATTACCTTTCCTTCTTAAACTAACTCATCCTTGGAAAACTCCTCCGTTATTACTACACAGGTTTAACTTTGATTATCTTGTCAGTTCTTATATAATTAGAACATAAATAAGTGTTATTGCCTTTCAAGATACCCTACACCACATTTCTGTGCTACCTGAAAAATTTGTTTTTGAACTCCTCACAAACTAGACATTGTCAAAGTGATGTAAGTGGTCAGAGATCAAGGGAGACAGAACTGGTAACTAAGCCTCAATACAGACTAGATCTGATGGTTCATACTTCAGGTCAACACAGTGAAATGTAACTGTTGTAGAGTAAAAGAAAAATGGAATCAAATTGTTATTTTAAAACATAACATGAAAACAAAGACTGTTCTTTTTTTAAAATGGCATTAAAAATGTGCTGTCAGAAAATAAAAAAGTATTTATATTATTTTTTTGAGGCAGAACAAATGAATAACATAGCTATTGCCTGACAAAAAAAACCCCAAAAAACCAAACCAAAACAAAAAAACAATAAACAAACAAGCCCCAAACCACTCCTCTTTGCTATGTTGATGTCCTTCCAACAGACTCTCATACACAATGTTAGGAAACAAAGTGTAATATTTGAACTATTTCTAAAAGTTTGAGAGAACCTCTTTATTGAAATTAAAGCAGTTTGATAGGTGATGGCTGCTTCTATCAAATGAATAGACAATTCTGTTTAAAAAAACTCAGGGCATTAATTTCTGTACTGTAAAATTTCTATCATTATGAGTTGATTAGCTTTAGTGTCTCCTGCCTATTCAAATGGAGAGTCCAGAGGGAGTGTTGCTGTACCTAACTTGATTTCCCCCAGAACAGTACATGATGTGTTATTTGATGCCCTTCAAAGGACACTATTAGCCAAGCTATAAAGTGCCTGATTTTATTAGCTTTGCTGGGTTTTATCAGTTTGTAAATGTGTTATTTTCTCCATTTATTGTGCCTATGGGATCTAGAGATAGAGTGAGCTTCAACTTAATATGTTGTTGGAAGGTGGCAGTGGTCTTACTTTAGCACTCTGTGCTGTGAGATGAGATGACATTGAAGGTAGAGTCATGAAAACGCTAATGTCAGAACCATTCATCAAGGCCATTCCTCACTATAAAACTGTGCTGTGACATTGAATTCAGTGGCAGATTTTTGTCTTAAATAGAGCAGAGTGTTCCTCTGCTGTATAACTACCAATCCCCAGAACAGAATGAGATGTAGTTAATGATGAGAAAGTATGTCATGCAGATGCTCAACAAAAGAGAGAAAGCAAGTTCTTAGCATGTCATTCTGGGAGGCAGGAGCTTTTGGAAAGGTTTAGTTGTCATCACTTTTATTTAAGTTTTGGGGGCTAGCGTACCTCAGTGTAAAACACTTTTCTTTGGAACCCTGGTCATAGAATCAATCATTAAGGTTGGAAAAGACCTTTAAGATCATCCAGTCCAACCATAACCCGACTGCCATGACCACTAAATTATATCCTGACGCACCACATCTACAGCTTCTTGAACACTTGCAGGGATGGTGACTCCACCGTTTCCCTGGGCAGCCTGGTCCAACACCTCACCACTCTTTCAGTAAAGTTTCCTAATATCCCTTATAAACTGAACAAGTATTTGCTGGGGTGGTTGACAGAAAACAATAAATCACATGCTTGTATGGGTTTAAACTGGAAGAGGGAAGGTTTAAACTGGATGTTAGGAGGAAGTTCTTTCCAGTGAGGGTGGTGAGACACTGGCACAGGTTGCCCAGGGAGATTGTGGATGCTCCCTGCCTAGGGGTGTTCAAGGCCAGGTTGGATGAGGCCTTGAGTGACCTGTACTAGTGGGAGGTGTCCCTGCCTATGGCAGGGGGTTGGAACTAGATGTTGGAACTAGATGATCTTTGAGGTCTCTTCCAATCTTACCATTCTATGATACTGTAAATGTCCCATTTCATACATTTTAATGTCATGTGTAGTATTGTCTCAAAGCTCTTTTAAAGTAACTACCAGATGCAAACATGTTTGTATCCCAGCTCTGTTTTCACATCAGGCTATCTGCTCACTGTATCTTGGTTGTTATGTGAGTCATATTTGCATCAATACACATTTCTAAACCTTTTCTCATTTATTCAAGATTTCATCTGAAAATTAAGACAGATACTGCATAAACAATATCTTTAAAAAACAAAAAGCCTAATTTTGATTAGAAATTGTTTTCTTTGTAACAATACAAAAAGAACTAGAGCGAAAAAGGGAAAGTAGATGCTCTTAAGTTATTACATAAAGCATATAGAGTAGATGGAGGGATTTTAATGTGTTTGTATAAATATAATATACGTTTTAATGTTTTATTTTAAGAGTAGCTTTTCGATGTCAGTCATTTCCTTTACTGAAATACGTCTTTTCAACTGCTTGTATGTACTCCTGTGTTTGTTGCATTTAGTGAAGGACATATTTAGCATGATTTAGATGAATCCTGTGGCATCCTCACTATTTCTCAGACATTAGAACAGCTAGGGGTAGCTGGACTTATCTCTTAACAGATATGATGGCAATTTAATGCTGTGACTATAGGCCAAATGAAAGATGCGTGAACAGCCTGTCTGCTGGGGTGCATTCAAAAATAAGCATTTGGCTGCCTAGATATCACTATTTATTTACACGCAGATTCTTTAAGATTCATAGACCAATAAATTAATAGATCTACAGATTCATAGATCCATAGAATGGTTTGGGTTAGAAGGGACCTTAAAGGTCATCTGATTCCAAACTCCCTGCCATGGGTGGGGACACCTTCCTGGTGACATGGCAGCACAGACTACTGGATCTCCACCCAGCCCCTCTGTCTGTTTCAGTCAATATATTTATAAATAATATAAATTTTGTGCTTTTCTGCTGGTTTGGGCTTCCAAAGGTGTTTAAGCAGAAGAATTAAATTCCCATATAGAAGCACTGATGAAATATTAAGACATAAATAAAAAGTGGAAACTATGAAAGACAATAATATAATATCATCTGGCAAATGATCTTAGAATGGACACTTTAAACACTGAGATAAAAGGTTGCATAACATCTGAATAGATTTAGACACAATACTAAATCCAAAAAGCAACCATGAATACAAAAATTATTTAAGGTCTGAAATACAAGTTTCAATATAATGATCTTTCCATCAGTGCTCAAAGCAAAAAAGCTCTTGATGATTCCAAATAGGAAGTATTAATATTATGAATTACTCATTCTATAAAGTTTTATGTTTAAGCAATGTCAAAGTCTTAGAAAGAGAATTTCTATTTACTATCCCTAAATAAAGTTCTCTGAGCTTCTTGCTATGGTGGCATAATCTTGGAGTTCACAAGACTCCTTCACCAACCCAAAGAAGATGGATAGCATTAAGAGGCAGGACATATATTTCCAGAAATAAAGGTGTGAGTTATAGATTCTCTAACATCCTGAGATCTCATAGCCTCAGATATCACTTTCAGATATCATAGATACCATTCTCAAGTATCATAGTTCTCTGATATCATAAATAAAGGAGTGAGGTATAGATTTAGATTCTCTAATCATTCTCAGATACACATAAAGAAGCTCTCAGTCTTTATGGGATCATTTCAGAAACAATGGACCTATAACTGTTTTACCTGTTTTTACATTAAAATGCCATAGAATAAACTACAGATTTTAAGCTTTGATATACTCTTCAAGCCTCACAGATATGACATCTGCTCTGAAATCTGTTTTGGCATCTATGACCAAGTCAAAAAAAGAAAAGTTAAAAAAACCATTGTTGAAAATAGATTTTCATTTAATTAGCTATAGAGATATTACAAACTGACTGTATTAGTATATTAGTTTAAAGATGACAAAGTTGTGTTTATATACTGTGTTGGTAGGCAGCACTGGAGTACATGGACTGACCAATACAGGCTTCTGAATATTGCACATATCTCAATAGTGCAATATTCAGATATGTAACCTTTCCAGAGAGACAGCTCAGCTCAGGTCACAAGTTAAATGTTATGCCTTACTAAACTACTTTGCTTAAAAGTTTCAGCTTGTTCTTTTGCCCTCTATGTTTTGCGTGTCTTGCAAAGGTGTTGCATGAATAGTGCATGAGAGATTGAGGTTACATTTGAATAACTTTTAAATTTTTACATGGGCTTTTGTAAGAACTGAGCAAGGAGGGACATAGATATTGGAGGAAAAGAGAGAGTCACAGAGATCATCAAACTGCAGATGGTAGTTAGAGATGGTAAGAAATAAACTTGTTGGTAGAACTCTGGAAAGAGGCTGCTTGCTAAGAGCAAACAAAAAAAAAACTGATTATTTGCCTTCAATACAAGAAGATTGCTGGGAAAATTGCATGAAAAAGTTTATTTAAATAGCATTAAATTACATAATTTTTTTTTTCTGTAGTAGACGTCTCATCTACTGTACTATAATAGTGTAGTGTAATAGACCAGCACTTAAAAATGAGGAGACAGTAGAGAGTAAGAAAGATAAAAAGGTATAGGAGATAGAAAAGATGGTAAGAAAAATGGAACCCAGATTTCTAATAGTTGTAGAAAATTAAAATATTTCAGGAATATTTCTTGAGCAACATTATGCAAAATTTTATAGTTGTTATGGTAGACCTAAACAGGCCAGAACATGTCCTGGCTTGCCCAAACATGTTTTTCTACTCTCTCTCCTGCAGATAGGAGGACAAAGAACCTGGAGCCACTGAGTCTAGGGACCCTGGCTTTCCCAGACTTGTTTTGCTCCTCTTTACATCTTGTGGTGATTGTGCCTGCCTTGTGCAAGGCCTATGTTTTCCTGAATTTGGATAAAGCAAGCCTATGGCTTCACCTAAGATGATTAAGCTTGGCTAACTGCCATTCTGATTGGCTATTCTGTGTCCAAAGGCTCATTAGTCTCAGGCTGTATTGATAAAAAGAGATGAGAAGGTAATACAATGCTCTCTACCCTTGTATTCCTGCTTGCTTGCCTGCTGATGCCTGCTGCCGCCTGCTGCCATTGCTCTCTGCCTCTGGCAGTGATTCTGCATCTTTATGCTATGCTAAGTTATAAGTTGCATAAGAATCCCTGATGCTTTTGGCTTGAACTGCACTGAAACTGCCTGCTTCAAGTTTACCAGGAACCACACAATAGGTCTGCATATCAGACGTGACATTCATACCACAACTGCACATCTACAAGACATTTGCAAGACCTGCAAGTCCTCCTGCCAAGATGGGATGACCTGGAAGGGACACGCAGATTGTCCAGAGGGGTCAAGATAAGGTCAGAGATCATCTGCCTCCTTTTCCCAACAACCTGTGAAGCCTGCGAAGAATCAGAAACCTCAGAGGCTGACAAGGCATTGACAGAACTCCCTGAAGGTGTTTGGGTGCTGTCTGAAGCTGTAGCTAGTCCTGTGAACTGGGGGCTAATTTTGTGAGTAAATATTCAAAGCCTCTTTCTAAGAAATCCCGTAACTAGATTCTATTGTGCCTTTCTGCCTTAGTAGCAGAAAGGAGCCTCTCAAGCCTCTCCTCTAAGAGACTAAGAACCTCTCTCCAGTTTGCATTTGTGCAAATGTTTGCATTTGTTAGTTATTTCTTAAAGCGTTCTAGTATTACCTGTTCCCTTTATGTATAAGTATCCAAACAGTGTATTTCAAACATTGTAAATAAGTTTTCTGGAAAGATTTAATGCTAATAAAGAGTTTTCATAGTTATTAGTAGTCTTTGCCTCTATACCAAAATTAATACAGATTATTAATTCTGCATAATTCATAACAATAATACTTTAAAAAGTAATAATTTTGGTGTTGTATTTACTGACTCACATATCATTAAAAAAATATATCTTTCCAGTACACATTGTTGCATGTAGATGAACAGAGGAATGTGCCTCATCACTAGAGCATACACTTAAAACGGTTACCTTTGGATTTTCTCTTCCATAATCTTGTAATCAAAGTAGACCATCATGTCAGTAATGATTATTCTGTAACTAAAAATGAAATATCATAGAATTATAGAATTACATGGATTGGAAGGGAGCTCAGAGATCATCTGCTCCAACCTCCCCTCCATGGTCAGTGATACCTCTTATCTAGACTCAGCTGCTCAAGGTCTCACCCATTCTGGCTTTGAACACACTTAGGGAGGAGGCAGGCACAGCTTGCTTGGGCAACCTGTTCCAGTCTCACCACCCTTGTACTGAACAACTTTGTCCAAAAATTGACCTAAACCTACTCTCCCTCAGCTTCAAACCATTCTCCCTTGTCCTATTTCCCTTATGGAGAGTCCTTCTCCAGCCTTTCTGTAAGATCCCTTCAGGTATTGGAAGATAACTCTAAGGTCCTCTTAGAGTCTTCTCTAGGCTGCACAATCCCAGGTCCTTCTACCTATCCACAGTAGAGGTGCCCGAGAGAGAAATTTCAAGGACCCAGCACTGTACTGTTTAACCTGATACCAATATTCTACTTTATTTATTATTACATAATAGCTTGCTTACTTCTGAGCTGACATTTTAAAACAATTGAAAAAAATATTCAGCCTAGAAAAATCCAGGTTAAAAAAAAAAAAAAGGAATTTTCATGTTGGGAATCCAGAAGAACAGGCTTTTTATGTTGGAAATTGAGTGATGTTTCCTTAATACTCTTAGAAATCCAGATAATTTTAAGAAGCTTACAAAATCAATTCCCAGCTTCCAGTGCTTGAATTTACTCAGGTTTGTAGATGTACACTATAAGGGCTTGTACTATAAGTTATCTTCTAATTCTTCATGCTGTTAAGAAGAAGGACTTTGGGTTGCATGAATTTTTCATCATTCATTATGCTGTACATGCCTTATACATTACCATAATAAAATTCTCCTGTTACTCTTGTATCATATGACAGCAGTGATACCACTCTTTTGAGAGTGATTAAATTTTTTTCTTTCAGAAAAAAAAAAGATCAGAACATTACAGAAATTACAGAATTGTTAAGGGTAGAAAGGACCTCTTTAGATGGTTCAATCCAAACTCCCTACTCAAGAAGGGTCAGCTAGGTCAGGTTGCCCAGGAACTTACCTGGATGGACATCTGAACTAGTTAATCTATCTGATTCAGATGAGTTTCCAGAGGTGGAGAATGCAAAACCTCCTTGGGCAACTGTTCCTGTATTTGACTACACTCATGGTAAAAATGTGTTTTCTTGTGTTCAAACGGAATTTCCTGCATTTTACTTGTAGTCAGTGAGCACTGCTGAAAAGAGTCTGTCTTCTCTGAGTTCATTCCCTCCCATTGGGTATTGACAAGATCCCCTCCTGAACCACCCCTTCTGTGTCCTGAACAGCCCTGACTCTGTCTGCCTCTAACAGATGCTTCACTCCCTTAATAATGTTTGGGGCCCTTCATTGGACTCGCTAGACTATCTCTGTATCTCTCCTGTACTGGGGAGCCCAGAACTGTACACACCTCCAGCGATGGTGATTCCCCCACCTCCCTGGGAAACTATTCCAATGCCTGATGACTCTTTCCATATTTTTTTCCTAATATCCATCCTAAGCCTCACCCACCACAGTTTCAGGCCATTTCCTCTCATCCTATCAACTGATACTTCAGAGAAGAGACTGACCCCCACCTCACTATAACCTCTTTTCGAGCAGTTGTAGAGAGCAATGAGTTCGCTTGTCGGCCTTCTCTTCTCCAGATTTGACAATCCCAGATCCCTCAACCATTTCTTGTAAGACTTGTTCTCTAGACCCTTTAGCATGTGTGTTGGACTTCTCTGGACTTAAGAGTTACAAACAACTTATCACAGCTTGCTTTAATTGAGCAAAGCAAGCTCAGCTATTCTTAAACCAAATGGAATGAAAAGGGAAGGAAATATGAAAGAAGGAGACTGAAAAATAGTCAAACATCCACAAATGTATTAGTAATAGAATATTTCACCTTTGTAAAGAATAATACTGCATCTTTTGACATCTCAGTAGCTGAAACTTAAATATACCAACTAAATGGATAAGAAAGAGTTAATACTAATTAGACTTTTTAATATTTTTAAAAATTATTATTATGATCTTCTTTTGCTGCTCATGAAATATTCTGTGGAACAAAGCAATTCCACCACAGTGTTATCACACTTTGAGGATACTATGAAACCAACATTATCAGCAGCTGATTGCAGGATGTTTTTGTGAAATCCCATAGCAATGTAATTAAAACTGTGGAACATCAGGAACTGCAGTGATGTTTCTGCGTGGGATTGGACATTCAAAATCGGACACTCAAAGACTTCCACAGAATTTCAACTCTGTAAACTGTTTGTTTTTGTTACAGAGTCTACAAACAAGTATTGATAGTTGTTGATAATTAGCTGTTGTTTCACTCGTAATTCATGTAGATGGATTACCAAGGGTCAGCCTTCACAAAAACAAGGTCTAAGAGCAGTTTCGAGCACTAATCAAGGACAGCTTTTTAAAGACGTATGGATCCTGAACTCTGGGGTAGGGACTGAGATCTCTGTGTCTCTTTGAAATAGTTCTCTTCCTCTTTATCCTACACCTTTCCTAAACGATTTAAGGATTTTAGTGACGGGCAGATTCAGATTTGCTTGTAGTAATGAGTTATAATTACTTAATATGTGAAATTTAGACTTGTATATCTAATTGTAGGCAAAACCCCAGGAATAACAGTTGAGCGATTTGGGTTAATTCTGCCTAAGTGGCTAAGTGTCTGATTAATGCTGGGTTTTTTTGTTTTATTTGGTGGTTTACATTTTGGGAGGTGGGAGGGCATTTGTTGGTTTTTGTTTTTTTGTTTAGTTTGTTTTTGGGGGGGGGAGGGGGGGCTGTTTTGGTTGTGGGTTTGGGCTTTTGTGTTGTTGTTGTTGTTGTTGTTGTTGTTATTTTCTCTATTTCCTCCCCTCCTCTTGTGTGACCCCTGTATTATTACTTATTCTGGGTATAAAATGTGTTTGCCAGTAGAACTGATAAATAAGTATGAAGAAGAAACATAGCCTAATTTGATTTATTTTCATTAAGAAAAAGTTTTATAAGGTTTTGTTTTCAATACTTTCCCTTTTGATATGTCTGTTGTTAAATCTTTCTTCTTGAAGTTATATTAGAATAATCCAGCAATCACACTACCAACCTACTGGGTTAAAGTGCCATGAAACTGAAATTGTTTAACGTTGTCCTTCTCCTAATAAAAATATAGGAAAATACTTATTTTTGTTGCCATGTCTTTCATACAGACATAGTTGTATTTTCTGAAGGTCTGTCTGCCTTTATGTGCAACTCTCAAATGGTGGTTCTTTTACATTTCTTTCTAAAACTAATGCAAGAAAATCCATTTTAGAAGAGAAAAAAGGGTTCAAGCTGTCAAATTTAAAGATAAATTTTGTTGGTGGTTCTCAGTAACCATTTAGGAGTTAATCATAAAAGTGGTCAGCTTGAGGTACTTTTCCCTTGAGATAAATGATACTTGACAGGTTTATTTCAGTTTTCTGCCTACAGACCAACCATTCTGCCACTGGCTGTTTGCCATCGTGTCTGTCATCTGGTTTTGATCTCTTCCCCATTAGTGTACAAAGTAGATCAAAACTAGGCAATAAGCCATTTGGACTCTCTAAGGTCAAACGTTTTCACTGGAGAGGATATGAAGGCAACTGCTTGCCAATAATTTTGACAAAATGTGAAAGAGTTTAAAACAAGTACATCTTCAACTGGATTTTAACCACAAAAGCACACAACCTCCACTACAGTGTTGTAAAATTTGGAAACAGATACTTAACAGAAGGCTAACTCGAGATTATGAAGAGACAACTCTCTGGCTCATTATAAAGTCACACATTTTCTATGGCATTTGAGTGGACAGCAGAGACCCTGAAACTAACGCATGACTCATTAGAAGTGAATCCGAGTTTGGTCTTTTTTCTTAATCTAAGCGAAATAGCTAATATCCAAAGGAATCGTGATAGAAATACTTGTGCCTCCTATTCAATGCAAAAAATATTGCTGATTTAAAATTAAAACACTATCTGTTTCACTTTGTAATTAAAAACATGGTCCTGGCTAAGAACAAAATGCGGGAATACCAATGGTGTAACATGAGGGAAAAGCAAGTGCATGGTGAGATTGCCTGTCTCTAATGATAAGTGCAGGGCTCAGCTTTATTCTTGTCTGCAATAGTCATAATGCAGAACAGATAGAAAATGTACAGGTAGTCAAGAATGACTGATTATTTATTTCACAAATTCTGGTTTGTAACTTTACCTATCCTAATTTGCCTATTTTTTTATTCTAAACCTACCAACCTGGTCTGTGGTGAAATAATAACCACACTGGAATCAGTGGCAAAACTCTACTGGTTTCAATAGGGCCCAAACTTCAATCAGGATCTCTACAATAATCTAAGTTTCTTTCACCCAGTCAAACACCCTCTGGGATGCTTTGAAAATACTGTTGTAATGGAAGAACAGTGCAAACCATTTAAATGATACTGTAATTGGTTTGACTGATGAAGTGTTCATTTGTAAAATGGAAGGGAAATTCAGCCACTGGACCTTTTATACAGGCATGGATTTACTACATTCAGTATCAGGTAACTGTTGTCTATCAGAAGGTAGCATGCATGATCTATTTGGTGACTTCTTTTCTTCCATAGTAAAACATATGTGCATAACTAAATCTCTTAAGTCCTATCATATTCTTCTTAATAGCAATATTTTTTTTTTCCATCAGCCTGCTGTAATGTTAGCTTTGGTAGACTTCTGGGGCATTGCTAAGTACAAAATACTGTGACCAGCAGATGAAATACTGTGACCAGTAGATTAAATACTCTGGCCAGCAGATCAAGAGAGGTGATTCGGCAACTTTGCTCTTGTGAGACCTCACCTGGAGTACTGCATCCAACTCTGGAGCCCTCAATACAGAAAGGATGTTGATCTGATGGAGTGGGTCCAGAGGAGAGCCACAAAAATTATCAGGGGGTTGGAGCACCTCTGCCACAAAAACAGGCTGAGGGAGGTGGGGCTGTACAGCCTAGACAAGAGAAGGATCCATGTAGAACTAATAGCAACTTTCCAGTATCTGAAGGGAGCCTACAAGAAGGCTGTAGATAGACTATTTACAAAAGCCTGTAGTGACAGGATGAGGAGCAATGGGTTCAGACTAGAGAAGAGCAGATTTAGATTGGATTTAGGAACAATTTTTTACCATATGGGTAGTGAAACACTGGAACAAGTTGCCCAGTGAGGCACTTGAAGCTGTATCACTGAAGATATTCAAGGTAAAGCTCCACAAGGCTCTGGGCAACCTGATCTAGTTGAGAATGCCCTTGCTTACTGCAGAGAACATTGGACTAGATGACCTTTGAAGGTCTCATCCAAACCAGACCATTCTATGATTCTATGATGAGTCTATGATTCTACAATCCATGGATGCATTGGAATTAGGAGAATGTATCATAACTCTTCATAATTGTAACACTAATAATTCTAAGATCTTTCTACTTCAAGTGAAATTTTATCCTTTAACATTGTCTCTTGTTCATCTTGGCATTCAACAACACAATGTCATTTTAGACTAGGAATTTTCTTAGACTGTAACGATTAATCTCTTTTAGTGAACCATTCATGATAAATGGTACTAAACAGCTACTAAGGCAGAACCACAATAAATCTTAATTGAGCTATAAATAAATAAATATTACAGGTAGAATTAAAAATTAAATCTATTAATAGTAATTCCAGTCTCATCATGATATCAGACGGATGTGCTGCAGAATGTTTATTCACCTACTAACTGATACTGAGGAATTTGGACTAGCAACTTATTGACCAAACAAGAGACATTATTCCTGAAAAATACCAACATGTAAGGCTATGATATTTGACAAAAGTAAAGTGGTGGGAAGAGAAATCTTGAGAGCAACTTCCCCAATTATTGAAATGAGTAGCTCATATTAGAGCTTTTCAATCAGAACCAAACTGTGACTTAATATCTACAAGATCTTACTGAGCTTTTGCTTTAAAACCCTGTGAAATCATCTCTGGTTAGAAAGATTGCAGATCACTCACAAGTTATTGTCTTCTCTATGGAAGTAAAAATAGAATCCAAATTTCACAGAAAAGCAGCACAACTTTAAATTCAGGACTGACCTTCAGAAATATTCTACTTCTTCGGGTGTTGAAAGAGATGATCAATTACCTGAATTGCTTCATCCCTACCCCATGAAAAAGTGATATTTATACAGAGGCAGTACCAAATAGGATTCTTACTAAATTACCAAGAAATGATTAAACTTTTACTGGACAGAGGATTACCAATTTCTCATCATGGGAGCATAAAATTTACATGTATCAAAATGCATGTTTAGAGTGTTGTTCCTCTTTGAAATGTATCTTACCTGACTAAATATAATTAGATTATCAATTATTATACTATTATTTCCCTCTAAGTGCCTATTTATGAAGTTACATATTTATCTCAGAAATCCTTAGGATATTCTTATCTGTACTGCTTTTTAGTCAAATAATTTCCCCCCAGGATAATATCTGGGTTTTTTTTAATGATAATACCATTTTTGTTAGCATTTTCAGCATTGAAAACAATCCTGCTATGTACTGCTTAAATATCCTTCATGCCTCTCTTACATCTATAGTCACATTCTTACTATCTAAATTTGACTGTCATCTAATTTTTGAGAGACTAAAATTATTTTAAAATGTTATGTTTTCCTTTGAATAATTCTAATGTGGGAAGAGCAAAAACTCTGTTTGGAATCTCTTTTCTCTCTATTGTCAGTGATTATCAATTTTCTTAAAGGAAAATGTGTTTAAAGTTTAGAAATGTTTTTATTTAGTTGATTTTTTTTTTTTTAGTGGATGAAGTTTAAAATTCTTGCACAGCCCCTAGATAATTAATTTACCTACTACTTAATCTCTAATCAACATTTCACATTTCTGCAGCATTTATTTTTAACAGTGGCCTGCAGTTTTTCACTTGATTTAGTTTTCATCTTATTTTCAAGATACAAAACCAAAACAAGCACTTCCACAGTTGATAAATAAACAGCAATAATTATATACACTTAAGAAAAGGAAAACATTTTATCATCCCAGACAAACTCTCAATTTATGGCATGGTATTACATAATGAATGTAATGTATGACGTTAAGGATAGTTTGACATTGAGCTGTTATGTTTCTGCTGTGTTGCTTTCCATGCCTTTGTATGCACAATCACAGAATCACAGAATTAACCAGGTTGGAAAAGATCTCTGAGATCATGGAGTCCAACCTATCACCTAATGTCTTCTAATTAACTAAACCATGGCACTGAGTGCCTCATCCAGTCTCATAAACACCTTCAGGGACGGTGACTCCACCACCTCCCTGGGCAGCCCATTCCAATGCCAATCACTTTCTGTGAAGAACTTCGTCTTCCTAACATCCAGCCTAAACCTGCCCTGACACAGCTTGAAACTATATTCTCTTGTTCTGTCACTGTTTGCCTGGGAGAAAAGACCAACCGCTGTGGGGAAACATTCTGTATTAACTGGACATGTGAGCAATCCAAGCTGTGCTAACTGCTAAAGCTGTAAGCTGAAGTTTCACAGCCTACATGGAAAGTTAATCCCAAGGGCCAAGGACACCACCTGCAAGCTGCCTCCAGAGGAAGGAGTAACAACCGGGTTCAAACCAAAACAAGGGGCGTCTGAACAGATAGTGATGATCCAAACAGCTTGGTGCCCTCACAGCTTACCCCTTCAGGACTCAAACCAATCAGTTAATACCAATAGCTTGTTCCTTAAGGATTTGGGCCAATTGCATAACAATGAGCTAACCCTCATAGTCTGTTAAGATGTATGTAAAGGCATACTCATGTTCAATAAATGAGCAATGACCTAACCATATTGGTATCGTGTCTTGACTCCGTGGTGCTCTCTCTGACAAACCCCCACCTGTCTACAACAGGTAGTTTCAGGTAGTTGTAGAGAGCAGTAAAGTCTCCCCTGAGCCTCATCTTCTCCAGTCTAAAAACAAAACCTTTTTCAGCAACCTAAATGCAGTTTAAAAAGTACATGTAATACTTGCAATGAAATAAAGTAACCAATAATATTTATTAAAAGTACAAAAAATATGGCAAACTTGACTGTTAAAGGCAGCGACCAACACAGTGCAGAGTCTCTGCCCATGACGGGGAAGTTGGAGTAGATGATATTTAAGAACCCTTCCAATTTAAGCCACTCTATGGTTCTGTGATTTTTCGCTAGTTATTTCTTTGTCTATTTTCTGTTCTTTTTCATAAAAAAGAAAAAAATTATAGGAAATGAATGCAACAAAGTAAGCACAACTTTGAAATATCAGTTTCCACTAGGCTTTAAAAAAACCACAACAACCCATCGACCTGTAGATTTTATTCATCTCTAAATTCATTGCTGTGGGTTATTAAATTTTAGAACATATTTAACAAATGTAAAAATGCAAATGTACACAGTAAAAAAATGCAATTAAGTTGATATGATCTACTGCTTTGCTGGTATAAATGAATTGAGAAGGTTTTAGGCAACACGACACGACAACCAAGTAGTGTCGTTATAGCCATCAGCAGGATCTGGGAGTCAGAAGCATGGTAAAGTGAAATGTCTTCAGCCACCCAAGACGTGGAGAAATCCACTAGAAGAGATTCCGTATCTTAATATGAAGCTCAAAAAACATGTTCAGCATTTTAAAAATGGTATACTCTTAAATGTTAATAAGGTTTAATCTCAAGGTAACATAGTTGCTGTAGTTTAAGAGAAGACAGGCGCCTCAGATAGGAGTCTGAGTCACAGGACACAACTTAAGGCTCAGTAATAATAAACATTCAGTAGGTAGTGGCTGGGGTGAGAGTGTAGAGTATGTTGAAAAAGTAATCAAGGAGTGCTGGCTTTCTTTCCTTCCTCAGCAATTCTATTATTCTCCTTAGCAAGGTCACACTACTTTTCACAAACAATACAAAATCATATGTTACTTGGTGATAGAATAAAAGAAGGGCACATTCAAAGTGATGTTAAATGGGTATTTTCATATAAAAAGGAAATGGGTAAATTTGGATTGGATGTTAGGAAGAAGTTCTTCACCATGAGGGTGGTGAGACACTGGAACAGGTTGCCCAGGGAGATGGTGGAAACCCCATCTCTGGAGGTCTTTAAGGCTGGACTGGATGTAGCTCTGAGCAACCACCATGGTAGGGTGGTTGGAGCTGGATGATCCTTGAGGTCACTTTCAACCCTGACAATTCTATGAGTCTAGGATTCATCTGAACTCCAGAATGTGCTAGATAGAGGTATCTCAGAAAAATAAAGAAGTGTTATGGAGAACATCACTCCAAAAGTATGTCCAGAAAAGTGAATGTTGTGTATTTGTTTGTCACATTTTATGTAATAGAGTAAACTACTGTGAAAACAGGAACTTAATAAGGTATAAGCCATCAGGAAATGAATACTGGCATTTGGCTAGGGACACAACTACTTTAGTTGCTTATGGTTTTTGGCCTTAGGACATTGTTTATGTTAGCAGCCATTTCATTACAGTTCATAAACAGATCACATCAAACCTAGTCATAAGAACTCATTGCATTGCTATGCCAGCCTAGCCGAGACCAACAGTACCTTCTGTGACTTGAAAATGAGCTGTTCCAAAATGCTTTAAGGCTCAGAATTGCATTTAAGCCATTTGTAAGATCAATTACACAGCCTTAGGAACAGTAATAGTTTATTCTGACGTAGGGAAGTAGCCAGGAAAAGCAGTTGTACTCCAAGAGATGTGGAAAGTGTCTTTTTAATGGTTGTGGGTTGTATAAAAAAATGTCCACTATTGCATTTTGCACACACTACTTTTACTCAGAGAACAATGATGGCATCAAACTCCTTAATGTATTCAAACCCACTTAGTTTATAGATCCCTCTCAGTTTTTGTCACAACATTGTAAACTCTTTTCTATATAGCTCCTCTGGCTACAGGATTCAAAGCACCTAAGAAGTTCAGAGTGAAAAAGTGCTCCTGAATTAGGCAGCAGTTTACAGGAGACTTTTAAGGATTAGAATTTCCACCTGTGTGGAAGGATTATGTCCTTTATTTTTTTTTTTTCTAAACTGTAAATAAAAAAACTTTAAGACATACCTAAAATTACAAAGCTTTAGTAGGACCATTAAAAAGCTTCTTTTTTTTTTTTTTTTTTTTTTTTTTTTTTTCCCCTTGCAGATGTTTAGGAGGAGTTTTTCACAAAACAGCACAATAAAATGTCTACCCCTATGTAATTTAAAGTTTCACTGTCTTTAAAGCTATGTTCAGGTTGTACCGAAAGCATTCTTTTCCAGCTTATTTTCAAAGCATGCCACGGAGTTAACTGCAGTAAATACACTGAATAGGAAAATTATATGATTTGGGAAATTTTTGTTTATCCTTAGTGTAACTTCAGTAGGATAGATTTACCTCACTGACAGACACTTTTAGATAGATTTTTAAAGTGTCATAAAATAATTCAATTCTGAATCCAGGTATTTAGTTTAAGATTTCTTTCTTATATCCTGGCAGCTCAGAGGATCAAGGCATATATGTGGTTATTAAGTTCTGATTTCTTTAGCAGCTAAGGATTCTGGTCAGAAATCATAACTGACAGGGTGGAATGTTTACAACTCTTACAGAATTAAATGATCATTTCCTCATTGAGGATTCTAGCTGGCAAAACATTTTGAAATAATATTAAGCTTCTTTATTATTTACCCCATGTATTTCCTTCTTCTACTGATCAGAGTTTCCACAAGCTATTCCACTGCCTTAACAGGGAAACTGGCACCTCAAAGGTGACCTTACTGGCCCAGGATGCCATCTAGCTAGTCGCAGTGTCAGACCATGAATGAAACCTATTGGTATAATGAGTGCACCAGGGAAGCTACTATTTAGCATTAAATGGATACAGCTTCTGAAATCATGTCCAGGCTATAGTCTGAAGGGAGGGCTCCTATTAAAATTAATAGCCTGCTTGCTCTCTTTTTATCAATGTATTATTGAAATGGTGTTCTTTCAAGGTTGCACAGCTGGTTTAATGCTGATTATATTTTAAGCCAGGGTGGATAATTAAATAGGACAGGAATGTAAGGTTATTCATGACAGAAAAGATTCCAAGAACAGTACAATAAAGGCATCTTGCTGAAAAGCAAACAAACCACAGCAAACCCAAAAAGCAAACAACAAAAATGTACCCAAAAAAATTCCAAGCAATACAGTAAACAACAATACAAAAATGGTGGAGATAAATTTACTGCAAAATTATTAATTTCTGGGGTGTCTGCTCTTCTGTAGAAGACATTACCTTTTGTAAAGTATTTTGAATTTTTGACACATTAAAACAAATCTCTTAATTGTTACCTCTCTTGAAGAAATATGAAGACAGCAAAGGAAAAGCAAAAATGACGTGTTCCCAAAATTGTATGGATTTAAAGCTGCTACTAATACAATGTATCATCTTAGGTAGCCCTAGGTTATACAATAAGCAAACACAAGAATTCTGATAAACTGGATGTTATAACAAAGTCTTTATACACATCTGTGATGTTTCATGTTGCATGTTTCATTTCATGAATTGGTTCATTGCAGGGAGTTGGGATTTTCTGAATATGCTGAATGCTAAGTCTCATTAGCATATAATTACATCCCTTACTCTTGTTGGTGCTGTATCTACAGTAAAGTTGGAACACTGTAGTCCTATGAGTTTGGGCAGGAAAACTTATTCACTCAGTTACATCCACAACCATTTGGAAACAGTAATAAGCTTTATGATTTCGCTGGAATCCTACTCAGAAATGTCAAGAAATATTACATTCTTTTTTAAAAATTTTTTTATTTTTTTCCCCAAATGGAATATATTTTTGCTCCTCTGCTTTTACATTAAAGGAAAATTGATAGCAAATCATCTTTTTTTTCAAAATGTTTTGCTATCAAAAAGAAGAGGAAAGTTAAAAATAGAATTGTAGAATGGTAAGGTTGGAAGGGATCTCAGGGATCATCTAGTTCCAACCCCCTGCCATAGGCCATAGGCATGTATTTAGATGGCCTGTTACCATTTCAGAAGGTATCTATATCTATATCTATATCTATATCTATATCTATATCTATATCTATATCTATATCTATATCTATAGCTATAGCTATAGCTATAGCTATAGCTATAGCTATAGCTATAGCTATATCTATCTATATCTATATCTATATCTATATCTATATCTCTATCTCTATCTCTATATCTATATCTATATATATATATACACACACAAATATGATGTGTGGTTATGCAAAATAACCTGAAAAAAAACTCATTCAGAATAAATGGTTTTAATAAATGATCTGATATAAACTATATTTCCACAAATGAGTGATTGCCCGTACAGGTTTAGCCTAGTATACTGCAACAATCTCTGACCATTACTTTTTGTGGAAGTGAAAATACGGAATCAGTGATTCATGTCTGTGAGCATCTTATGTTGTCTCACTTTATCAGATGTGAGATGAGATGTGAACAGTGTAGGATCAATGCAGAGAAATAGTTGTTTCACAACAGAGAGTAGAAGTGGACAGAATTATGCTTCTTTTTTAAAAAAAAGAAAAATATAGCTTATGTAATAGTTTGAAAGCAAAATTGGTTCTGCAATATTTTGTTGAACATCCTACTGGTCGCTCAGTCTATCATCACATATAACATTTCATTGCTCTTATACCATTCCATCAGCTTTTCTGAGGTACTGCAAAGCAGACAGAACTGAGAATAAACGAATGCACTCAGACTCTACTTCTCCAGTCTCAGAGATCTCTTTTGAGAAAAATGATTTTTTTTCCCCTCTAAGCCAGGATTTTATATAGATTGTTAAGTACATTTTCCAATTCCTCCTCACTTTAGATTTCACATTGATTGCCAGCGTTCAAGTGGATGAAAATTATTTCGCCTGAAGTTTATCCATTTAATTTCTGCAGTTGTTTATCTCAGACCATACATCTGAGGAGGAAAAAAAAAAACAAATCAAAACAAACAAAATGATTTATCAAGAAATGTTCTTAATCTAATAAAGGGGTAGAATAAACTGTTAAAATTGAGATTTCTTACTTAGATCTAGACATAAAATGCAATTGATTTTCATTCTTCTTGCTAGAGTTTTCCACTAATGGGAAGACCTCAAAGCTGCATCTGGGAGGTTCAGAATTGACATTAGGAAATATTTCTTTACTAAAACGGTGGTCAAACATGAGAACAAGGTTTCTGGAGACATGGTCAATGCCTCAAACCTGTTAATGTTTAAGAGGCATTTGAACAATGCACTTAAGAATACACATTCATATTTGGTCAGCCCTGAAGTGGTCAGGCAATTGGACTAGATGATCATTGCAGGTCCCTTCCAATTGAAAATATTCTATTCTAATTTATTCTATGTGCAGGATTATTTATATATAGAATCACAGAATCACAGAATGTTAGGGACTGGAAGGGACCTCGAAAAATCATCCAGTCCAACACCCCTTCCAGAACAGAATCACCTGTACCAGATCACACATGCAGGCAGGTCTTGAATATCTCTACAGAGGGAGATTCTTTAGTAGCATAATATGTTAACTGGGATTTTAGGATATAGATCTTCCCAGACTGATTGGTTCAGTTTAAAAAGGTCTGATGTTGTTGAGGCTTATTTTCACTTATCCACTAATCAATATTTTCATCAACATATTGGATGTTACACTGAAAGATATAAATGAAAGTTATAAGTTTCAATATTTTTTCAACAAGTTGAACAAACAAAAGAGTTAAAAAGGTCTGCAAGGGACTTACTGTGAATTTTCAAACATGTATGGCTTGATTTATCTGCCTGCTAGTGATTTAATCTCTTTCTGTTGTTCTTCTGTTTCAATTAATGCCTTAATAAAATATATAGTGTATGAAGAAACAAAAGCTGTATTTTCTGGTTCAAAATAATTTGTTTATATGTAAAAAAAAACCAAACAAAAAACCCCAACCCATTAGGACAATAAGGTATTTTTTTCCACTATATCCAACAAAAACAGACATAATCATCTTACTTTGTATATCTTTACTAAAAGAAAAAAAAAAACAACCCACAAATTCTTACTGTAAAAGAAATTAAGCACTGGAATTAGACTTTAAAAAAAAATCTACATTTTCATATAAAAACTATATAAGATTATCACAAGACAGAATGTTTATTTTTCAAGGAAAGATTTGAATCAAGACAAATTTTTTATGTTTGCTACCTGAACTCTGAGCATTATGCATGGCTTGAGTTTTTAATCTGCTAGAGTCAATCAACTGTGTCGCATACCAACAAATATTGGCTTTTGATCTGTGCAGCATATTTTCTCTAAACTACTCAGAGGTTACAAAAGAAAGATAAATTAACCTCAGGTTTCTGCAGATTTTGTCCATCTTTTGCTCAGTTCAGGGGAATGGACTTATATGGGCAGGAGACTAAGAGTCAAGAATGGTTGGAGTTCAGCACTAGATGGTATTGTGAAAAGATATGGAAGTAGGCAGCGCACAGCTGCTGAATTGGCTTGGGAAAGCCTTTATGCAAAGTTGGGGAAGAGCCTGGAGAATAAGGCTTATGAAGAGCAGCTGAAGGAAGGGGGGCTGTTTAGTTTGAAAAAGAAGAGGCTGAGGTGAGACCTCATGGCTGTCTACAATTGCCTGAAAGGAGGTTATGGAGAGGTTGACGTTGGTCTCTTCTCACAGATCATTAGTGATAGAACAAGAGAGAATGGCCTCAGGTTGAGACTGGGCAGGGTTAGACTGGATATTAGGAAAAAAAAGTTCCCAACAAGAGTAGTCAGGCATTGGAATGGGCTACCCATGCAGGTGGTTGAGTTGCCAACCCTGGATGTGTTTAAAAGTCACTTGGGTGTGATGCTTGGTGCTATGTTTTAGGGTGAACCTTGTAGAGTAGGGATATTGGTTGGACTTGGTGATCCTGAGGGTCTTTTCTAACTGTAATGTTTCTGTGATTCTGTGATTACTCACATTCAGCAAATGTATTCCTTAGTTTCTCTCAGATATGAAATTATGAATATACAGAAAAACATATGAAAACTCTTGTTCTGATGTGTTAAAATTCACATGGGCTAATAATACCTTTATTTTGTGATGTGGTTTTAGAAACATCCAAAGAATACTAATAGTGACTGACTTAATTTGTAGTGAAGAAGGTAATTTGATTTATCGTAGATATACAATAAATAATTCTAGGTTTTGTAAATCACATTCACTATCCTGACTAATATTATGTCATCCTACATTCTCTCCCTTCTGAGACGTCTCTTGCACAGAAATGTGGAGAAGGATATGAAGTCTCTTCATTCTTGGAAAAAAAAACAAGGGTAAGAAAGCTAGAAAGATGTTTCAGGAATCAGCAGTGACTGGAAGAACAGGAAAGCTGACAAATAGCTATCTGTTGAGGCATATCTGTGTGACAGAATACAATACCACAGCCCCACACAATAGTACTCCTTTGGACATGGATGCAGTGTGATGAATGACTGTAGTGCTTCTCTAGCAGACAACATGCATAGCTTCTCAGCAGAACTAATTAGCTGAGGTATAATCCCATGGTTCTGCATTTCCACTTCCCAAAGTAGTCTGTTTGGAAATAACTCAGGTGTCTGAACAATATGGTATTTGGCCATATAGCTATACCTAGAGACCTTTGCCACTGTCAAACTTGTATGGACGTATCTGAACTATGTTTTCCTATGGCTCCCATTAATATCTGGTTCAGACTTTCCCATCATATAATGGAAAGCTCATGCTGCAGCCAATGGGGACTTCCAAGAATAGAATTCAATTACAGCTTGTGACATTTTCTGCTCAAAACCTACGCATTTATTACATCCAACCCAGGCAGTGGAATAACTTCAGAGATAAACATTAGACCATTTTTAGCTTTTTAGTTATTAAGCTTCAAATACTACGTTTCAGCATCCCCAAATTTGATTGCTATTTACTCTTTTCGGTTTGTTATTTTGGTAGATTAATAAAATGTTCTTAGTTTTAAATCTTACTGAATGTAAAACTCAAATAATGTGTGTTCCTGGTACTCCATAGTGTTAAACCCCTATGCACCCAAGAAAGAATCAGATAAACATCATTAGTATTCATCTCACATTTTGGTAACTTGCCAAATGTTTTAGCAATAGATTGCACAAATACTTGAAAGCGCTGGAAATCTACAATAATATATACACATATGCAATGCAGAATTCAAGATAACTGATTGGATACCTCCTTAGATTAAATTTAAGGGCTTTTCCACTGATGCAGAAAAAAGGGCATAGCTGATGTAGTATAGTAACATTAAGGAGCAGGCTTATTGTTATCGAGAAACCTGAAGTTTCTGATTTCTTTATTACATTGCAGAGAGATGAGTTTCATCCTAAGAGAGTTGCAACTATGGAAAAGAATCTACGTGTGCAGCATTTCAAATCTACATGAAAATAAATTCCTGTGTCTGCTTTGTTTAGCCGTGGCTTGCACTGTAAGGCTTTGTTTCCAAAGACACCCCTGCTCGTGCTTAATACAGCTGTAGGTGCAAAAGGGGAACTGAATCATCTCTGCCACTCAGGTTCCTTTCTCTTACATATATAATGCAAATAGTGGGAGGGAACAGCACCAGATGTCGCTTATTTTGAACAGGATTGCCTGTGTTTATAACAGTGATTTTCACCTTGTAGGCATAGGAGGTGATTCTTTTGTTCATATACTAAATTCTGTCACTGAAAGAAACCACCGTAAATTCTTTTACTTTCAGTGGGAGCTTAATACATTTAACCTGAAAGTATAATACTACATACTGATGGAACATAAGCACTTCTAGCCCCTCTGGAAAATGCAGCCAGCTCTGGGATTCACTATAGCACCTGGTCTACAATTCTGTATAGTATTCCCCTCTTATGGAAAATGAAAAAGTCGCTCAGAATAAATTTTTGGATAACAAAATATAATGATTATCCTTTGCAGCCCAACTTGCACTGTGTGGAATATATGGGATGCACACTAACAATGAAAATTCCAAAGCCAGTTACGATTTTGTCTTTTATTTATTTTTGTCTTTTATTTATTTTTGTCTTTTATTTATTTTTGTCTTTTATTTATTGTTGTCTTTTTTTCCACTCAAAGAACAAATAGATATTTTGAAACATGAAAAAAAAAGTTATATATATAATTTAATAGAAATATATATAATATTATAGTCTGCATTATAGTTATTAATGTTCTAATTAGTATAATAGACATTGTGCTATACTAGAAATAATACTACTAATAGTAAATACATGACTATGAATGTTTGTCCATGTGATCTCCAAACGATAAAACTACAGAGGAAAAACAGGGAATTTGTTAAAGAAAAGGAAAAAGGAAAACCAAACCAAAATCAAATTGAAAATCTACATCATAAAAATTGTTTCAGTAACAATGTATTTTTCTGAAACTGGAAAAAGGAAGTTTGTTCAACCATGGAATAATGAAACAGGTCTAAAAAGTTCTATTCCAAATTTTAACAAAGGAAAGTCAGGTTTAGGTTCTTGTTGTTCATCTGATCTCATTCTTACTAGATTTGAAATGTTCTTATTTTTCATTAACGCCCTATTAACTTGCAGTGGAAAAAAAATTGAAAGAGATTTGATCGAGATGTGAATGTTGTAACTGCAATCAATAATGAAACCTTAAGTGCAGGGCCAAAAATTCTTGTTACATTTATTCGTTACAGATAGTGCCATTCACACACATACATGTGTAGAAGATCTGCTTGTTATTGGTATGACGTGTCAAAGAGTCATTTTTAAACAGCAGGAAGAATGACTTCAGAAATACATTTGAAACAAACCTTTTTTTTGCCCTTACATGGTTGGTATATGAGTAAGTTCAAGGTTTTAATGAGAATTCAGTTTTAAAACACTGAGGCTTTCACATAGTGGTCTCTCAATACTGTTTTCATATAATCATTATTCAGAAAAGAGAAACCTCAAAGAGGTTCACAAGATCACAGAATCACAGGATGTTAGGGGTTGGAAGGGATCTCCAGGGAGCAAGTCCAACCCCACTGCCACAGCAGGACCATAAAATCTAGCTCAGGTTGCACAGAAACACATTCAGACAGGGCTCGAAAGTTTCCAGAGAAGGAGACTCCACAACCGCTCTGGGCAGCCTGTTCCTGTGTTCTGTGACCCTTCCAGTAAAGAACCTCATGTTGAGGTGGAACTTGATGTGCTGCAGTTCACACCCATTACCCCTTACCCTATCACAGGGCACAACTGAGAAGAGTTTGTCCCCTCCCTCTTGACCCCCAGCCCTCAGATATTTATAAACATTGATTAAATCCCCTCTAAGTCTTCTCTTCACCAGACCAAAAAGTCCCAGGTACCTCAGCCTCTCCTCACAGGGCAGTGTTCCAACCCCTTAATCATCTTCATAGCCCTCCCTTGGACTCTTTCAAGTAGATCTGTGTCACCCCTGATCTGGGGAGCCCAAAACTGAATGTGATATTCCAGGTGAGGTCTCACCAAGACAGAGTAGGAGGAGAAGGAGAACCTCCCTCCACCTGCTGGACATACTCCTCTTAATGCACCCCAGGATCCCATTGTCCCTCTTGGCCACAAGTGCACCTTGCTGTCCCATGGATAGCTTCTTGTCCACCAGGTTGAGGTGTGACAACTGGTTTCTACTTTATCTTGTGAAAGATAGAAACAATTCACAAACCACAGCTCTTGTTAAAGAATCAATGTCCACTCAGGCCATGTGACACCTTCCTAATGCACTATGACTTCGGATCAAGATCACTGACTGAAGGGAAGCAACTCCAGTCCCGCCGCCTTGCATCATCTCTGCATTGAGTGTTTGCACTTTATGTTTCATTTTAATTCCTCACTTCTCAAAGAGCTTATTAAAATACAGCATACTGTGAGTCTCTGAGAAAATGGTAGCAAAGTTTCCTAACTGAAAGCTATATTCTTTATATTTAATAAAAAATATTTCTTTGTTATGTAGACAAGACCACTTATTTATAATATAGGAAAAGGTCACATAGTCTTATTTTGTTCTTTTAGTTTTGACACCAATGTGGATTTTTTTTTTTCATTGTTTTGGACTGCTTACTTTGTAGTTCTCTTCTACAAACTCCTTTGGCATTTTACTGGATCCTTTTCCCTATGGGCTGAAGTTCTCTTCCTTTTTAATTAGGTTGACCTTTTGGTTCAGTTGGCTGCCCTTGAAACGACTGAGAATGACTGCTCTTTCAGAGGGCAAGTGGAAATCAGCATGGAAAGACTGAAAACAGTCATGTGAAATAAAAATATTTTATGCAGCTATCCTAGCATTAGAAGTGCATAATCATTATGTTCATAGCCTCTAACAGAAAGAAATATTGGCCTCTGCAAATTTGGTGACATTTTAACGATGGCAAGTTGTTTCTCCTTTCTTGAATGAATGCTTTTATAGTGCACTATATGACTAATATTTTCGGAGCGTATTCTTACCCTGCCGTGATTCACATTGTTACCCTTCCAAGTTACAAAAGTTAAACTTTAAGTAACTACAAAGCATAGGGCCCTTTGTTGCCATTGATTATGTAATTTGTATTTTTTTTTTTTTCTTTCTACTGGCATCATATAAAGAAATGACTATTGAAGCTACATTTTCTAGGTTAAAGACTAAAATCAATGGGCTGTATCTGACTCTGAAAGTGACTACACATCACTCAGGTAGTTTAGCAAGAAGTAAGAAAATTGTCCTATGCAGGTTTATATAATTGTTCTGAAAGTTTAATGGGTGAGGCACAAACTCATTTTCACTTTTACCATTAAGATAATCATGATCAAAATGCCTGTATTCATTTAGAGGAATGCCTGAAACTGGGGAGCAAAGTCAAGTGACAAGAGGATGGAGCCAGGCTCTGCTCAGTGATGTGCAATGACAGGACAAGAGGCAGTGGGTGGAAGCCAAGGCATAGGAAATTCCCTCTAAACATGGGGGGGAATTTCTTCACTGTGAGAGTGACAGAGCATGGGAACAGGCTGCCCAGAGAGGTTGTGGAGTCTCCTTCCCTGGAGACTTTCAAAACCTGCCTGGATGCATTCCTTTGTGAGCTACCCTAGGGGATCCTGCTTTGGCAGGGGAGCTGGCCTCAATGATCCCTGGAGGTCACTCCCAACCTCTATGATTCTGTGATTCTTTGAAGGAATATATGCATCATCTTCCAACTCAATTGAAGATTCTCAATTATACAAATTAGGTGAGATTCATTTCCAATCAGGAAATACTGAACGGAATTCCCAACAGCAATAGAAAGGCATTTGAAATTCAAATATAAGTTACTTAACCAAGATCAACTTAATCTGTAAGGGCTTTAGAATTTTCAAAAAGTTTGTGAGAAAGATCTATCTTTTTGTTATTTCTCCCTAGGACCAGAATGGTTAATCTAATTTTCTGTACGCAAGGATTTGCATTCTCTTACTTTCAGAAGCTTGGTAAATTTTCAAGGAAAGAAAATTGAGTGGTCAATCCAATCAATCAAAGATCTAGTAGTTTCCCCTCCAGAACAGTGCAGTTTTATGTATGCATCTCTAGTCAGACCAACACTGTGTCCTAGAACAAGATCCTCAGCTATCACTGCTGAACCACCACTAGTTGAAGGTTTTGCTTTTTTCTTCTTGCTACTGATTGTTAGAACCAACAACCTGCTGATAAACATTGCCACTTTTGAAACAATATCATCAGCAGCATCTATCAGTATTTTTTGTTCTTGCTTTCTCTTTTTGATTCTGTAAAGATGCATCTTGTTCTCATAGTCATTGATCAGCCTCTGTAATTCCTGGATCAGTTTTTTAGCACTCCAATTAATACCCTGCTTCTCTGATATGCTTGTAGGATGTTTACTACTTCATCCATGTTAAAGTGTAGTAAAGATCTTTATTTTCAGTACTAAACCAAGATATTTGTTATGGTTTATGGCTTAACTTTGTTTTTTGTGTCTAACTGTATAAAGGGAGTAGGAACTTTCCAGACATGATGAATGAAAAAAGGTAAAAAAGGCAAATAATTGGCTATTGGATGCAAAAAGAATAACAAAGAGAAGTCTAAATGATTCCATTAGTTTTCTAATTGGGATAAAAAGACAGGGTATAAGCAATTTTTTTCTGTCCTTAGCTTTGGTCTCCTTTCAACTTTCTGCTTCACACTGCTTCCCTTATCTCTGTCCTAACCTCACTGATACAAACCGTCTGGGAGGTAATAGGACAGGGAGGAGGGAGCGGGTCTGGTTGTTGGGAACCCTTCTAGATTTCTTCCAGGCTGTTTGAGGAACAATTCAGGGGGATCTCTGTGAGGATCCCTGTGTTATTTCTAAACTGTAAATAATTGTAAATAGTTACAAATACATTGTTGTACATATGCATTGTGTTGTATGATTCTAAATTTTAGCATGCCGTAAATATATTGCTTAGTTTGCTCCTATGCCATCCAGACTGGTCTGGCAAATTTATTTGGGGGTAATTTCAACCCACCACAACATTTTAGTCCTTGTATAGAATAATCTGAGAGTCCTACCATCAAACCTGATCACCCCTGAATAGGTTTCTGGGTAAAAAGAGGACACAGAGTCTTAACTATTTGATAAAAAAAAAAAAAAATTACAATATAAACTTTAACATCTCTGGGAGTAGACACTTATTATCCCCTTAGTGTTAGGCTTCTATCCTAGTTGCTACTAATCACTCACCTAGATACAACTGGAGAATTAATTGCTCCATCATTAGGACATTTATTTTTTGCTGTGTAGGATTTGTGCCTTCATCAGAGTTTCTACAGAATTTTGGGTAATGAGGAGTTCATTTTTATAGGACTTTTAGACAGTAACTTCCTTCTGTTTTGCTGGCCTTGTAAAATTCAAACTTGTGAACCAAGACAATCAATTTTATTCTCTTTAGAGGAAGGAAAAAAACCCCAAACCTTCATTCTCTTAATGATTAGGCAGATGCAGTTTGGATAGACCAGAGGAAGCAGCAGATCATGTTGTCATCCTGCATTTGCAGGGTTGATGAGTCAAAAAGTTAAAAAAATGAACAGTTCTTTAGACAAACTTTGTTGTGAAGAGGTTTCTGAGGAATGCATAAAGACTTAGCATTCTGAAGTGCAACCAACTGTAAGAAAGTTAATCTATCTCTTCTTAAGGCATTCATGAACTAAAATATTAATTTTTTTTTCCCAAATAACTGTAAGTAATCACTGCTGCATTCCGTAAGGAACTAGGGAAATTATTAAATATCACCTAAGGATATTAGCTGAAAAGTTTGAAGGCTTCTTATCACAAAATAGGATAGTATTTTGTTATTTTTTCTTCCTATAACATTTTTTAAGAACAATGACATTCCTGAATATCATTTAAAAATAAGTAGATTTGCTTTGTATGCTAACATGACCTTGTATACAGAAGTATTTTCACATTTCAGGGAAGACGTACTGGAACATTGAATCACAGAATGCCTGAGGTTGGAAGGGACCTCTCAAGGTCATCTAGTACAACCTCCCTGCAGTAAGAAGGGATGTCCCCTACTAGATATGGTTTCTCAGAGCCCCTGCCCTTGAATATTTTCAGGCACAGGGCTTCTTCCACCTTCCTGAGCAACCTGTTTTCATGTTTTGCCATGCAAAAAATGTCTTCCTTGTGTCTGGACTGAATCTATTCTTTTAGTTTAAAGCCATTCCCTTTTGTCCTGTCACAACAGGCCTTGCTAAAATGATTGCTCCCACCCTTTTTACAGACCCCTTTTAAGTACTGAAAGCTGGAATAAGGTCTCTTTGGAGCATTTTCTTCTCCCAGGTGGACAACTCCGCTCTCTCAACCTGCCTTCATAGGAAAGGGGATCCAGCCCTCTGATCATCTTTGCAACCGTCCTCTGGAGCTACTCTAACAGGTTAATTTCCTTCTTGTGTGGGGAGCTCCACTGCTGGATGTAGTACTCCAGGTGATCTCTCTCCAGCTAGGAGTAAAAGGGCAGAACTACCTCTGTCTGCCTGCTGGTCACACTTCTTTTGGTGCAGCTGAGGATACAATTGGACTTCTGGAATGCAAGGCCACATTATTGGCTTAAGTCAAGCTTCTCATCCACCAATATCCTTCTCTGAAGGGTTGCTCTTGCTCACATCATATTCATCCTACGTTGATTGTTCTGGGGGTTATTCTGACCTTGGCGCAAGATCTCGCACTTAGGTTTGTTGAACCTCATAGGTTTCACACAGGCCTGTTTCTCCTGTTTGTCGAGGTCCTTCTGGATGCCATTCAGGGCATGGGAGGGGATTCTGTCCCTTTGCTCTGCTCTTATCAGAACCCATCTGGAGTACTGTGTGCAGTTCTGGAACCTTCAGCACAGGAAGGACATGGAAGTGTTGGAGCGGGTCCAGAGGAGGGCCACAAGGATGATCAGAGGGCTGGAGCAGCTCTCCTATGAGGACAGGCTGAGAGAGTTGGGGTTCTTCAGCCTGGAGAAGAGAAGGCTTCAAGGAGACTTTAGAGTAGCCTTCCAGGATCTGAAGGGAGCCTACAGGAAGGCTGGGGAGGGACTATTTACAAGGTCTTGTAATGACAGGACAAGGGGCAGTGGGTTTAAACTGGTAGAGGGAAGATTTAGACTGGATGTTAGGAGGAAGTTCTTTGCAGTGAGGGTGGTGAGACACTGGAATAGGTTGCCCAGGGAAGTTGTGGCTGCTCCCTCCATGGAGGTGTTCAAGGTCAGGTTGGACAAGGCCTTAAGCGACCTGTGCTAGTGGGAGGTGTCCCTGCCTGTGGCAGGGGGTTGGAACTAGATGATCCTTGAGGTCCCTTCCAACCTTACCATTCTATGATTCTATGACTCTGTGATTCCTTCCCTCTGGCATATTGATCATCATTGGATGATGGAGACACACAGATATTTTTAGAGGAGTTACTTTATTGTTACTCTCCCCAAGAGTTAATTTGCATCTAGTTCTTCATTGTCAGTTACATTAATAATGTCAGCACTTGGATCATGCCTGTTAGTATTTGGAAGTTTCTGAAATTCCAGAATACTCATTTTATTCAGTAAAGATAGAGAAGACATTATCCAACAGAAATAGTGCACCTTTGAAGTAATTTTTCAAGTGTTCTTTGTTAATGTTGGGAGTTTCTGTATTTATTTATTTTTTAAATTATTGAATATTGTCAGAAATGTGATGTATCTACACATTACAAGATTAATGTAGGAGCTGTTTATCCCATTGGATGCTGTGTAGCCTTTACAAGTACTTTCATTGTATCCTAGAAAATTGAGTAATCTCATCATCTGTGCCTCTATTCTGAAGTGTAGGAAAAACAAGGCCAAATTCTTCCGTTTCTAATTCCCCTTCATTTCATTTCAATGTTATTATAAAATCTACTTTATATATTTGTAGGAAACATAAAGTAGTTTCTCATACATGTTATTTCCTCAGGCTTCAAGTGGATGATGAAGTGTTTGATGCTCTGGCTGTTAGTATGAGCTATCAGGCACACTGCAATTGTTTTCTTTCATCCCAGTGATTAAAATGTTGGCATTCTGGCATAATGAGAGATTACCCTGACCCATTCTGCAAAAGCAACAAAATGAAATCTGGGAGGTGTACCTGCTGTCATTGCTGGTATGTCCAAATTTGATTTAAGAATGCTCCTTGTTTATCAGCTTTGGGAATGGTCCACATTTTGCAAACACTGAATTTTTTGTATGCTACTTCAGAAATCTCATTAAAATCAAGGAGTCCCACAGGTTTGTGGAATTAATCTGGATACATTCAAAACACAAAATGCAAAGCTGTGACTGAAAAAATGTTTCTGCGTATTGTGAGTCTATGTCAGCATGCAGCAATAATCATGCCATTCCAGTTGCAATAACATTAATAATGAAAGAAATTCCCCTCTCATATTATTTTTATTATTAATTAATAGGAAATATCATTAAAAGTTTCCCTAGAGACAACATTTTGTCAAGAATAGAAAGTAAAGAAAGTGCTTTATTCTATGCCACTCATTAACAAAGAATCTCTTCCAGCATTATCCTTGTAGTTGGCTTAATAAATGCTAAACAAAGCCAAAATTATAATGGAAATCTGTCTTAAAATTCAATTCTGGATTTTAGAAGTGATTTTTAGAGTAAATAGAACACTGAAATACTGACTGAATTTGGAAACCAATTTGTAATGCTATAACCATACCCATTTATTTCACTAATGTGTTGGGTTTTGACTAACAGAGTACTAGAAATAACGCACAGGTATGACACTTTGTCACAGAGATGGGCAAAAATCAGTCTACAGCTGTGCTCACCCAGAATTACTCTGAAAATGGAGGCTGAGGATAATGAGCAGAGATTAAAGAAAATTCTCCAGTGATGCCAGCAGGGCTTTCAAACAGGACTATACAAATTTCACAGGAAAAGGGAGTTATTGCAGAATTTTCAGGATCTTAATTAGTAGTATGTCAAGTTTTTTTATTACACAATTTAAGACAGTAAAAGGGGAAAAAAAGCTATTAATATTATAGTGCTGTCACCTTCCAGGTCACCATTTTATAAAATATAAACTTGGTCTATTTTTTTTTTTCTTAATACTGTTAAACTAAGGTTTACCAGAAAATCCATGGATTGCTTAATATCCTACAGTATATTTTGAATGATACACTCTTGACTGATTTAATTTGATCTTATCTGGTTCTGAAAAGTCTTCGGGCAAAAGATATTGATGGCTTCTTTCTAATTGCTGATTATAATCATTACACTGTATTAGTGCTACTTGACCTTTCAGTGGCATTTAATAATCTTGATCATGGGATCTTGCTATATTTTTGAGACATACAGTAGCATTGATGTTTCCAGCTTTTTCCCCATGTCTCGCCCTCCACTTTAACCTTCATCCAGAGTTTGCCAACCTGGTCACTTGCATCTCATATTTTGCAACCACTTCGATTGAAATTTTGAACTTGGATTAGTTTTTTTATTTAATTTTTTAAAAAATATAATTCTGCACCCAATTTTGTCACCTCTTGGTCTTTACCAGCATATATTCACAACAACAACAAAAATAAATCAGTGTTCTTTTGAAGCTCTTTGGACTGACACTAAATGCTGTACACACAGTTCAGGAATACTCAGAAAAAAAGTAAAATCATCCTATTAACGCTGGAAAATTGTAAGTTTCAGAAAGTCATGGAGATGACTTTCTGTTCTCAGTAATATGAAACTGGACTGCAATAGAATGACAACATTTGCTCAGGGTGAAAAAGGGAAGTTCAGACATTCAACAAAGGAGCATGGAAAAGTTAATCACAGAATCATAGAATGGTAAGTTTGGAAGGGACCTCAAGGATCATCTAGTTCCGACCCCCTGCCATAGGCAGGGACACCTCCCGCTAGTACAGGTCACTCAAGGCCTCATCCAACCTGGCCTTGAACACCTCCAGGGAGGGAGCAGCCACAACCTCCCTGGCCAACCTGTTCAAGTGTCTCACCACCCTCACTGGAAAGAACTTCCTCCTAACATCCAGTCTAAATCTCCCCTCTGCCAGTTTAAACCCATTGCCCCTTGTCCTGTCATTGCAGGACCTTGTAAATAGTCCCTCCCCAGCCTTCCTGTAGGCCCCCTTCAGATACTGGAAGGCTACTATCAGATCTCTTTTTTAATACATTTTATGCCCCATTTGGCAAGAAAATAAGATAATAAGGCACAAAAGACACACATGTCTGCTTCTCCTTCAAGTATTAAAGATTTGTTGGAGTCTATGGAGCACAAGACTTTCACCTCAGTATATGTTTCTACAAACTGGGGATGATTTTGAAGCTGATTCTAATGATGGCAGTAATTTGAATGGCAGATGAAATGGAAGAAAAAGAAGCTGAAGGGAACTCCAGAGTGACTTGAGAACTGGATATTGAACAAGGGCATATGTTGCTTGTTAGGAAGGGCTGATACTTAAAAGAAGAATCCAAACATTTTTTTCAGCTGTTAGTTGAGACTCAGGTTAAAAAATAAAACAAACAAAAACTTGTTTGTTTTGTAATTCTATTCATTCATTCAACAAAGATAAGGTTTAAGGTTCTCTTTTTCCTGCTTGATTTGTTAATATGTTGATATGTTAACAAGACAAAACAAAAAACAAACACCAAAACCTAAGTACAGTTATTAAAAAAAAAAATTATTCTTTGAGAACTTACAATATTATATCTTTGGGGTTACTGTGATACAAAAGATGGAAATGAGACTAAGCAATGCTGTCTAAGGAGCTATTTTTTGGGGGTTTTGGGGTTTTTTTTGAGGGAGGTATTTTATGAGGTGTGTTTGTTTATTTTAGCATTTTGGTGGAGTCTTTTTGCTGGTGTGGTTTTGTGTGTTTAGTAAATTTTTTTAATTATTAATTTTTAATATCTCTGCTAGAAAAAAAAGTAACTTAGAGAAGATCTCAAGAGATCTCAAGAGATCCCCTTGATTATCTTTTATATTAAGTGAAATAATTTCAAGTAATGCAAATTACATTAAATGCATGAATATTTTGTACTGAAAACCATATAGGAAACTGGAGAGAAAACAACAGGATTTGAGAGAAAATAATAGGATTGTTTCAGGGGTTAAGTACTTGCTTATTTCTTTTCATTAATTAATTGTGTGAACTCTGGAACAAGAACTTCTTGAGACTGCTACTGAATTGGAGCATCAGATTAGTTACAGGAGGCTTTTGATCTCTCGTGCTCACTCATAAGTTCAAAAAATAAATCGGTCTAAACAAAGGTCTTCTTCTGACACAGGTTTTTAAACATCAGTTTATCAATGATGGAGTGTAGCACCATCAGACTTTTCAAATGAAATACAAATAATTTAGTCAAGTAAAGATAAGAATAACATTGAATAATCAAAATTTAATACAGTGGGTAGACTGTAGATTATTAAGGAGTTCTATCCAACCCTTTATTCTTGAGTTTCATTCTTAGTTGGGAAATAAAAATTGCTACAGCAGGTAAGTCTTTATACTTCAAAGACTATTTAAATGCAGCATTTCTTTTTTTCCAGACAAATTCTTTTTAAGACTAAATACTACAGAACGTATTACAACCAAATATTTTTTTTCTTAATTTGTTACCATTACAGGAGGATGCTGAAACATATTCTTTCAATGTAGATGTTTCACATGATACATTATCTTTCTAAGCTGCATTGCTTTTGTCCCTGACGTGCCACTGTCTTTGATGTACTCTTCCTTCCTATGTTCAATTGGGTGCCTGCACAAACAGGACCTGAAAAGCATGTAATCTGACTGAGAAGTTGCCTGATCATAAGGAATTAAGAAAAAAAGACTGATAATCAAATTCTGCTCTGAAGACATTCTACTAGTAGTCAATTTTTATATCCAGTTTGTTCCTCTTTACTGACATGTTTTCCTCAACATCTACAGGGAAAAATAAAGTATTATCTTGGCTAAAGATATGTTGTTGCATGTCTTGATGCCCTAGTGGAATAGGTAAGAGATACTGCATTCAAATTCTTCATTTATATATTAACTCGGGTAACTGAGTGTGGGATTAGCCACACACAGCTACTCTTTCACTCCTCCCCAGGTGGGATAAGAAAGAGAATCAAAAGGGTAAAAATGAGAGAACTCATTGATTGAGATAAAGACAGTTTAATAGGTAAAGCAAATCTGCACATGGAAATGAAGTAAAATAAAGAAATAATTCCCTACTTCCCGTCAGAAGGCAGATGTTTAGCGCTGCAGAAGGTAGAGGTTTATCAGGGATTTGTCACATTTAACAGATACTTGGTGTTGTGGAGGAAGAGAATTAATGTGGCTGAGTCAGGAATAATAAGTATAGAATTATTTTACTTTCCTGAAAGTCCTACCCCAAAGCTATATACAAAACTAGTTTTGATTTATTTACAGGTTCTAATTCAATTGGGGATTCTTCAACATGATGTTATGGACAAATGTAGAGATTCAGGAAGTCGGGAAATGGAAAAGGCTAAGCTACAAACACATCTTCACCCCGCTGAAGAGAGAATTAAGGGACCAGCAGGCTTTACTCACAAAGGTGAGATAGGTATTCGTCGATGATTCTTTACTGTATTTCTCTGTGGCTCGGCTGCCTTCTGACGCTGAAAGCAGTATCCAATAGTCTGGATCCATGTGGCAGAAATCCAAGGTGGGTGGAAAAGCCTCCAAAGTCCAAAGTGTCTCAGAACATGGCTGCCACAAGACAGGGATTCATGGAAGCGACACTGCCTCAGCAGCGTCAGGGGAGAACCAAACTGCTGGGGTCTGCTCAGTTCGGAACAGCAGCCGGGAAATCACCTCCAATATGGTCCGAGAGCCACTGGCTCCGGGTACCACTTGCAGCTTTCTCAAAAGGACTTACCAAGCCTGCAAATTTGCACAGAGTGGTACAAAAGTGGGGAGAAATGTCCAAAGGCAGGGATGGTGCAAACTGAGAGCTGTGTAAAAAGGTAGGAGATGTCCAAAAGTGAGGACTGTCCAAAACAGGAGTTCTGTCAAGGCAGGGGACTCAAGGTGGGAAACCACATGCCTTCTCCCTTCCTCTATGCTTTTCTAGACAAAGTGTCCATTTGCCAATTTATACCGGGCACGAAGAACCCAGGCAACCACCAGCCCAGTTCCCAGTGCGGGCTGCCACATGGGTTGGCACATGTGTGGAGAAAGGCGCCTGCCGCTGTTCCCCCTTCAAGCCCACAGGGGCTGGGGGGGAAGTAGTTTTTGTGCCACCTTCTCCCCATCCAAACCTGCATGGGAGGGGAGAAGGAAGGAATTTGCTGTGCTCTGGAACACTTGGGAAGACAAACACCATAATTCCAGATGTTGCCTCTTCCTCCTTCTTTGCCCAAATTTTGTTGCACAATACAATAATTGTATGGCATAGGACATTCCTTTGGTCAGTTTGGGTCAGCCATCCTGGCTGTGCCCCCTTCCAATTTCTGGTGCACATCCAGTTTATTACCTGATAGACCAGCATGAGAAACAGAAAAGGCCTTGAAGTTATGCAAGCACTACTCAGCAAAATCCAAAATATAGCACTATGTACCTTGTCTTTCTTGTGGCAATAAAGATGTGGAACTGTTTCCTGTTCTTGCAATCATAATTTGACAAACCTTGGCAAAAGACAGTGCATGAGAATGAGTGGAACGTAGAAGCAGTTCATTTATATCTTGACTGGCCAGGAAGCAAGCTTTTTTTTTTTTTTTTCCCCTCTCCTCTTTCCCCCCCCCCCCCCC
>VWZE01004312.1:40363-69621 GCA_013396675.1 Eubucco bourcierii
TTTTTGTTTTCATTCTTTCCACCTTATCCCAGTCTTTCTCGAAACAGATGAATCTCAAAAAAATAAACAAAAAATACTGGCAGCTTTCCGGCTACCTTTCCATCTTGAACTTAACAGGCAAATGGTATGGAACTTGTAAGCACAGTAGTCAAAGCTGCCTTTGCAATCTGTTCTTTGGCAATTTGCAGTTAGGGGGTGGGAAGATTTAAATGTTTAAAGAGAAGCAGTCTTCCTATCACAGCTCTTAGCACTTCAGCTATGATTTTTTTTTTTTTTCTTCACAGAGAGGGAGAAGAAAAGGAGGAACAGAGTTTTAGAGGTGGCCAAATGATCTTAGCACTTCTTTCAAATTTTGGCGGCTTTCATGCCCTGATTTTTACAGACAGATCTCTCAGCCCAATCTGAAGTTCCTGAGTGCAAAGTGTGGAAGGATCTTCTGGCAGGAATCATAGCAAAATCATGTCTTCGTTACAAAGGCATTATGCATCAGGTCTTGGCTCTGTGGGAATTCCATGGCACCTCTCTCTTACAACCTTAATTCTACAAGATGCTAAAATATTGGATAATGGTATGAAAATAATATAAACAAGATCTCCATATTTATAAGACTAGAAAATGTTAAGATCGAAGCCATAGTTGGGTACATTCTGCATTGAAATGTATTAAAGTTGTATTCAGGGTATGTAAACCAAAAAGGACTGTCAAAAATAGCTCTCCAGATGGTCTTGTTAGGTCCTGCAGATTTCATGCCCAAAGTGCCAGCTACTGGGGGCGACCAGCATGAATGGATTTAGTGCCACCAACTGGAATCAGAATGGAGGTATAGGGGATTTTGGCCTGTGGTGCCAACAACGGGAGAGAATGGATGATCTCAGTGCCAGCTACTGGAGAGGGTGAAGGTCTCTGCTGCCAGTTACTAGAATGGGAATGGTGTGTGTCCTGAATACAGCTACTGGAGTGAACCATTTTGAGTGAGCCAAGTGAGTGTCTGAGTGCTGGTAGCTGGAGCTGATCTGTGAGTCACAGCCCCTGCACCTACTACCCAGCCACAGGGGGCCAGATGTCTTTATTTGCCTCCAAATGGTGTGTGGAGTTTATGTCCACTGCCCCTTGTCTTACCACTGGGCATCACTGAGAAGAGGCTGGCTCCATCCTTCTTACGGCCGCCCTTCAGGTATTTGTAGACATTGACAACGTCACTTTTTAGTCTTCTATTCTCCAGACTAAGCAGCTCCAGGTCTCAGTCTTTCCTCGTAAGAAAGACACTCCAGTCCTTTATTTATTCTTATAGTTCTCCATTGAACTCTCTCCAGCAGAGGTTTTGTGTTTAGGTAAAACTTTCTGTGTTTTAATTTGTTTCTAATCAGTTCTCACAGTAAAATCAGAATATTTCTGTCCCTTTTCTTTTGTTTCAACCTTCTAAAACAATGGGAGAAACAAAATTCTTAGCAACAGGAGCCAGTGTTACAGCAGCAGTACTCTCTGTGGGCTCTAACTGCAAAATATCAGTGATATCCTGGCAAATGGAAACCGAAATGGAGTTTATTTTTAACCAAATCTTAAAACACACATTTGGAGTAGTTATCAGAAGAACAGAAATACGATGGCTTAATATGAAGGTAACATAACTGCTGACTGTCTTGCCTGAAAGTACTATTCAGCTTCTTGTAAAAAGGCTGCCAGAACTTCTAACTTTGTCAAAGTAATTATCCCTTCACTCTCAGAAGTGAAATAAATAGGTTCATGGGATATTGTTTAACAAATTACATCTAGAGAATAACACTGCATTGTAGTAGGTAGCATTGCAAATCACTGACATGCATTTAGCTTAAAAACTTCAGTGTCTGACAACGGGAATGCTTTGTCAGCTTGACATTTGGGTATCCATTTTTTTTTTATTAAGGAAACTTAAGTGTGTGTGTGTGTGTGTGTGGTTTTGGTTTGGGGTTTTTTATGGGTTTTGTTTAGTTTTGTTTTTGGTTTTTGGTAGAGATTTTAAGTTCTGGTTGGTTTGGGATTTGGGGGGTGGAGGTGAGAGGGTCAGTTTCTTTTCAGTTAGCAAGATTGTATAACTACCTTCTTGCTGTGCTCCTAAAATTCATTCCTGGGATCTGAATAACACTTAGGAGATCAGTCAAGTGCTTCATCATACCCTTCTGTAGAAGTTTCTTTACACCCTTATCATGCTTACTATTTTCTTGTAACTGACTGTATTTCACATCTTGGCTCACACAACAATTGCATTCCACTCTCCAGAGATGGAGAATGCATTTCACTAAATTTAGGAATCTGTGTGTGTCAAATACCACTACCAATAATCACTGCAAATGAGAACAAGACCATACTCCACAGAGTGATAGTCATAAAATTCAAGACAGGAGTAACCAGATAGAGTAACTGAATAGAAAAAGTATCCTGAGACACACTGCTTAAAGAAACGAATCAACTTGCTTTGAATCACCTCAAATCCTGAATGTATTACCCCTTAACTACAAACTACTGTTAAAAACATGCTTAGGTTTTCAGACAAAGCTTGTATCTGCTCTGTATGAGATCTTCATACAGAACTTCCACAGAGCTTCTCATCGTACTGTAGAAATATTGAGCACAACTCTTGACATCAAAAAGTTTAAAAAAAAAACCCCAAAAACACCAAACAGAACCCAGGCATTGTAAAGTGCTGTAATAAATGTTACCCACGCATGGAAAATGAAAGTGGTTCTTTTACCGCTACTTTGTATCTCCTTCTGTGAAGAAAATAGAAACCCTGAAGAAAGTAATCTCTTCCCCAAGGCAGCTCTGCACTATTAAAATCTATTTTTTTTCCTCCTAGAGAATTAAGAAAGGGCACAAAAATTGAAATGATGTAAAAAAATAATTGTCAGGAAGCTGCAGTTGGATGATGATGATGACTATTACTGTATTTTGCATTTTGTTTTTGGCTATAAAGATTGTTTGAACAATCATTTGAGACCTGTCTAAAACATCAACTAAATGAAATGAAGAACACCTCCTCATTAACTGCTTCATGGAGTTCACTTCTATGATTATTAATTTTATTTTGGCATAATGGATCTTTTAATGTAATTGACATTTTAAAGCTGTTTTATGGGTGATTTTGAGTTTGTTTCCTTGGCCTTACTCACTGTTTCATCATTCTTGTCTTCTCACTCCTTTTTATTCTAGCTCACCAGTTTAAGAGAAAGGCTGCACTGCAACACCCATAATGGGCAGAAATACCCCAAAATTTTAACAGATTCATCTCAAGGCATGAATTTCATGATCACTGTGCATCTTTCTTCAGCAGGGAAATACTTTAGACAGGAGACTAAATGCTAGGGAAAAACCCAAAACCTTTTAATACAATTCACTGAAGAAATGATGGGAGAAATAGATAGAAATTAATGCTGCAGCAAGTCGAAATGAAGCTTTCTTCAGGACAATAAAGAAAAATCAAACCCAGGATCTATAACAATTAAAACATTTTCACTTCAGAACTTTCTGAATGAAACTTCTGACATGAAAATTCCACGTGATGTTATGGGATGTAAATTTCTGCAACAGTTGTCTATTTGACAAGAAAACTAAAACTGAAGTGCAAGCATTTTCTGCAACATTGTTTAACAAATGCCTAATCACATCTGAATGTGAGTTTAAAATTAACCAGGTTTTAGTTAAAATTCTTTGGACTTGTAAAGTGTTCCCATAAATAATATTTGTGCATTCCTTTAGTGTTAGGAAATTTCCAGCATTTGCTAGCTGCGTTGGTTGCAGCCTGCAACAGATGTTTCAAAACATAAGCCAGGTCATGAGCCACAGAACTGAACAAACAGTTATGGAAAAAAAAAAAAAAAAAAAAAAAAACAAAGAGAGAGAAAAGAAAAACAAAATTAAAAATAAGACCAAAAAAAGATAAATATATGAAATGTTACCTTAGTTTATTATACTAGCTAATCTGTGAAATTTCCACTTGATTGGCTTTTCTTTTGTCTCCTGCTTATAACAGAGCCAGAAACTTCATTTGAGTCAGGCAAGCCCCACTCTGCAATATTCTGCCAAGTTTCGGATGTCATTCATTCTCTGTCATTAAATTAAAACCAGACTTTCGATATACTGAAAATTTAGAAGTGAAGAAGTATAGTCCAAAAACATTTATTTTGGAGCAAGTGGTTCTACCAAATTTTGGGATTTCTAGTAATCTCAGATGTCTAGAGAAGAGGGGCAAATAGTGCATTTTGTTCTCAGATGTTCACAACACCTGGTTCTATTATTTTTTTCTCGTAGAAATAACCAACTCTCATTTATGTGCTGTCATGCTTGTTTGGGTTCCTCATTCACTCTTCTCCGTTGCTTGTATATATCTATTTGTAACTGCTACCAGAAACCTGAGCATATTTGCATAATGTTACCATTATCTCAATACAGAATACAATGTTTTAGGTCACAGAAGGAATGCTATTGCTCTAAGAGTCTGGCTAGAGATGAGTGTGTTTGTTTTTCATTTGGTATCATACTCAAACCTCTATGTATTTCTATCAGAAAAGGAGACATGTTTATGAGGTGGAAGGTATTGTGTGTGTATGCAGTGTTTTTTTATCAAATTATTTTCACACTAAACCTGCTTTGGGATTTATATCGGGTGGATGATGAAGGCAATAGGCAATTACTTTCTCTTTTCCAGTGTCATGGCTAAATCTACCATAGAGCAGCATAGAGGAAGATGACCTAGAGGTCAAAACATTTAGAGTGCTTCCCTCCTAATACTTTTTTTATTATTATTATTTTTCCATTGATCTTGTTGAAATTTGGAGGAGAGCATAGTGTAGGCCTGCAGACTTTTGAACAGACTCTGAAGCTGTGTAAAAGAGACTCTTTGAATCCAGTTAAAACAGTTTTATCTGACTGTTCACTGATTCCTCTTCACTGGTCATGATCCGCCTGTGGCAAAGCACTTCTGCTCGTGATTGTGAAGATTACTCTCCACAACGCTCCTTCTGACAGTGTGAATATTGACTTGTACTTATAAAGGTCAGGCAGCTCCTACAGTTATCACACTAACTCCAACAAGGCTCTCTGAGAAGAATTTAACCTTCCAATTACAAAACGGAGTGCTCAGCCAGCTTGAAAGCTAACCTTATTCTCCGCAAACAAAAATGAGTTCAGTGTTACCCTAACAAAAGAAATCAAAAAGAATTTAAAAATCAAGCAACTAAGTAGGCAAAGGATCCATGAGATACGTATTTTATTTGACTTTCTAAAAGACTGGTAGGCTGCATGAAAAGAGTCACTTTTGGGATTTGCTAGCTTCCAAAACAAGCAACAATTCCTTCAGCTTTTAAGAGTATTGGGAGGAAAGATAAACCATCCCATACATTCCTTTTCTCTATTGTTCTGACATGAGATCAAAGAAGTTTATTCCCAATGAAGCACAGTATCCAACTCATCTCACCTTTGAAAATTCTTCTGTATTTTTCTATCATGTGTGTTCAAGCTCAGGGAACAGCTGAGGTAATTTAAGGTCTAGAAACTTGGCTGTCTATTAGCGATCACATCCTGCAGTACAATGCAAGAAGGATGACAGCACAGAAGCAGAGCTGCAAAGGGGAATGAAGGTTCACTTTTCATCTTGATGGAGTGTAAAAAAATATTTTTAATTTTTAATGCAACACATTTGTATCGTGGCAGTAGTGGCAGTTGGCTCCTACAGCTTATAAATGAAGATGATTATTTGGTTTGGTTTGTAGGAGAATAAAGGAGAAATTATGATGAAGAGTATACTGGGCAAGTAATAAAAAGGATGAGGTATACGTAAGTCCTAGGAAAGGCATTGTATTACTCTCTGGGTTTGGATACTTCTCTTTTTTCTTCTTCTTCCTTTTTTTTTTTTCTTTTTTTTTTTTTTTAAATGCATTATAAGTTCTATAGTTTTAAGTTTGGGATCTGGTAGTTTTTAGATATTGTAAAAAATCATCCTTAATGGTCTTTCTGCCTCATCAGTGGGGACACTATTCAAGTAACAAAGTGCCAATCAGTTGCTCTTGTTCCTATAGCTTCAAGGTATTACTGGAGAGCTTTTTCCAGAGATTATGATCTGACTGCTTGATATGCCATTTATTATAACTACAGTTAAAGGTCTTCAGGTTTATCCATTATAACCTCTAATTTTCCTGGGTGACTTTTTTTTTTTCTCCAAGAGAAGGCACAGCATGCTAAGTTTCAATCCCCCTTGACCAATTCCACTTTTCCTAAAAGACCAGATTTGACTATATTTGAAAGGCAAGGAAAAGAAAAAAATAAACTAAAATCCACTCTGCTATTTTATTTGAAATATGAAAATGAAAGATTAACAAATACAATGGTTTGAGATATTTCATTGTACTGCTACAGATCTAATTAAATTGATTTTTAAAATTAAAATTAAATTTCATGGGCAATTAGAGTGCAAAATAAATCACTTCTTACAGAAAAAATTGCAATATGAATTTACAGAAATTATGTGGGTTATATGCAGTGTTTCAGGTGAGTGAAAAAAATTAATCAAGGGTGTTCCTCTTCTCTGGACATTACCTAAAACGCTTTGTCTCTGACATCAATTATTTTTGGCTTATCAAGTTAAATCTGGTTAATACAATCTTACAATGAGCAGCTCTGGGGACAGCGACGTGGGAGTCCTGGTGGACATAAGGATGACCGTGGGGCAGCAATGTGCTCTTGTGGCCAAGAAAACCAATGGCATCCTGCAGTGTTTTGGAAGGGATGGATCAAGCAGGTTGAGAGAGGTTCTCCTCTCCCTGTACTCTACCCTGGTGAGGCTGCAACTGGATTATTGCATCCAGTTTTAAGGAACTGTTTGAGAGAGTCCATTGCAGAGCCGCAAAGATGATTAAGGGAGTAGAACATCTTCCTCCTGAGGAAAAGCTGAAGGAGATGGGCATCTTTAGCTTGAAGAGGAGACTGAGAGGTGACCTCATTCATGTTTATAAAGATGTGAGGGGCAAGTGTTGGGAGAACAGAGCCAGGCTTACCTCAGTGATGCCCAGTGCTAGGACAGGGGGCAATGGGTGCAAGCTGGAGCATGAGTGAGTCAGTGTGAACAAAAGGGAAAACTTTTTCACAGTGACAGAGCACTGGAACAGGCTGCCCAAGAGATTCTGGAATCTGTTTCTTTGGAGACATTAAAAAATCACCTGGATGCGCTCCTATGTGACCTGCTCTAGGTGATCCTGCTCTGGCAGGGGAGTTGGACTGGATCGAGCTTTCAAGGTCCTTTCCAATCCTGCAAATATTATCCACTATATTTCATTTTATGGGTTTTGTTTTTTTTTTTTTCCTTTGCCCAAGTGGATGAAGATGTTGTAGTTTAAATGTTTCATTGTCTCTGTTCTCACCTATGGACCAAGTTCCCTTCTCAGGCAATATTGACCATATGTCATGATGATCTCATGTTGCTAATTATAAACTGATATTATGGGAATCTCTGTCCATGATGCCATGCTAGAACTGAAGTCCAGCTGGGAATCTGGTCCACTTAGGCTGGGGATAGTAAAACTCAAAGGCTGCAACTGTTTCAAGGATACTGTTTTCTGCTATACAGTCTATTAGCCTATGCTTATTAGCTTTTCAGTATTCACGGAGTTTACTTTGGTAGAAAGGTGTTCTGCACCACAAAAGCATCTATTTTCAAAGAAAAGTCTTCATTTTATGGAAATACTGTTGTTCTATAAACTGAAAATTAGTCTAGATGTTACAAACAGGTTTCTTAATCTCAAAAATGAGTCTCCTGTTGTGCACCTTCATATTGTATTTTTTGCAGTACAGCTTCTATTTTGTGTGTCTGTAAATTAATACTTTGGAGAGATCTTGGAGTACTGTAAATTATTTTAAAGTTTCATTTTCCTGTGTTCTATTTCTCAATACATATGTGATTACTCTAAACTTTATACCCCCTCTGTGATGATTTTCTATATTCCTTCATCTATCAGTCTGTGAACTTTTAAAATAGGAGAGAGCCAGTCGTTCTTATTTGCTCTTTGCTTTCAAGGAGACAATTTACTTCTTCCAATTGCAGCAGAATATATTGGGTGGGAGGAGGCTGGCAGAGAACAAAACTGAAAAAAAACAAACAAAAAAAAACCATCCCCTAGACTTGTGTTCAGATTGTTTAACAGGAAGGTAATGGCTAGAAATCCATTACAAGGTTTGCTGTCTAGTGGATCCTGTACTCTCAGGGGAGAGTGATGTTAGTGTATGACAGTGCCAGCTGGAAGCAACGTCATGTACAGGGTGTAAGCAGCTACTTAACAGCCCACATCACGAACAGGAGGTGGGGGGGTGGGGGTGGGGGGTGTGTGTGTGTGGAATTTTTATCTGTAAGAATTCTCAAAGAACACTCTTACTAAAGCTTCAAACTTACTTTATGCTCCCTTAGGCTTGCAGCCTGATATGGGCCCAGCCACTGAAGCTGAGAGAAAGCAAAGTGCAAGAAAGACGTAACTGCAAGGAACTGAATAACAAGCTGCAGTTAGGAGGTACTGTGGGGTTACTAGAGCTAAACTACTCTGCCTGCTGATGTCAAACGCAGCAGTCTGGCCCTGTAGCATCCTATAAAAATGTGTTAGTATGGAGGTTTTTCAGTGGCTACAGAATAATAGAATGTTAGAAATTGGAAGGAACCTCCAGAAATCATTAAGCCCAACCCGCCCCTGCCAAAGCAGGATCACCTGGGGCGGGTTGCACAGAAATTCATCTACATGGATCTTGAAATTCTCCAGAGAAGGAGACTCCATAACCTCTCTGGATGACCTATTTCAGTACTCTGTCATACACACCATAAAGAAGTGTCTCATTCTGTTGAGGTAGAACCTCCTGTGTTCTAGCTTGTACCCTCTGTTCCTTGTCATATCTCTGGGCACCAGGAGAAAGAGCCTGACATCTTCATCTTGGCATCTATCCCTCAGATATGTATAGACATTTGTAAGATTCCCTCAGTCTTCTCTCCTCCAGACCAACCAGTTCCAGTCTCTCCTTTCTTCACAGAAAAGATATTCATGTCCCTCAGTCACCCTTGTGGCTCTCCACTGGACCCTCTTCAGCAGATCCCTGCATCTCTTGAATTGGACACAGTATTCCAGATGTGGTCTCACTATGGCAGAGTAGAGGGATAGGACAACCTTCTTAGATCTGCCGGGAACACTTTTCCTGATGCACCCCAGGATGCCATCGGCTCTCTTGACCACAAGAGTACATTGCTGTCCCATGCAGAACTTGCTGCCCAACAGCACTCCAAGGTCTTTCTCCACAGAGCTGCTTTCCAGCAGGATAAACCCTAGTCTGCACTGGTGCCTGTTGTTATTCCTCCTCAGATGGAGGACTCTGCACTTGTCCTTATTGAACTTTATAAGGTTTGCCTTCAGTCAGCTCTCCAGTCTGTCCATATCTCATTGGTTGGCAGCACAGCCTTCCAGGATGTCAGCTTCCCTCCCTCAGTTCCAGAGGAGATTGGAAGGTATCTTCTAAAAAACACAACATGCCTCACAAAGTAATATCTATGGCTCCTCATTACAACAGAAAAAAAACCAACAAAACCTTATGTTCCTCATTGATGTGTGGTTGTACATGATTGCCCATTCTGCAAAAGGGAAACAGTGACTGGATTTCCAGCACTTCTGGATGATTTGTGCAACAGCCTTCAATGACTAGAGGACATTTTCCACTCACAGACATCTTCTGCTTCTTGATAATGCTCCCTTCTTACTGGGAATAATCCTCCTTAAATACAAACGATATAACTTTTGTGCTCATGTTACTCATTGACTCAGAGTAATACTGAATTTGGGGTTTGGTTGAACTTGATACTTTTTCCCTCTACATTGCACTATACTATGGTTTCACAGATCCATGTTCCCACTATTAGGGTTAATCTTGCAATGTGACACAGAATATGTTTGTCCAGTAACCACTGGTAGCTTCATTGTTACTTTTATTCTGTTTATAAAGTAGCACCAACGTCCAGGCATTCCTTGTCTGAGAAAGGATGACCAGAGGACACAGGACTGATCTGTGTATTTATTTCTTTGCTGTGGGGATTTGAGATGTGACCTTGTGCAAGTCAATGAACTACTTTCTGTCTGTGGAGTCACCATTTGTGAAACAAAGATAATAAGTACTTTGTTGGATGATGATATCTGCATCCTAACTTTCTTTTGATAACACTGATGAAATACTTTAATTACTGCCTTTGTTTTACAATGGGAAACCTTAATTGTGTCTTTAATATCAGGTAGATTTACATACTGGAAAACTTTAGAAAATCTAGGCCTTTTAACCTGTCTGATGCCTGATTCAGGTTTGTGATGGTTTGGGAGTTCCCCACCCCCCCACTAAAATGACTCAGACTAGAACTCAGCCGACTGGAAGTTAAGGACTGAAACTCTATTTACAGCTCAGCACAATGTACAAGCAGAGATATACACTATAGACAGGAATAGTTACAGAAATAGACAAGCTAAAAGGAATACAGAAACACAACACCCCTCCCAGAAATCAGAGACCCCAGAAGGGGTTTCCAACCACCCTTCCACCTTCTCCCCACCCCTATACTTTACCCCAAGGTTTACTTTATGAGCAAGGTGAGCTTGGAGGATTGGCCCGGGGGGGAGTTAGAAGAAAAGCAGTTACTGAGATTACTCAGCAGAGAGGAGAAAAAACCCAGAAGCTGTTAGACTGAGATGATGTGCCCCAGAGACTGACTTATCTGAGTACTTATTCTTAAACATCTCAGCAAGCCTGTGAGTGAAGTAGACATCACCATTGTTTCCTTTTCACAACCTATAATTTTCTCCATTAAAATATTCCAATTAGCCTCAAACCAGCACAAGGTTCCATTCTTCTGATATGAGGTGTCACTAACTGGACAGTGAATGTCTCACAAGCTTCTTAGGTCTTGTTGAGAAAGGTTTCTCAACTGCCTTCATAAATCTCAGCCATGCGGGTGATTCTGTGTGCCTTTTGTAAAATAAACAAGTATTTTCTTTCAGAAATGAGTGTTTTCATTTTCAATTTGTTTTATATCTGTAAAAGATCTCTATTACATAACTTAATTCAATTTATTACAGTGATCTGAATACCAGTGTCAATGTGGTCAGAAAACTCATTGTTCCAAACAAATCTCAGAGACTAAGATATCTCTCAGGTTGGCAGGAGAGTCAAAAACCCTTCCAGACAGAACCTCAGTGGATATAAGACTCTTGCTCACTATCACAGAGAAGGTAACTGCAGCAGGGGCTGAAGGAAGGAGGACAGTATGTTTTCTTGTGGAATTAGAAGAAAATTTCTCCCATCTCCCACCACATCTCTTCTCTCACAAAAAGACACATTCGTACTGTGGATATAAGACTCAGTGGATATAAGACTCTTGCTCACTATCACAAAGAAGGCACCTGCAGCACAACTAGCAGGGCTGAAGGGAGGAGGACAATATGTTTTCTTGTGGAATTAGAAGAAAATTTCTCCCATCTCCCACCACATCTCTTCTCTCACAAAAAGACACATTTGTACTGTGGTCGAAGCACTGAAACCAGTGGCACAAAGAGCTGGAAAAGAGTAGGAAAATAGGCTGTCAGAAGAAGGTTGTTTCAGCCCTGCAAAAGAAACCCTAGAATTGTGAAACTGTTTTTTCTGCCCATAGAGGCTCTCCAGAAGCCTGATTTAGGATGTTACTGCAAGGCACAGTTCAGGAATAGGTAAGAAAACAGGCTTGCAGGGTCTACATCGCAAAGAGATTGATAATACTGAGATCAGGTTATCAAATCCTTGCAGAAACAAAAGTTTCAAAGGCTGACACTAATTTTCATCGCAGCAACATTTGTTGTGAAATTTATGGTTAGATCTTCTCTTGGGCAGCCACTAGAGGACAACCTGATCACATACTTTTAAATTAACCTGACATTTCTATCCACCGCGGCACACAGGCACCAATAGCCTTTAATCTACAAACCCTTCCCTAAAAAAAAAAAAAAAAAAAAAAAGAAACACTCTAAATGGTTTGAAAGTTTGNAAAAAAAAAGCTAACCTCTAAGTGGTTTGAAAGCTTGAAAGTTTTTAAACATATGGAATAATGAGGAACTGTATGAACCTGACCCATAAATTTTGATCTGTAAAATTACGTGGAGATAAAAGTTGCATATTTTTTCAAAGTAAAGGAAATTTCATAGAAGAAAATAAATAGAAAATGTGAAATAGTGCAATCTCTGATTTGCTGGATGTGAACTTGTGCAGGTATTCTGAAACACTTTCCTCCTATAGTTAAAAAAAACAAACAACAACTTCACATAAATGTACAGTGACTAATCTACTGGAACATACTTACTACAGGACTGTCAAAAGGCCTCAATTTGCCACGTGTAGTAATAATATACATTATGAGTTTCTTCTCTTAGAAGCCTTACTTTGTGAACAGTTAAGGCAGAAGGGGTGATAAAATGAAAAGGGGAATAAAAGGAGTTCAGTGCCATGTACCAGCTGAAACCAGGGGATGAAAGAGAGGCAGTAACAGGATCTGTTCTGATGTGCTCCTGGTACCTTAAAGGTAGCAATGCTGGGAATAGCAAACACTTTCTACCTGCAGAGATTTCCCTTAACTTTGAGATGTGGGTGTTTGACAGCTCCTGTCTTTGAAAAAAAAGGAAGAATGGCTTTTTTTGGGGGGGGAAATCACTCATTTATATTGTTCAATAAGTGTGATTGGATTGTTATTCTCATGCTTATTAGAGAGGCTGATACAAAGAAAATTACCTATACCAGCAATCCTCTGTCTCCTGTACCACATCTAAGAGTGATTTCTTTCTCTCCTCACAGGTTGCTACAAATTTCTTTTCTAACTTCCACCTATTTATCCATATAAAGCACATTGTGAAATCTGGAAACTTCCTTCTCTCAAATGTATTCCCTTCTCCTTACTATTTTTGACGGACTCTCCCCCGAAGTAACTCTCATTACACCCAATTTCCATCTGTCCACTATTTGCACAATGTGAGGGAACACCCCGAAGACCTCTTTATCACCAGGATATACAAAAGGGTTTGTGTTTTGCCTCATATTACATTGTATTAGGTTTTCCCACAGGGCTTGTGGCCCTCAAAGGGTTAGTAACTAGATGTATACCGAAAGCTTGCTGGGGTAGGAGCAGCAAAAGCACAAAGCATTAAGTCAGAACAGCAACAGAGAAACAATGTCAGCGCAAGGACAATAAACGCTGTTATTCTTAGTGCTCCACAAATAACAGTGATTACTGTTCTTGTTTTAACATCATGTTGTTTTCATAATTTTTTTTCTGGACAACAGCATAGTGTGGAAGGAAGCGCTGACGTGACCTGAAGAGGGTTTTAAAAATTAGGAAATGGAGAGGGAGAGATATGTGGGTTTACTCATTTTTATTTTACTTTGATGGGACTTGAGCAGTGCTGAAACCAAAACGCCTAGAAAGATGTGTATATTTATTTATTTATTTGTTCTTGATAATAACATCTTCTGAATTATCGTGGCACACACACAGCCATGTGTATGGTTCCATATAGGATCTCTTTCCTCTTCCTCATTTCTCTTTCAGCTGTGCATCACTCCTTTACACTGTATCTTTTAATAAAATTGTTAGGCTTTGAGAGGTAGATCCTGTCTGTAAGTGATGCATCTGACAAGCTGAATGCTGTTGAATGAAGCAGCCTATTGGTAGTGTATCACTACTCTCCACATGAACATTGCTATTGAATAAGTACTAATAAGAAAACCAGGGTTTATGTGTACCACTGTATTTACTTACACTGGGATTTATCGGATACTGTGAATCACTACTAACTTTGTCTACAATGATGCTTGCTGCCACTGTAAAACATTTTTTTATTATGCTCACAGTTACAACATTGTGTTACCCAATAGCTCAAAGACTAGCTCACCATACTGAGGGAATTTGCCCAAAGCAAGTTGCAGTACATTGTCATACACTGAGGTGCCCACTGTGCCTGACTATGTTGTCACTATAGACCTAGCAATGCAGTACAGAAGCTGTAAAGTTGCAGTTCAGTTTTCCCAGTGCTGTTCCAAAATGTTCCAACTTGTATTTCAATGATGATTTGGACAGCTGAGAGCCAAGTGCCAGCTACAGAAAACACTTAGCAGTTTCAGACCTGAAAGCACAGCTCAGGCTTCTAATTTTTCTCTATTCCCTTTTATACAAACATTTTTGTTAGCACCTGGTTCTGTGAAACACTCTTCCATGGGACTCATTCCCGGGATACTAGGACTGATCTCCAGAGAGATGTATCAAAACACTCATTATAAAAAAAAAAAAAAAAAGAAAAAAGATAAATAACTTTTGCTTTCTTTCATGGTTTTTTTCTTCTATTTTTCAAAGTTACTTAAGAAAGCCAACATTGCAAATCAGTATAATTAGCATCATCATTGAGTGGTTATTTGATACACAGGCTCCATCTATGAAGTCATATTGGGGAAGTCTGTTCCTCTTATTTTCCTGAAAACCTCTCAAAAGGAAAAGGCATAGGAAGTTGTTATATATTCCAGACAAAGGGTACTCTGCTGCTTCTTTCTCTCCAGAAAGCTTAAATTACTTCTTCTTTCTCGTAGTGTTCTATAAATGCTTTGGCTTTGTCCCTTTTGATTTCAATTGCTGTGGAAGCAAAGGAGACACGTAGTACAGACTGAATTACATTGAGAGAACTTTCACCTCCAGAAATATTTAATCTTCCCAACTCAGCCCCTTCCATTTCAAGTCCTTGTCAGTAAATACACAAAATAAGAGCACAACTGCTAAGGCTATGAACAGGCAATAGAAAAAGGGATCATGAAGGGAAAAACATTAATCGTATAGACTAAAGTGGTCTGACCAGAAAAAGCAAAAAGAGAGAACTAACAAAAATCACTCAAACAGAAATCAAACTCCTTTTCCACATAAACTACTTAGGCAATGTAAAAGCAGGATGTGTGGAGGCTGCAGTCACACAACCCTGCCCTAAGCAGTATAGTCATTGCCATCCACAAGGCAAAGAAAAATCTTTGTGAAGACCATACCATTTTGTATTATGGAATGGAGGAGATGGCAACAGATGCAACTAGAGATTGCATACAAAAGTCGCTTTGCATGTACACTGGACTGCAGTGCCTGGCATTGCAAGGGAAGTATGCATCCAAAAGGATTCTAATCTCCCATAGTGGATAGGGCTTTATGTATTTGTGTACAGCTGCATTGCACACTAGGAGCAGAGAGCCTTTTAGCTGATAAACCTTTCTCTAATACTCAACCTACTAAGTATATCACTTGCAAAAGGACTATTGGAGGAATGTTGAGACCGGCATGCATTTGAGTTCATTCATAGAGGAGTGATGTGGGTTAGGAACTTTCCCTCTGCAGCACTGAAATTTACCAGACTAGCTTTTATGGTTTGGAAGTAAGATGAACCTATATTTACAGTAAAGCAACATTTACAAGTATATACAAACAATATTTGAAAGTATTTGCAATTATATACAAATAAGTAATAAATCCAAACTCCCTCCTGGACAAAGAAAAACTACTCCTCTCTTTCTCCCTCTACTTTCCCAGACAGGTAAGTAAAGCAACCAGCAAAGCTTACGTTGTTTTCTGTTAGCCAAGATTAGTGGAGAGATATTAGAGTGGCGTTAAGAAGAAGGGAATAGATAAGTGACACAGACCAGAGTGACAGAGGTTATTTACATTTTGGCTTTTCATCCCTCTCAGTAAACCAATGAATAATATAGTGTTCATCATTATTTTCTTTTCACAACCGGTGCTCTAATTTGTCTTATTAAAATATTCCAATTAGCCTCAAACCAGCACAAGGAGTTTAGATCAAAATCTTCATCATCAAGTTCAGTCACAGAATGTTTGTGAATCTAGAACTGGAAAAGCACCAGATGCGAAAGAAACTTTGAAGCACAAGATCCTGGCTACTTGAAGGAAATTAGGGAGCTGTGGATGTAATTGCTTGTGTGAGACAGGTGTTTACAGAGAGTGACCAGGCACAAATTGAGATTCTTGCATTTTGATGACTGGAAAATATATTGGTGGCAAAGGTAGGACTTCATAATTCAAATAAACCAGTCCAAACTGGCTTTAGACTGCCAGATTGCAGTACTATTTTAGTCATTGCAGACACTGAATCCAGCAGGACAAGCATTTACACCAAGGTCTGATGTTAGCATTTCAGCTGTCTGTGTAGAGATTTCTGCACCCTAACTCAGATACATTTACACAATCATGCCTGACAACCACCAAGACCTACCAGCAATATCTGAATAGAATAAAAAAAAATACCCATCACTTCTCAGTTCAGCCAAACCCAGGCATCACAGGGGCTGCCCATGTTCCTCAGCTTTTACAGCCAATAAGGCTTAAGTTATTTCTGGAGACTGACAGAGGTTACATTAGCAAAGGCTGACTTTTCATTAGCATTTCCATTAGGTTGTGCCCGGCTCTCATGATTCAGTTGGGTAAGGTTGGCCAGACCATGCCAGTAATCACATGAATGAGATAATTATAGACACAAAGGGATTTTACAGTGTTGACTCTGCTAGTCAAATTAGCTGCTGATAGTGAGGACCACAAGACATCTGTTATTCTTTCACTTCTTGAAAACGATTTGTCAAAACCAGCAGTGTTTATAGCTATAAAATGAAACACTGGAATAAATCCTTAATTTCAAACAGTCCAGACATATACAATTACTCTGCAGCTACTTAACCTTATCTCTGGAGAAATGAAGACACGGGAGTCAAAAATGGTTCTTTTAATAACATGCCACTTAATGTTTCTGTGAAAGAAAATGCAAAGGGTGTCTACAGTCTTTGAGCTAAAAGAGATGGAATAGAATGGAAGCAGAAGAACAGACAAAGAGAAAGGAAAGCAAGAGCAGTATCAGGAGGAAAACCCAATATTAATTGATTTTAAACCCAAATAAACTCTGGAAAGATTCCAAATGAAATTGCTTCAGAGAAATGTAAAAGAATATGCTAAAAAATACTGGAAAATCTTCAGGAGTGGTTGTAATAGCCCCGCTGGATTTTCTGTTTCAGATATCATGAAGTCATCTAATTAAAATGGGATTATTCCTCAGATTTTCCATTGTTTATTTGCTTTGCTGCTCTTTTCCCTCCCAATCTTAAAGCAGTCACTTCAAACAACTATTAGAGTAGGATTTGAGTAGCATCCACTAATATTTTAATTCAGAATCATTATGGAATTTATCAGTAGGAACTACAATTTTGCATATTATTTTTGCTTTCTTTCTAAAATCTGTACCTTTCAGTAGATTTCTCCCTGAAGTGTGTGTGTGTAGTGGTCAGAGTCTGCTTTTTGGCTAGGTTACTTTTATTCAGTTGCCTGTAGATGAGAACACATAGGTGGATAACTTTCCATTATCTTTTCTTCTTAGATTATCTTTTCGTACTGTTTTATTTGTTTGTTGGGGATTTTTTTGTGGGTTTTTTGTGGGTTTTTTTGGTTGTGTTTTTGGGTTTGGGTTTTTTAAAATTTTTTTTGTTTGGTTTTGTTTGGTGGTTTTGTTTGGTTTTGGTTTTAGTTTTTTTAGAGGCTAATGAGCTCTGTTCTTTACATTAATACTTTTAAAACTTCAATACAGCAAGTTTAAAAAGGTCACATCTGACTGTGGACAGTTCTGCAGATGACCCTTGGAACAGTTTTCTGTCAGTGTCACTTAACATTTCCAAGCAAAGGGTGAACTGCTTGCTGAATTTGATGGAGTTTTATTACTAGTCATATCAGCCCAGCTTTCCTGCTGCATATCAAGGCCATGTATCTAACTTCACTCCTTATGGCAGTTTTTCCCTTAACTAAGTATGAGTCTGTTTGTCCCTACAGACTCCTTTTACACATATAATGCTTTCTAGGTTTCACACAGAATGAAAAACTATGCCTTGGAGGCATCCTAATTTATATGCTTTATCTGAAAATGCCCCTCCAGCAGAAGTCATTTTGTAAAAGTGATACCGTAGCATCACATAAATGAAATGCCAATATATTTTTTCCCCTCCCAATCTCCATTTATTTGTCAAAACAATTCTTTTCCTCCTTTCTGTAATTCATATTCTAGTCCTAGTAGAGCAAAGATAAAATCAACATGAGCCTGATTTATTTTAGTGATGAGCTAAGTCCTTTTAAGTAACTGATATCAACTGAAAAATTGTTTCCCGGTTGCACATAGAGTGATGTTTATAGTTTGGGTACCTCAAGGGCTTTCTGTGCTGCAGTGAGTTTCATTTGATGGTGTCAGATGTAGTGAAACAGGTAATTATATTCCTGAAGGCATAAATGTGTTTTGGGTGTTTTTTTTTTTTTAAGAAGTTTTAAGTGTTTACAGTTTTAAAGTTAAAAAATATTTAGACTACGCATGGAGAGTTAGTAAATACTTTTAAACATAAGCCTACCTCTGGCTCTGTGAGCCTTGAATAAATCAAGGGTTGAGGCTGAGAGGGAAGAGGTTTCTCTGTAAATCAGTCAGTAGGAGCACAAATCTCTGGTACATGGACATAGGTTCTTAGCTGTTAAACTATTTCTGTCAGGGTAATTTTAGACAGATAAACATAGCATCAGGTGAGGTCATAGTATGAAACAATGTAAAAAACTCTTTGGATCATTCAAATTTCATAATCATACACAATTTTCACGAGTCTCCACTCTCCTTAAGAAGGTCCTTTTTGTTTTTGTTTTGTTTCATTTTTATCTTTAGATGCAAATTAAATCATTTTTTAGCTCTTAAAGCTCTTAAAGATGGAATCTACTTTTTTTTTTCCCTCACACAGATGTTGTGTTTCCACAAGACATTTCCACAAGAAATCCTTTCACAGAAATGCTTTTCTTCTCTCAAGTGTGCTTAGCAGTTTTCAGCAATATTCTAACTCAGTTCCCACACTGCCAAGATAATTGTGATTCTCTTCAGCCAACCATGAGTTAGTGCTCTTGAAATACTTAAAACTATATGTACATTGTAATATCTTAATATACTAACTGGCTTTAGTTGTTCTTGCTGACAATGAAATACCATCCCACTTGGGTTTGCCAAGGCTAAAGCTAATCCTGAACTTTACAGCAACATGGAATTGAACTGCGAAGAAGCTAATTCGATGGTAGCCAAAGCTCTCTTTTTCACATCTAGATTGTAGAAGAGATTGTTGGATCTTCCATCAGCTCACCACCTCAACATGAGGAAGAATTTAGTTACTGGAAGGGTCAAAGAGCCCTGGAGCAGGCTGTCCAGAGAGGTTGTGGAGGTGTCTTCTCTGGAGGATTTCAAGACTTGTCTATATATTCCTGTGAGACCTGAGCTAGGTTTTATGGTCCTGCTGTGGCAGTGGGGTTGGACTCAATGATCTCTGAAGGCCCCTTCCAAAGCCTAACATCCTGTGATCCTGTGATCTAATTCACACAATACTTACCCTGTTTGGTCTGGGAGTTTAGGTGAAATTATTAGAATTAATATTGAAAATATTCATTCATCAGGAAAACTCAATTGCTTACAACACAGAATAAAATAAAGGTCTCCATGGCTAAATAATTATTTATCAGCATGAATATGCCCTCAGAGCTTATGTAAATGAAAGTGTATTGAACATTCAGTGATGGCTTCATGTACTTCTACCAAACCATTGACAAATACAGATGGGAAAGGGTCAGTGCATTTTCATCACTAGCTGTTATTTGGACAGATGGTGAGTCACTGCAGTTGTTGAAGTATTTTTTTTTTCCCCCTCTTAATTTAAATTTAATGAAGTGCAAGAGATCCACCAAAATGATGTTACCTTTTAAAATTTTCCTGAGGAAAATAAAAGTTGTTGCTTCCCTCCTCCTGCAAGTAACAACTTTGTTTCCCTGTTCCCTGCCTAGAAAAAATAACAAATGCAGCTCTTACCTACATGAAGTTCTTAATTCCAAGAAAAACACGAAATAGAATACACAATTTTATCAACATTTCTACAATGAAGTAAACACCTCTCTACTTAGGAAGAGTTTTGATTTGGTTTGGTTTGTGTGGTTGAGGGGGTTTGTATGCACATGTATGTAGTTTAGACCTAGTTTTTACCTGTGAGAAACTGATCTTCCACAATTTTAAATGAACTTATCATTGAATGGATCCTATTAATCTGTGAGTAAATTGTAACTTTAAAAAAAAAAAAATCATACTTCTCTAGCACTTTTAATTTGTGTATAGAGATTCAGTCTTCCAGCCAAAACTTCTAACTCTAAAAGACTATTCCCAGAACTATGTGGACATCATTGATGATGCAATCACAGATGCTTTTGACAAATGAAATTATAAACAAGTAAGTCTCGTTGGCTGGGAATCAGGAAGAAACAGGGTAAAAAACAACACTGTTTACTTGAATGGAAATAACCAATCTGGAAATGAAAGGGATGTTTCTAGGAAGATAGTAAAAACAGTGAAGAAAGAAGAATAAACATTAAAACCAAATGATATATGAGTTTCGACACTCCAGAACACTAAAAAAAAAAAAAGGCATGTGAATATTAGACCTGCCTCAGTTACACCATATTTTACATAAACTTGAGTAGTAACAGTCTTTATCAGTCAGCATTTTAATTTGTTGTTAGTAATGCTATTTTACTGGCTACAAGTGAAAAACATTTAGCTGGAAACAAAACCACCAACAACAAAACCCCCCCACAAACAAATAAGCAAACAAAACCCCCAAAAAACTCACAACCCCAAAGTCTTTTCTCTGCTAATACTGCATTTGACTTACTCGCAATTTTAGTTCCATTTTAACTGAATTTAGGCTTGGTGTTAGGAAAAAGATCTTCACAGAATGAGTGATTGGCCATTGCAACGGGCTCCCCAGGTTGGTAGTGCAGTCACTGTCCCTGGGAGTGTTTAAAATAGAACTGGCTGTGGCACTTAGTGCCTTGGTTTAGTTGATTAGATGGTGTTAGGTAGTATGTTAGACTTAATTATCTCAAAGGTCTTTTCCAACCTAGTTCACTCTGTGATTCTATGAGATGTCATCTCTAACAAGCAGTAGAAATGTGGTTTCACTGTTTGTGTTAGATGGACATGGACATGGAACTGTTGGAGCAGGTCCAGAGCAGGGTCACAAAGATGATCAGAGGGTTGCAGCAGCTCTGCTATGAGGACAGGCTACAAGAGTTGAGAAGGCTACAAGAGAAGAGAAGGCTTCCAGGAGACCTGATAGTAGCCTTCCAGTATCTGAAGGGGGCCTACAGGAAAGCTGGGGAGGGACTATTTACAAGGTCTTGCAATGACAGGATGAGGGGCAATGGGTTTAAACTGGCAGAGGGAAGATTTAGACTGGATGTTAAGAGGAAGTTCTTTCCAGTGAGGGTGGAGAGACACTGGCACAGGTTACCCAGGGAGGTTGTGGCTGCTCCCTCCCTGGAGGTGTTCAAGGCCAGGTTGGACAAGGTCTTGAGTGACCTGTACTAGTGGGAGGTGTCCCTACCTATGGCAGGGGGTTGGAACTAGATGATCCTTGAGGTCCCTTCCAACCTTACCATTCTATGATTCTATGATTCTATGATTCTATGGCTCTCTGGTAGGTTTGGAGTGCATAGAAGATTTTTGCTGTCTAGGTAAGCAATGGCAAAAGGATGGCATGCAGGAGTTCATTTAGAGGAGATGTCTGCATAACACTACTTTCTCTGAGTGGTTTAAGCAAAGCACTGCCATTCTGGAGATGAGAGAGCATCAACTCTGAGGAAATTTTTGTTTTTGTAAAGTCAAAGTGCTCTTCTTTTCTAACTTTACTTGAAGAAAAATAAAAACCAGAAGGAATACTTCTTTCTTTTGAGAGTGAGACCTCTCTGTCTTTATTAGTCTGGTAAAGTGATTGAAACAACTGTGTAGAGCAACAGACTAAGCTGACTGATGCTCAAGGGAAAATCCTCACTATGTCCTCAGAATAGCTTCATGTATGAGGCTAAAAATAGTAACAGATGAAGAGTATGGAGGAACAGTCAGCCCATAAAACAGGAGCATAATATAATTCTTCTAGGTTGGTAAAGAAACAGTTAATAGGATCTAGCAGTTCAGTTTGAACTGGGTGTGTTGACACAGCTGCAGACTGTAAGAATATAATCAAACTAACAGCAACTTTTGGCCCTGGTAAATCTGGGCTGAAATCAGGTTCTACCAATCAGTCAGTTGAGTAAGTCACTGGGAAGTATTTCCAAAAAGCACCAGAAGTTCCTGTTGTACAGTAAGCAGAAATTTACTTTCATTGTTGTGTGCTTTTGCTCAGAAATAAGAGTTCATGTGATTGACACAGGATAAACAAAAATTTGGTTTGGACCTCAAACTGTTGGTAGGAAATTCTACATATGATTGATAATCAAGAAGGGCTCATTAGTTGTTACTTGGATAAAAGGCTATACAACTGAAGAAGGACCAGAACATTAGCAAAAAGTGAAAGTATAGAATCATAGAATGATAGAGTGGTTCCAATTGAAAGAGACCTCCAAAGGTCTTCTGGTCCAAACCCTTTGCAGTGAGTAGATCTCATCTTCCATGAGATCAGGTTGCTCAGAACCATGTCAAGCCTCACCAAGAATATCTTGACAGATGGGACCTCAACTACATTCCTAGGTAACTTGTTCCAGTGTCCCACTACCCTCATGGTAAAGAACCTGTTCCTAACATCCAGGTTAAATCTACTCCTCTCTAGTTTGAAGCCATTGGTTCAAGTCCTATCACTGCAGGCCTTTGTAAACAGTCTCTCTCCATCTTTCCTCTAGGTCCCACTCAGGTGCTAGAAGACTGCTATTAGGTCTCCCCAGTCCCTTCTCTAGGCTGAAAAACCCCAGCTCCCTCAGCCTCTCCTCATAGCAGAGTTGTTCCATCCCCCTGAGCATTTTCATGGCCTTCTTCTGAATCCACTCTGTCAGGTCCATGTTTTTTTTCTGTGCTGAAGTCTCTAAAGCAGGATGCAGTACTCCAGATGAGCCCTGAGAAAAGTATTACACTGTTCATAGAATACTTTTTCCCAGGTAGCAATACTTTTACCTTTAGAGGTGCAAGGAACAGTGTGTCAATAAGCTGTTGGAAATCAGAAACCATTCACAGTCCTTTTCATTTTTAATTGCTGGCAGATATGGGCTTTTGGGCTCCATTTTCAAAATGGAAGTGTAAAGAAACTTGTTTATAAGAATTGTATCAAGGGGAATTTGGTTTTCAGTTTATTTGCCATAAACTAGAAAGGGGATGAACAACTAGCTTTTATTTATATCTGTTATGAAAACAAATTACAAGTAGAAAATCTGATATATTCACCACACAATGAACGAAAGCTTTCATTGTTTGTACCCAGACTTACTTTCTCATCGCTCCCACGGTCTGTAACTGTGTTGCTGAGGCCCAGAAGATTAGACCTGACTGTGTGCACACAAGTTTTATCACACTACCTTGATCTCAAGGATTGTGGATAGAATGTCTGCTTCACAACCAATTTCATTTTCCCAAATGCTACTCTGAAAGTCAGATTATTTTCAGCATTATAGAAGGCTGAATGGTACAGTTTCTGCTGCTGCTTTCTGACTACTTGTAAGTACAACCCTGTGACAGTTATTTGTTTTGTGAAACTACTTTGTATTTAAAAAGTAAGAATCTAAAGCCCATTTCAAATCATCTTTCAGTGAAATATGTTGGAGCAGAATACTGTAGACTCTATAATGTTGTGGTGATTATAATATTTTCTTGGAATAGAGGAGGCTCTATAGAAACTGAGAACTTCAATCTGCTTCAAGCATTCATGCAACTGCAGTATACTGTCTTCTACAACAAACTATTATCCACCCNAGTCTAAATCTCCCCTCTGCCAGTTTAAACCCATTGCCCCTTGTCCTGTCGTTGCAGGACCTTGTAAATAATCCTTCCCCAGCCTTCCTGTAGGCCCCCTTCAGATACTGGAAGGTTACTATCAGGTCGCCTTGAAGCCTTCTCTTCTCCAGGCTGAAGAGCCCCAACTCTTTCAGTCCTCATAGGAGAGCTGCTCCAGCCCTCTGATCATCTTTGTGGCCCTCCTCTGGACCCACTCCAACACTTCCATGTCCTTCCTGTGCTGAGGGTTCCAAAACTGCACACAGTACTCCAGGTGGGGTCTGACAAGAGCAGAGTAAAGTGGCAGAATCACCTCCCTTGCCCTGCTGGCCACGCTTCTCTTGATGCAGCCTAGGAGTCGGTTGGCTGATTTTGGTTTTCCAGCTAAAGAGGTATAGATCTCTGTCACTATGGAAAATTACATTCTCCAGAGCTAAAATGCACTACTAAATATTTTTTAAATTTCTTTTTTAAAAAATATATGTAAATCTGAAGCTGAGTGTACCAATAGAAGTCACTTTGCAGACATACCATTAATAAAGGAGTGATTTGCACATAAAATGTGTAACCAAGTTCAAACCCAGTCAGAGGAACATGAACAACTCTTACGTTAATTGTACTTTATTTGACAACCACTAGATTTTGTTTGTTGGTTTGTTTTTTTTTCTGGTTGAACATGTGCAGAAAGCTGGTATTTTACATATGTATTCATTCTTCCTAATTGCATTTTTTTTTTTTTTTGGCACAGTCTTACCCAAAGAAACAAACATAAAAAAATGCAGGTTATAAAATGGATCTTTACATGATAATGACCTGAAGTGCAGCTCCTTTCATTATAGGTTGTGTAAACCCCTAGATACTGAGCTAAACTGTGCTTTTCAAAACAAAACCAAAACTCAACATTTTCTTAAAGCACAATGACAGAAGACTTTTGAGAGAAATCTTAGCATCTTAGAAGGGCTGTGGTTAGTAGGCCGAGAGGTTCTCCTTCCTCATCTATTCTGCCCTGGTGAGGCTGCACCTGGAGTACTCTGTCCAGGTCAGGGCCCCTCAGTTCAAGAACATAAAACTACTTGAGAAAGTCCAGCACAGAGCCACAAAGATGACGAAAGAAACAGCACATCTCTCTTATGAGGAGAGACTGAGGGAGCTGGGGTTCTTTAGCTTGGAGAGGAGGAGACTGAGGGGATACCTCATCAATGTTTATAAATATGTAAAGAGTGAGTGCCAGGTGGATGGACCCTGGCTCTGCTCAGTGATACCCAATGACAGGACAAGAGGCAATGGATGAAAGTTGAGGCATAGGAAGTTCCCTGTAAACATGAGGAGGGATTTCTTCACTGTGAAAGTGACAGAACACAGGAACAGGCTGCCCAGGGGGGTTATGGAGTCTCTCTCTCTGGAAATATTCAAAACCTGCCTGGATGTATTGCTGTGTGACCTGTTCTGGGGGATCCTGCTCTGGCAGGCGAGTTAGACTAGATGATCCTTTGAGGTTCCTTCCAGCCCTGACATTTTGTGATTCTGTAATCTCCAGATATTTTAATTGCAGAAGCAGGCATAAAGTTAACTTCACATTATGATGCTGAGAGGGATGGGGTTGTTCAGTCTAGAGAAGGGAAGGCTCCAGGGAGACCTAATAGTGACCTTTCAAGATCTGGAGGATGGAGGATCTACTTACAAGAAGGATGGAGAGAAACTGTTTACAAAGGCCTGTAGTGACAGGCTGAGGGGCAGTGTCTTCAAACTAGAGAAGAGTAGATTTAGATTGGATGTTAGGAGGACAGTGGAACGTTGGAACAGGTTGCCCAGGGAGTTGGTTGAGGCCCCATCCCTAGACATATTCAAGGTGAGGCTCAACAGGGCTCTGGGAAGCCTGATATAGTTGATGATGTCCCTGCTGACTGCAAGGGGGTTGGACTAAACGACCTTTGGAGGTCCCTTCCAACCCAGACTGTTCTATAACTCTATGCATACTTATGTTTATTCTGTGTAAAATATGGATAGGATTGTAATGCTGGAGCCATAATTACAATAAATACTTCCCCCTAGCCCTTCCCAACAGCTTTCCTGATTAATATAGATGTGTACAAGTCACATTGCTGGTCAAATTAGGGTAGGATTCTCAAAAAAACCCACTAAGGGCCAAGGCTGCATCTATACTGTTCTCTTAATCTCTCTATTACAGAGACCTCAGGAGTGAATATGCTGGTTTTTTCATGTTTGCTCTTGGAGGACTCATATTTAACTAGAGAAGCTTACTCAAATGAAAAAGAGTCTCTAGGACCATTTGGCCTTATGCATTTCTAAGGCCCTCTGGTTATGAATAATATTTAAGCATATCTCTACTGAATAGAGGGAATATAATTACAGTAAATTGCTATAGTAGACAGCATATCATCACAATAGGCTCCATTATGCTGCTTTAAAGTTTCTGATTCTGTTAATTTATTGACCTTCTTTTTCTGACTTTCCTAGAAACAAAAAAAGACTGCAAGAAAGATGAAAGATTCCTGCCCACCCCCCAGCCCCTGCATCACAGAGGACTATGGTACATTACCTCCACTGGAATTTAATTCCCAGCTGTCCCAGCCCATGTCTTGCGTCATCACTCTAATCTATCCTTGTCTTTTCATAGTCCTAAGAAGCAGTGGTAACAGAAGAGCAAGAGATATTTGACCTTGGCTGTGGATAAAGACATAAAATGGTTTCAGGACTTCTCTATTCTCACTTCTTTTCAGACAGACACCTCCTTTAAAACTGTATTCCAGATGCCCAGAAGGATGTTAGATGACCCGAATCTTCATAGATCTCTGTCAGAGCAGCCTGTTGCAATCTAATCTTTTGACCACTGTTGTCCACCTGACCGTCCTTCAGATTGCTTCAGTAGCTGTTGAATATGGAGAAGACCAATTCTCCATATTCAGTACTACCTCTTTTCCTTCTCTCATTTATGGTAACTTCTTCAACAATATTATTTTGAAAAGGGAAGATCAAACAGTTCCTGATTTTAGGTAGTCATGTACACCCAAAAAGTCTGAGTTTTGATCTCTGCTAGGAATAAAACTTTCACTGTGCTACATGAATTTTACTTTCCTCACTTGTCAGCTTCCCTCTCTCATCATATGCAGCAGAGGTGAATACGGCATATAATTCTGTTGTACAGACTGACAAGCCCAGCCTCAGGCTGGTGGTCTGTTCACTAGAACTACCACCATTTTTCCACTCTTGCTACATTTTCATCTCTTGATGGAAAACATGGCAGAAAAGGGGAATGCGTGATTAGTTTGGAAAATAACACCAGTACAACAAGTAGCATGTAAAGTTTTCACCATCACCACTCCACCCATGTCTCAAGTATTGCCATGATCTTTCCATCACCACACCCTCCTGTCTAGGGCATTAGTAGTTTTGTTTTGTTTAATTCATGTGATGATGCTGTGTTCCTTGGCAGAGAGCCACCCACAGCTATTTATCCAGTTCACCCCTTTGTGGAATCCAGGATCATCTATCCGTTCAGCTTACTCTTCATGCCTGGGAAGGATGCACTTTGATAGCCAGACTGAAACTATTCATGCTGGTTGCTGTAAGCAGTTTAGCTGCTGTTGTCTTATGTGGTTTTTACCTTCTAAATTCTTATGCTCAGAAACCTCTTTGGCTTAATTCAGTGCTCCGAGGAAAAGTATCAAAGGAGTACATTGAAACACTACTACAGGCATAAAAAGAAGGGGGAAAAAAACCCCAAACCCAACTACGCTATACCCCCTTTTACCCCAGCTGACCAAAGAGATGGGTATTTTTATATTTACATGGGTAATACTATGCAATAATTATGACCTGAGATTGAGGTAAAAGAAAATTATGTATAAATTATTTCTATGATATTCTGTGGTAGATGAAATATTTATTTTAGCTTTGGGAGAAAGTGGAGGAAAGATTGAGATAAATGACAGGATCTAAGTCTTCTCCTTTCTTCTAAGAAAATGCACTGAAGAGATTCTAAAATGATTACCAGAGAAATAGGAAAATGAAATTCCTACAAGCAAATATGGCACTGGATTATATATCCTGGGCGGATTTTTTTTTTTTTTTTTAAATGCTACTCTAGTTTTTTTCTTATACTTTAATATATTTGTGCTGATGGTGTAAGACTCAAGACAAAGAGCATATTAGACAAACATCAGCCATAAAATATGCTACACTCATAAAAATGAAGTCACAAGCATAACATCCTATCTTAAGAGGAAGAAAATCATTTAATTGAATGATAAAAAAGGAGAAACAAAGTCAATTTCCTCTGCGTAAGATAAGGAATTGCAGGAATCCCAAAATAATCTTACATACCTTACTGCCCAAAGGAGATGCAAGCCATCAGTAATAGGAGAAAAACATTACCAAAGTATGAGGACAGACAGAAGAAGAAAACAATAATGTTTAAGAAAGTTTTATCATATGTCATGATATGAACTGCCTGGCAGAAAGGGGCCTGGGGGTTGTAATAGACAAAGAACTCAATATACGCAAGCAGTGTGCCCAGGTGGCAAAAAGAACCAATGGCATCCTGGCTTGGTCTAGAAATGCCATGTCCAGCAGGGGTAGGGAGGTAATTGTCTGCTTGTACTCGGCTCTGGTGAGGCCACGCCTTGAGTATTGTTTTCAGTTTTGGGCTCCTCATTACAAGAAGGATGTGGAAGTGCTGGAGTAAGTGCAGAGAAGGGCAACAAAGCTGGGGAAGGGGCTGGAGAATAAATCTTATGAAAAGCGACTGTGGGAGCAGGGAATGGTTAGTTTGAAAAAGAGGAGGCTGAGGGGAGACCTCATGATTGTCTACAGCTACCTGAAAGGAGATCGTGGAGAGGTTGGCGCTGGTCTCTTCTCACAGGTAAATAGTGATAGAACAACAAGGAATGGCCTCAATCTGTGACATTAAGAAACATTTTTTCCCAGCATGAGTGGCGAGGCATTGGAATGGGCTTCCCAGGGAGATGGTTGAGTCACCAACCCTGGATGTGTTTAAAAGTCATTTGGATGTGGTACTTGAGGATATGGTTTAAGGGTGTAGAGTAAGAATATTGGTTGGACTTGGTGATCCCCAGGGGTTTTTCCAACTGGAATGTTTCTGTGATTCTATGATCTGTGAACTTGAGACATGCAAAACAAAGGAGAAAAAATAAATTTGAAGCCATACCATTTAAAATGTCAAATAATAATGATAGTGTCTTAGAACCATACATGCGTTTATGTCTACACCTGCCCATGTAATAACAAACAGCAACTATTTGGGATTTTTTTTTTCTTTTTTTTTTTTTTCCTTTTTTTTTTTTTTTTTTTTTTTTATAAAAAAAAAAAAAATTGCGGTTTTTT
>VWZE01004312.1:69635-103110 GCA_013396675.1 Eubucco bourcierii
AAAAAAAATAACATGCAGGATTTCTTTGGGACTGCTTTTGGGTTTGTGGGTTTGTTTGTTTGTCTTGTTGGTTTGGAACTGTAGAACACAAATTGCATTTCACACTAATTAGCTTAGCCAATTAGTGTGTTACACAGAAACCTTTGGTTATTTTCCTTCTCACTGATTACAATGGATACATTTTTCCCAGCCATTTTCACCTTTTCACTGTATGTGATTCGTATACTTCCTTGTAGTCCACTGGTTTTTTTTTTCAGCATTTATTGCCAGTCTGTTTACTTTTGGGGAAGCTTCAGATGCTTTTTTAATCTTATGTTGATCTCTTTAGCGTATAAAAAACTACGTATGAAGGAAGCATAAGAACAGACTCAACTCTCAAATCACAGCTAAGTACAATTTAAAAAACACGGCATCACCGAGAATATTTGTAAGTATGAGCTGTGAGATAGTCAGATTCTGATGGATTAAGAGAGCTAGGGGACGTATCTTGACTCCTGTAATACAAGTCCCAGTATAAATAAGGTATAGGTAATGTAAACCAAATATAGCTGTTTACAGATTGTCAAGCTTAGGAGGACAGAACAGGAATAAAGGAAAATGTCAGTTTCCTGACCACAGTTCAGTAATGTTGTATTTAACTTTTGTGAACTAACATTAATAGTAACAGTAAAAGATTTAAGTACTTCAGGCATGAACAACTCCACTACTTTCGACAACATACCTAGTCTAGCCTTCCAGTATCTGCAGGAGGCCTACAGGGAGGCTAGGGAAGGACTACAAGGTCTTACAATGACAGGACAAGGGACAATGGGTCTAAACTGGCAGAGGGGAGATTTAAACTTGATGTTATAAAGAAGTTCTTTACAGTGAGGGTGGTGAGACACTGCAACAGGTTGCTCAGGGAGGTTGTAGCTGCTCCCTCCCTGGAGGTGTTCAAGGCCAGGCTGGACGAGGTCTTGAGTGACCTGTGCTAGTGGGAGGTGTCCCTGCCTGTAGCAGGGAATTTGAACTAGATGATCTTTGAGGCCCCTTCCAACCTTACCATTCTATAGTTCTATAAAATTATCAGTAGTTGCAGAGACATAGTCAATATTCAATATTCAATCACAATGACAGCATTCATCTCAAAAGAAAAAAAATCAAAAGCAATTATTGAGGTACGCAGAGAAAGAGCATCTTTTTTACTAGTCTTATAAATAACTGATAATGAAAATGGTTATCATCACTGACAACTGAGAGATGAATGTGTTGTATGACACTCAGATTTCTAAAAACTTAGTTCTTACAGAGACAGAGCTGACGAAGTGATCCCTGAGTTTGCCAAGTCAATTGTGACTGTGGCTGCAGCTCATGGCACCTGAAATGCAAAACAGGTGCAAGCACAAGACTTTCAGTTGGTCCTACATAGAAAGAGGTGTAAGGAAATAGTGCTGTATCTACAGACCTTGTTTCATGCTGAGGCTAGACATATATCCTTTGGCCTTCGATGCAGGTTTAGGGGCCTCCATCCCTCCCAACAGATGGCCTGGAAATTACCAGGCTAACTCACTTGGCTGGAAGTTAAGGAATGTAGCTGTATTTATAGTTTAGCCCAATTTACAAGCAACATATATACAATTTATACAGATATTTACAATCATATACAGTAATTTACAGGTTAAAGATAATACAGAAATACAAAACACTTCCCAGCAGTCAGACTGCCCAAGAGGGACTCTTGACCAACCTCCCACCTTCTTTTCATCCCCTTCCTTATCTCAGAATCCCCCTTATATGCAGGGTGAGCTGGGAGATGTTGGCAAGAGGTGTTAGAAGAGGAATGACTAATTGGGTTACACAGATCCACACAGAGTTAATACAGCAAGCAGGAAGCCGCAGACTGACCTCATCTTTGTTTGTGTCCTTCATTTTATATGTCTTAGCAGAACAAATGAGCAATATACACATCATTATTATTTTCTTTTCACAGCAAATGATCTAATTTCTCTCTTTAAAATATTCCAATTAGCCTCAAACCAGCACATCTTCTACAATAAAGGGATTCATTGTCCATGGAAAGTCATTGTGGATAGTTCCCTGAGCTAGCTAGTAGTCAATGCAGGACAATGGTGTGTTATTTAAGGCTTTATTAAGCTCTTATCTCTGTTTTAGGTTTAAAATAATCAGTTATGTGTGTTAAGCACATAAACCTTTTTGTCATCACAAACGAACCAGAGTGTCCCTATCTCTAGTGTCAGGTGCTTTGCTTACTGGTGAAAGCACCAATAAAAGGCGGAAAATCTATGTTTGAATTCTTTCCTTGCTAAATTTAGAGCACGAAGTTCAGTTTCATAAAAATGTTGGTCAGTTAGTCCAACACAAAATGAAAAAAAAAAAAAAAACCAACATAAAACAAAGTATGAGATCAATAAATGTGTAAAAAAAAAAAAAAAAAAAAAAAAAAAAAAAAGAAGAAAAAAAAAAAGAAAAAAAAAAAAAAAAAAAAAAAAAGAACAAGACAAAATGGAAAAACTTCAAGCAGAAGGTGCAAGAAGGTGAGGCCAGGCTCTGGAAATCTGTTGCAATCTTTATAGACATCACCAAAAGTAGAGGGAAAAGAAACTTAGTAGACGTATCTTACCTAAACTGCTAGAATTTTCCATGTTCTCATCCCAAAAACATAGCTGTTTTTCTCTCAGTAAGAAAAAGAGTCTTATTGTAGAGTGATACATGGCTAACAGAAAATAAAAAAGTAGGAATAAATTATTAGTTCTCATAGTGGAGGTTGATATCTACTGAGATACTTGTTCTGTGTAAATGACCTGGAAAAGGTAATGAATGGTAATGTGACAAAGCCTGTCGATCTTTTTTTACTGCTCTGAATAACCATGATGAAAAAAAGTGATGTGAGGGTGTTTGAAAAGCTGAGTGACTGAATGATAAAATGAGAGATGAAATTCAATGTCAATAAATGCTAAATAATGCACATGAGAAACAACAGCCCGAACTAAAAATACACAGTGATGAACTCCAACTTACTTATTACTGCTAAGGGAAAAAAAATGTTTTCATTGAGAGTGTCTCTGTCACAATGTTATCTCAAGGCTCAGAAACATTTAAAACAGCAAATATCATGACTGAAATTTTAAGAAAGGATTAAAGAAAAAAAAATCTACTATACAAAGCTGTAATATATCCATATCTAAGATACTACATGAAATCGTGGTTCTGCTCTGCTCTGGTAAGAGCTCACCTGAAGCACTGTGTCCAGATTTGGTGTTCTCAACACAGGAAGGACATGGACTTGATGGGGCAGGTCCAGAGGAGAGCCACGAAGATGATGGTGTGGCTCGTGGACAAGCTGAGGGAGCTGGGGTTGCTAAGCCTGAAGAAGAAAAGGCTCTGGGGAGATCTAATAGCAGCCTGCCAGTACCTGAGCAGTGCCTACAAGAAGACTGCAGAGGGACTCTTTACAAAGACCTGCAGTGATAGGACGAGGAACAATGGCTTCAAACTAGAGAATTATAGCTTGAGATTGGATGTTAGGAACAAGTTCTTTACCATGAGCATAGTGGAACACTGCAACAGGTTTCTCAGGGGGATAGTTGAGGCCCCATCCCTGGAGATATTCCAAATCAGTCTAGACAGGGCTCTGAGCAATCTAATGCTAAATCTTGCTTGGGTTCTTTCACAACTAGTATCCCTCTTCCTGAAAAAGATAATTCTTTCCTCCAGCATTTTGTGGTATAATCCTCCCTTCTTCAGACTACCTATAGGATCCTCCAAAAACTAAGGAACACTTGGAAGTTTTAAAGTAATACATATGTCATAAAGGGTAGAGGAAATGTCTTTGTCTTTTCATAGGAGATGAGTCTCTTGTTCTGAAAAGCCTATGTGCAGACTCTGAAAAAATTATATACAGCCACTGCCTAAAATACATATATTTAATAGTGAAGAATCCATCCCCAGGTGCTTACTGAGGTCGTGTAGTGTAACAAAGGATCGGTACAGAGAAGCAATATATTGCAATATAATTTGACTTACATACCTTACTAATACATGTGCTAATAAACCCTGACCTATCTTATACCACAAATATATGTTGGTGTTTTCTCTACTGTATAACAATATAAAATATTCATTTCTACTTCATTTGACAACAACACACATTTAATTTGCTTATGTGTATGTACTGAATATGTCTCTGCCCTTGCTTAGACTGAAACTCTGGTATTTTTCTGTTAATTTATTTGTCTTCCTATGTAATTTACCTATGCTTAAATTCAGTTCTATTCCACATAAGAGATTTAGTTTCTAGATGAAAAATAATAATAAAAATCAGTAAAAATGTCAGTGTTTATGAACAGTTCAAGTACTACAGATAGATTTCTCTCCATCAAAACACTTAAGCATGTGCTTAAATTAATACTCATTAATTTTTTATTTTTATTTTTAAAATTTTTTTCCCAGGTAAGGATTTTACTTCCTTTCTGCTAATGTATTTGTGATTTTTTCTTTTTTCTCCAACCACATTTTAGTAAGGCTGGTGTTATATTATCAATAACTTATCAATACATGGTCTGTTTTAAAGTCTAATTTTATTTAAGTCCTGAAATTAAACCTGCTTGATCCTTAATTCAATTCTGGCGGTGTATCAGAGTACAGTCACTAGTAGTATCTGGTTTAGGCTTCCAGCTAGTGTTAAATGTTGTCTTCTTAACATCTTTCCTATGTATCTTAGATTCATGCTGAGGTCCTGCAGGTTCTCTTGGCATGTTTATGAAAACTTCTAAGTGGTAGCAAGATCTATGCAGTAGAGAAAGATTTACATATTCCAGATGTAGTGGAGAGTATGTGAAGCAGGCAAAGGGTGAGTGTGATGGCTTGGGAGTTCCCTGACCCCCCACACTTTGTAAAAGCATCCAGACTAAACTCAGCCAGCTGAAAGTTAAGGAATGAAGCTCTATTTACAGCTCAGCACAATATACAAGCAGATACTTACACAATATACAGGAATATTTACAGAAATATACAAGTTAAAGGTAATACAGAAACACAACACCCCTCACAGAAATCAAAGTCCCCAGGAGGGGCTCCCAACCACCCTTCCACCTTCTCCCCACCCCTGTACCTCACCCCAGGGTTTGCCTTACGTGCAAGATGAGTTTGGAGGATCAGCCAGGGGGATTAGAAGCAGAATGGTTAATTAGGTTATTCAGCAGAGAGGAGAGGACCCACTGGCTCCCAGAGAGAGACCAGGAGAGATTGTCTTATCTATGTTTGTGTTCTTGTTTTTAAACATCTCAGCAAGCCTATGAGTGAAGTAGGCATCACTATTATTTTCTTTTCACAGTCTATGATATAATTTTCTCCATTAAAATATTCCAATTAACCTCAAACCAGCAAACCAGCACAGTGAATCTGCATATTGTACTTCATAGAATTTGGATTGTGAACTTAATCAGATTATAGAAGTATACTTATTTCTTAATAAGAATTATTTTCTGGTTTGTATAGTGTCTATACTTCTGTTGGTATGTCTTAAATAGAAGAATAAATGTTACTATAAACACATATGTAAGATCTTAAAAGATCTACCGAAAAGGAAGGAAAAAGAAGTGAAAATACAGAGAGAACTTTCAGATTTTAGCCACAGAAGTAATCTAAAATTAGATATGCTGATGTTGAGAGTGGAAAGGGAACAAGCCTTAATATCATATTAGGAGAAGTTAGAAGATCATTTATGTAAAGGGCAAAGAAGATAGATGGTGTGAGGGAAAAAGATTTCAGAGAAATCAGAAGAAACATCTAGACAAGTTATATCTCTAAGGCTTTGGACTAAAACTCATCATTAAAGACTCTTTTATCTATTATCCTAGCTATTGGAAATCAGACTGTCACTGAATGTTTCCTATTAAAGACTGTTTCAGCATGTGCCTGCCGCAAAATAGACAACCGGAGTGAAATCAGCATTCTTTAGAGCCTTGTTATTAGGATTCAAAGTTTCTGAAACCATGAAAAATGCTATTGAAAAAGAATCAAATTTAATAATCAGACTATTAACCAAGGATATTTGCTGCACATTACACAGAGACAAATTAAAAAGATTGCAGTAGTTTCCAAAACCATCTGTTAAACAGTGTCAAATTGATAATAAAGAAAATTGAGTTCCCTTTGCAGTTAAGTTTAATCCAGCTGTACTCAGCTATAAAGGAGCTATCAAAGGCGACTATTCATTTGCTGTTAATTCAGAAATGTTATCACCAGGGGATCCTTAACACCCAAGTCCTAACTTTCTGCCAAGTTTTTGTTTTTCTGAATCAATGGAAATGTGGATGGATAGGGACTTAGCTTCCCCCACCTTCCAGAGGATAGGGGTACCCTTTGTCGTCTGCCACTAGCAGAAGATATGGAGCTATGCTTCATTTTACTCTGACTTCAAGTAAAGGAAAAAAAAAAATTAAAATAAAGATACTTCTTGTTTAAAACAGCTATTTCTTAGGAGAGAGAAAAAAAAAAGTGAGAGGGACACAGATGGTTTGTTTTACTTGGCCTTTTAAAATATTGATGATTCAAAAGGTAAGTGTAAGATTTTGTGCTGATGAGCTATATTATCTATTTTCCACTATGGTCATATCCTGTGAAGTTAATAGAAGAGTTTCAGAGTTAATAGAAGAGTTTCAGAGTTTCCATCTCTTAGAATATAGTTTAGATGAGGTGCTTTCTTGAAAGGAAATGCGTTCATGTCAGTAAATAGTGCAGATCAGTAAAAAAAAAAAAAAAAAAAAAAAAAAAAAAAAAAAAAAAAAAAAAAAAAAAAAAAAAAAAAAAACCCACCAAACAAACCAAACAAAAAAAATCTGTATGAGCCAGCAGTGTGCTCATGCAGCCCAGAAGGCAAATCATATCCTAGGCTGCATCAAGAGGAGTGTGGCCAGCAGGGCAAGAGAGGGGACTTTGATCCTTTAGTCTGCTCTTGGGAGACCCTACCTTGAATACTGCACCCAGTTCTGGTGTCCCCATCATAAGAAGGACACAGAGCTGTCAAGTCCTGAGCAGTCTTGAAGACTTTTGAGAATGAAGACTTCACAACTTCTCTGAGCAACCTGTTTCACTGCTTACCTGTCTTCACAGTGGAAATTTTTTTCCTTTTACATTCACTTAGGACATCTGTTGTTATAACTGGCTCTGCTGGGTTGACCTCTTTGTAGACATTGGTAGACTGCTATTAGCTGTGCATTCTCCAAGCTGAATAGGTAAATTCCCTCAGCCCCTTCTCACAGACCATCTCCCTGACCATATCACTGATCCTCTACTAGCAAATATTATCTTATGAAAAGCTTTCTTGCATTGGATTGAGACCACATCTGGACATAGTGCTCTGGACTGGTTGTCCTGTTTTTACTGAGACAGACTCAAGGCCAGACATGGGCTGCTGGCCACTCTCAATTCTGAGTAAGACAGGCCAGCTGACTGAGTTGGCTCAGGTGTGTCCCATACCATGAACACCAGACTTAGTACAAAGGGGAAGCTTATTTTTGGGGGAAGTGAGGTGGTGCTTGTCCCTTGCTAGATGTTCATGTGTGTTTTTCTCTTCCAGACCTTGAGGATTACCTTCCTGTATATGGTGACTGCTATATTTTTGCTGGGCTAAGTATGACTTTATATACTTTAAGCTGACATTGATGTCAGTTTGGTTATTTTGTTAAACCTGTTTTCATTTTTGTCAGTAGGTCTTTTCTTCTTTTCCTGATCTCATTTCTCTGCTGGCAAGGGATCATCAGGTGATAGATTAACTGCTATTATTCAACCCCACATGCAGGCTAAACGTAGACTGGTTTAATAAATATGAAGTAAGGAAGAAAAATTATTGTCTTGGCTCTGAGTATATTCACTTTTAGGAACTTAGTTAACTGAGTCTAATTGCTAAGATCTGTTGCAAAAAAAGGTAGAAATGAGGATCTGTGCCACCTTCTATGTAAGCTCATTTTCAGCTGAGGCTTTCACACTTGGCCTTTACCTTAGCTACATTACAGCTGTGTAGCAGCTAAATATGCTCCCAAGATGTGCTGCTTTGATTCTACCTTGATCCTGACTTGCTTTCTGGATTGGCTTTGTACCTGTTTTATTAGAATGGACTTGTTGTGTGATCACAGAATTTAGGCTGATTCTAATCATTACCTCTACACCCATCCTAAACTTGACTTGCTGGTTCAAGTTCTTGTTGGTATGTAACGCTCTGAATTGGTACCCTTTCACACTCTGTTACCCCTTCACACTCTGTTACCCCCAGCTTGCGCTTCCTCATGGAGCAGTCTTCCACTTCAACTCTCTAACAATCACTCCTCTTGAACTACTGGCTGCATTTTGTGCCAGAGCACACTGCAGGCTCCTGCTCAGCTCACTATCACCATTCCTGGGGGTCCTTTTCAGCAGAGGTGCTCCTCAACTTGTACTATTGCAAAAGGATCTTCCTTTCCAGCTGGACTCTTCATTCACTCTTTTGAAATGTATTGACTTAAAATAATACCAACATAAACTATTTGCATTATTTTTTAATAAAATAAATGTGTACTAACTAAATCTTAAAACCTATATATTTTTGTAAACAACCAATTATCAAAAAACCAAAAAAGAACCAAAACCCAACAGTTCATTACAATAATAACCCTAACACAAGAATTCTACTCACATATCACACAAAAGAAGCCCAGTTTAATGGGATTCATCTCTGTAATACAAATTGTGTTATGGAAAGTAAATATATCAAAATAGCAACAGCAGCTGTGGCTCAAAATTACCATTGAACACCACAGAAATCACTGAGAAGGGTAATTAAGAGTGCAAGTCCATTGGTAGAGATGATAAAGCTTCTTGTAATGCTAATACCATTATCAAATGCAAGGAGAGTCAGTCACCACAAGCAAATAAGATTATTATGACTGAAAATCTTATTGCAACTTTTCCTTATTTTTTTTTGTCTTTATTAAACATAAACAACCTAAAATCTGCAATCAATGACACTGCTGAAATGCATTGCTTGTTTGTTTTTGGTTTTGGTTTTTTTTTTTTCATAGAGAGTTTTATGACCAACTACATTTGTTAAATACTAGAGAAGTTAAGCATCACAGCATTAACAAGTTAGGAGTATTCATATACTTAGGATTAAACTTTTCTTTTTTTTTTAGTGTGTTTAAGAGTAAGGCCATAAATGAAAGTGCCAATAAAGAAAGAGTCAAAACACTTAACAAGATAATATTGTGAGTGTGACAAATATACATCTCAAAAATACATTGGCAGTAGAGTTTCATTGCTACACTCCTCATGGGAAAGCTCTTTGCTTGGACCTTATGACTACCAAATTTCATAGAATATCTATCTTAAGACCTATTGATATAAAGAGAGAGGTTTGTGTCAATGTAAGTGTTTATTTTACAACAAGCACTGATTTTTCTCAATTCCTCACACTTTATTGACTCTCAGGTATCGGGAGCACAGCGACAGCTTCAAATTAAGATGAATACATAAGATTAGTAGACTGGGTGGGGAAGGGACAAATACACTACAATGCTTTAATGTATTTGGCCCTAAATTCTGAGCTTAAGAAGAATTACACATTTCACAGATGGGATACAAAGATTCTAATGCTGAGCTGTACCCTTCCCAGTAAGAAGTGCTAGGAAAAGAAAGTTATCTGCTGAAGTAATTTGAGAGCTGAGAATCGTGGCTTCGAGTAGATGCCTTTCTCAACTCGGGAAACAGAACCAGAATTCCCATTTACGACTGATTTCAAAATGCTAACAACCTCTAGATAGTCTTAACATTTAAAATAAACAAAACTTTTTTTTTTTTTCTGAATTACTGTTCTACTTTTACAACAGTTTGCAAATTAAAACATTCATCTAGAGAAATGCCAACTCCAGCTTGTTTTATTCCAAACCTAAACAGATAGAAATAGAGTTCTTAAACCATACAAGTGAAAGTTAGGCTTTGTACTCTTGCCTTTATTGGAAAGCTGATTCACCTGCACAGTGGAAGATTCATGAAGGAGAAAGGAATGTGGCTGAAGATCTGTGTTCAATGACAGTGACAATTCTCATTGTTCAAGATCAAGTTTCTACATTCAAAGGAATGTTTGCAACTTCTGTCCAGTGTAGGTGGATATGCTGTGGAATGCACAGAATCTAGTGGTGAGACAGCAGAATCTACAGTCATACAATTTGTGACATCTCTTTTTTTTATTGGCTTCACCAGTCTTGAAGTCTTTCTAGTACAGTGGTATAACTTTCAGAGGTGGAGCTGAGAAACAATGGTTATTAATATACTATATGTAAATGTAGGCACCTGTATCACTGTTTCAACTGTATTCTGAAAGTTATATTGCCAAAGCTCAGAAGACAGCTCTGGGCTTTAGTGCAGTGTTACCACAAGCATCTTTCAGGGTCAAATACCTGGACTATGTTACAGATTCATAAAATGGCTGAGATTGGAAGGGTACCCCTGGAAATCTTTTTGTATAATCCCCCTAGTGTCACCTAAAATAGGTTGGCCAGTACTACTGTGTGGCTTTTGAATATTTCTAAGAATGGAGACTCCACAACCACCCATGGAAACCTGTGGCAGTGTTGTCACTCTCATAGTCTCCTTACACACAGAACAGCCCATGTTTTATCTTATGCCCACTGTCCTTCATCCTGTCACTGGGCGCTGCTGAAAAGAGTCTAGCTTTGCCTTATTCACAGCCTCCCTTTAGATGTTTTACACATTGATAAGATCCCACTCAGCCTTTTCTTCTCCAGTCCCAATCTCAGCCTCAGAGAGATGGTCCAATCCCTTAATCATCTTTGTGGTCCTTCCCTGAACTCTTCCCAGTCTTTCTTGTACTGAGGACCCAACACTGCACACAACATTACTCAGGGCAGTGCTGAGTGGAGAGCAAAGATCTGGACCTGCTAGCAGCACTGTTTCTCATGCAACCTGGATACCATTATCCTTTGCCCCAGCGATGTAATACTTGTTTATGGTCAGCCTGCATCCATCCCTGCAAAGCTACTTTTCACCAGAGTTTACTCTCTCCAGAGCAAGCCCGGATAGCTACAGTATGGAAAGAAGCCTGGCCCAGAGGGCTGTGGACAAACTGTGATGCTGGTCTTGCTATGTGACTTTCAGACAAGTAATACAGCTGTAAATGTAAGGAAAGCATAGTGTTTTTTATTGATTTAGGGGAAGAGAAAGCTTGCTTAACCTAAGTTGCTGCTGAATAAAGAGCTGTCTCAACTTTAAGTTAGCATCCAAGACTTCATCCTCAATTTTCTCATTTTCAGCAACGTTACAATGTCTGTCTTCAAAGACTATTCTTTGATTATTCAAAAAGGTTATTTAAAGATTCTTTTATTATTAAAAAAAATAAATTCAAAGATTCTTCGATTATGCATAAAGACTCTTCTCTGCAGGAGCAAAAGGGATATTAATGACAAAACAAAAATTGTTGTGGTCATTCTCTAAACTTTAACATAACATTATTATAACATACCAAGTAAATTAAGCTCTTTAATCATCTTCTGTATTTCCCATTTTGTGTGAGGATTGCACTGTTGTTCACCTATAACATTCATCCCAGAAACAAAAATCATTAATCACTTTGGCATCTAGAAAAACTTGTTACCTTTTAGTCCTTCTGATCTCTAGGGTACAAAACCTGTGGAAGATATTAGCTTTTAACAAGTCTGGCCCACTGATGTGGACTTACCAGGTTGACAATACAGATGGTAATCCAATAAATTGCAGTATAATGCAAACAAAGAAGACATTCAAAATTCAAAGTTGCTTTAAATATCATACATCCCAGAGTACATTTTTTTCCCAACAGGATTAATGCTGAATTAAAAGAGAGGAATATTCACAGTAACAAGCTTTAAATTTTAATTACCTGTATAACGAAATGGATTCCATAGAAGTCTTCTGTAGTTTGTGGAGAAAGACAAACTTCTTCAGAAAACAGTTCAGTGCACATGACTTAGGTTCCTGATCTGAAACATTCTGTAGAGAAGTTGTCAACCATAAATGTAAAAGGATGTAGAGACCCTGATCATCTAACTTCTGTCCAAAATGATAGGTAATATGAATAGTTCCCCAGATTCCTCTTAGGGTACTATCTCTTTCTGCTTCTCAGCTATTCAACAGCTCTCCAAAGTTTTCCCTTAGGGTAATATCTTTTTCTGCTCCCTGCTATTCAATTTGTTAGGTCTTGCTGATTTTTGGAAAATTCATATGTTGATAGATTATATTTCCACAGCCTCTCTTCTCACAGAAACTTAGAAGAGTCCAATGCCACAACCAAGGGTGAATTCATAGAATCATAGAATCAACCAGGTTGGAAGAGACCTCCAAGATCATCAAGTCCAACCTATCACCCAGCCCTATCCAATTGACTAGAACATGGTACTAAGTGCCTCATCCAGTCTTTCCTTGAACACCTCCAGGGACGGTGACTCCGCCACCTCCCTGGGCAGCCCATTCCAATGCCAATCACTCTCTCTGTGAAGAACTTCTTCCTAACATCCAGCCTATACCTCCCCTGGCACAACTTGAGACTGTGTCCCCTTGTTCTGTTGATGGTTCCCTGGGAGAAGAGACCAACCTCCCCCTACCTTTCAGGTAGTTGTGACAACAATGAGGTCACTCATTGAGCCTCTTCTTTTCCAGTCTAAACAATCCCAGCTCCCTTAGCCTCTCGTCATAGGGCTATGTTCCAGGCCCTTCACCAGCTTCATCACCCTTCTCTGGACATGTTCCAGTACCTCAACATCTCTCTTGAATTGAGAGGCCCAGAATTGGACACAGTTCTCAAGATGTGGCCCGACCAGTGCTGAGTACAGGGGCAGAACAACCTCCCTTGCCCTGCTGGCCACAGTGATCCTGATCCAGGCCAGGATGCCATTGGTTCTCCTGGCCACTTGGGCACACTGCTGGCTTATGTTCAGCTACTATTTACCAGCACCCCCAGGTCCCTTTCTACCTGGCTGCTCTCCAGCCACTCTGTCCCTAGCCTGTAGTGCTGCTTGGGGTTGTTGTGGCCAAAGTGTAGAACCCTGCACTTAGCTTTGCTAACTCTCATTCCATTGGCCTCTACCTACCCCTCCAGCTTGTCCAGGTTCCTCTGCAGAGCCATCCTACCCTCCAAGAGATTGACATCTGCTCCTATCTTCATCTCATCTGCAAACTTACTGATGATGGACTTGAAGCTGTGTTAATTTCAACAGCCTTTATCTCAGTATTTCAGACAGAAAAAAAAAAAAAAAAAAAGAGAATCAAAGACACCCAGATGCTTGCAGTTACTTCTATTTCTTAAGCTGGGATCCTGAAGCTTTTGGGGAATGTTGAAAGAGCATATATCAAATACAAAAGATCTTCTGTTCATTTAGGTTGTTTTCCATATGAAGATACAGAGATGATCAGAAAGCTTTTAGTTCTCAAGAGAGCTACTACAATTTCTAATGTTAATTTATTTTGCTGCTAACAGTGATAGACTTAGTAGAGCTAACAAGTAGAAATGTAATTTGCATAAATCAGTAATATATTCATCTGTATTAATGAGGTCCATTTTCTGTATTAATAAACACAAGTAACCCACTGAACAGTGCCTGGAAAAGCATATTTATCTTCTTTGTACATTGATTACTGCTTACTGTATGCAAAGTCATACAGAGTTAGAAAGTGAGGGCTGTTGTATATGAATATTCTGTAGCTAATTGTGGCAGTTTGGCCAAATTCTAGCCCACCCACTTGCTCACTTCTTCCCTCAGAGAGACAAGAGTAGAAAATAGGAAGAACTAGAACAAGAAAGCTTGAGGGTTGGTATAAAGATAGTTTTACCAATTAGTGTTGTAGGCAAAACAGACTCAACCTGAGAAAAATTAGGTTAATTTATTTCCAATTAAAATAAAAATATAGTTAGTAGCTCAAGTAGTGGGAAAAAAAACTGAGATATTAAACTAATATCTTTCCTTCATCCTTCCCAGGTTCAAACTGAATCCTTTACTCCAGACTCCTCTACCCTTCAACAAGTGGATTAGGGATTGTTGTGATCAGTATGTAGTAGCTTCTCTCTGGTGCTGCTTTGCTCTGATACTTTTCCTGTGCTCTACCATGGGTTCCTTGCAGATCATGACTCCTTTGGGAATATCCATTCACTTCAGCATTGTCCTTTCAATGAAGTGCAGGGGCTAACTGCTCCAGTAACACAGAGTATCTCCTCCTCCTGTTCTGACTCTACTGTTCCTTTGTGGCTTCACATTCTTTTATCTTCGCATCTCTCCATCCATCACATTTTCCCCTTTCTTAAATATGTTTTCACATGTGTGCCACACACACCCTGCACTGAGTTTGTTTTGGAGTCAGCTAGAACCAACTGTGTTTGACACAGGGCAGCCCCTCGCCTGTTTTCACACAGGCCACTCCTGCAGTCACTGTGCTACCAAAACCTTCACAGGTACAACCAATACACTAATAAATGACTCCATCAGAAAGAAAACTATGTCAATTAAGTAGATTTTAAAAGTGTGCTCACTACTGAATTGAAAAGAAAATAAAAGTCACTGGAATGCACTCTCCTTCTCAACCTCTTCCTCAACTTGGCCATTTACATGTAACGAAAAAAAAAAAATTAATTCCTTACTGTCAGGTTTCCTTTTTTAATTGTCTGAGATTTTTTGTAATGTTTTAAATATTCAGAGTGGTTATTTTTAATGCAGAATCTCATGCATCTGTTGTCTCCAAAGTATAAAAAGTTTGAGGTGGCATCCCTGCTTCTTGGTAAAGACAATGATTCAGATTTGCTGTCCTTCCCGAGTTAAGCACATCTACAGGAAATATACCTAAGTTTCAAACAGTTTTGTAATTATTATGTCTATGCAGAATTCCAATGTTTGCATGGTGGGGAAGTGAAGAACTAGAGCAATCTTTAAAAACATGGTTGCCCAAACTCAGTAGATTGAGAAATCACCCTGTCCAGCTATGACACCATCACTTACAGTTTAAAGCATGTGACATCATACTGCAATATGAAAATTGTCACCAGTAGGAGTACAAATAGAAGAAGACAAACAAAGAAACAAACAAAACACCCAAAACACAAATGACAGAATCAGTTTGGAAGAGCCCTTAAGATTATGTAGTGCAACCGTTGACCTCTAAGATTATTGAGCCAAACTATTGCGTCCAACCACTGCCCTAACACCACCATGGCCTTTAAGCATTGTCCCAAAGTGCCATGCCCACATGTTTCTTGGACACCTCCAGGGATAGTGACTCCACCTCCCTGGGCACCATGATCACTCCACCAGTGAAGAAGGTTTCCTGATAACTAACCTAAAGCTCCCCCAGCAAAACCCTAGGTCATCTTCTTTCATCCCACCACCTGACATCACCTGACCAACCCCCACCCCACTTTCCCTCATTTACACAGGTTACAAAGTCTAGTTTGGAAAGCTAGTGTAAGAAGGAAAGCAGCAGCTCTTATGCCTAGTGCTTGGGCAGACCTCAAGATCAGTTACTTGCTCTGGGAGTTGATGGCATCCCTGGGAAATGTCATGGAGAGACCTGAACAGATATGCCCCTAAAAGTGCAGCCACACTTGTCAGTATTATGGCATCTAATAAAATAAAAGACCTAGTTCCAGAACAAAATGGAAAAATGTTCACACTTCTGGAAAATTCCAAAGGCATGCTAGCATATTTGAGATCATAGACACTTGGAAAAGAAATTCTCATGTACACTCTTGGCTTTATGAGTTCTATTCTACCTCAGTAGATTAATCCTACATTTTCTTTCTAGACACTTTCTACATTCTGCATTTTCTTTCTTTCTTTCTACCTTTTTGAATAATGTGACAAATTTTACCATGGTAACATTCTCTGTAAGAAAAAGACTTCAGTCTCAATACTGGTGCTGTACTTATACTGAGGAAGAGATTTTCTTAAGTAAGGAAGAAGAAAGAATTTCACAGGCTGAGGTTTGATTCTCCCATTGTCTTATATTGAGGGTTAGCTGCTAACACCTGTATGAAGGGGATACTGGATTTTGCCATGTTGAGCTATTTTCTTGTTATACTCCCCTTGCCAGATGTAAATGAGTGCAGTATCTTTAGATTCTAGTCTTAATTTCAGAGCAACAACAACAAAAAAATACCACTGATTCTTTCTCTCTAGCATTAGATACCACTGCAATCCATAATTTAGTTGCCATAGCTACCAGTTATCTACTAAAGTCTGTTGTTCTTTTCCTGAGATTTCCTCAGAATATAAACACAACCAGTGAAATATCTGGTTTTTTTTTTTTTTTAAAGACCACACTTCTAAAAAGCAATAAAATTTTCATTATTGAATATATTTATTTATTTATTTTAACTTCGGCAGAACAGGCGATCCAAAAATATGAATAATTAAGTGGTTATTTAAACTATAGAAATAAAACTGAACTGGCAGGCTAGGATGCAGCAGTTGAAAGCTATTTAATTTGGTTCACAGAGTCTATCAGCACAATAATTTGTGAGTTGAGGTATGCAGAAACAGATGTAGAGATTAGTAACTGGAGCAAGTAAACAGAGTTCTAGGTTGGGACAGAAGATGATAGAAATTGCCAAAAGCCACGTCATAGCAATGTCTGTGATTTCCACACGACCCTAACACAAATAGCAGCACTGAGAGCCTCAGCTCCAGCCCTCTTCTGAGACCTGGCAGCCCTGTCTAGACCAGGAGTCTCCCAGTCTACTGGAGACTTCTATCTCTGCCTATTACAAATAGCACCTGATAAAGAATATGACCTTACCCAGAGAATCAAATTTGAATGTTGAATATCTTCTATATTCCTCAAACCAGGCTGGAAATTATCAGTTCAACTAACTGGCTAATTTTCTTTCTCAGAACAGATTTGGATGCATTTATATAAATATGTTGACTTTATTTCTTTTTCTTTTCTACTTTATCTTCTCAACAAGCTTTCTGTCTTGACTACCTACTAAGATAAGGTCTGAGTTTTCAAAATAGCAATTATATTTTTGAGTTAATACATATACACTTGATAAGCAGAGCTTATGGGCCAGATCTTTATAATGCACCCAGATTTGGTGACACCATTTCACCTACATAAACATCTTGCCAGTTAGCTGCTGAATGCATAAACCAGATAATTATGCTGACATTTTTATTGGAAAACAAATCAAACACCCAAACAAAACCACCACCTCCTCCCCACCCCAGACCACACAACCCTAAAAAAAAACCCCAAAATGTCAAAGGCTGTTGGTGCAACTCTGGAAAAACAATGAAATGAAAACCACCAAACAAAAAGTCAAACAACCAACCAAAAAACCCCACAATTCCATCCCCAGGAAAAAGTACAGAAAAAGCTGTTTCTAATGAGGGAATGGATGACATAAAGGAAAACTTTCAGATGTTGCATGGCAACAAGAAGAAAGTTTTTGGAGGGACAAGGCAGCTAATCCTAATCTGATGAGTCGAAATAAATTTGTAGCCAAGTTCTCTTGAAAATTAAGAAGGTAAATATCTTAACGAACAGCACTTTAACAGAAGTTTTTTCTGCTGATTCCCGTGCAAGTAGTTGAGAACAGTGGGAATACGAGCTCTTTGTTGAGATATCTGGCTAGAGTTTTCATGAAAGACCATATTTCTAGGGTCAGTGCAGCTTCTTCCAACTGCTACACAACATGATAACAGGAGGCTGCTTTATTAGGACAGGGAATAATTTCAAGTGTTCACAACATTAGAAAGGTAATGGCTATAGTAAATAATAGAGTTCGTGTTGACCTAGAATCCTGCCATTGAGCCTTGAGGGACTCAAAATATAATTGCATCTTCTTCAGTTAAACTATTTTGTTTGCTTAATAAATGAGTAAAAGAAAGCAGAGAAGTTGCACATCTCCACAAATGTCATAAACCAAATCTGTTCTGGAGCTAATGGTATCAACCAAGCAGTTTTAGTCTCCAGACCTGCTTCAGACATGCTGTGGTTTCAGACAAGGCACTTAATCTCGTGAAATGAAATGTATCCAGAATATTAGTAGTGCTCCCCTGAGACTGTTAGAAGAAATCATAGAGTTATAGGATCATAGAATTGTAGAATTGTCAGGGACCTGAAAGATCATCTAGCTTCAACCATCCTGCTGTGGGCAAGGACACCTCACACTAGAGCAGGTTACTCAGAGCCACATCCAGCATGGCCTTAAAAACTTCCAGGGGTGAGGATTCTACCACCTCCCTGGATAACCTGTTCCAGTGTCTCACCACCCTCATGGTGAACAGCTTCTTCCTAACACCCAATCTGAATCTACCCACTTCTAGTTTTGCTCTATTCCCCCAGTCTTACCTGACACCCTAAAAAGTCATAGAATCATAGAATGGTAAAGTTGGAAGGGACCTCAAAGGTCATGTTAGTTCCAACTGCCTGCCATAGGCAGGGACACCTCCCACTAGTACAGATTACTTAAGGCTTCATCCAAACCGGCCTTGAACACCTCCGGGGAAGGAGCAGCCACGACCTCCCTGGACAACCTGTGCTCAGTGCCTCACCACTCTTACTGTAAAGAACTTCCTCCTAACATCCAGTCTAAATCTCCCCTAAAACTCCCAGCTTAAATCCATTGCCTCTCATCCTGTCATTGCAAGACCTTGTAAATAATCCCTTCCCAACCTTCCTTTAGGCCCCTTTCAGATACTGGAAGGCCACAATAAGATCTCCTCAGAGGCTTCTCTTCTCCAGGTGGAACAGTCCCAACTCTCTCAGTCTGAAAACTGCACCCCAGTTATAGTCCCAAAGTCTTTCAAACAAACCTAAGAATCAGATACAGTCCATTAAAAAACAAAACAAAACAAAACAAAACAAAAAAAACCCCAAAACCTAGTAATTTTTTTTTTTTTAAATTGAGAATTTCTGTATTCTTTTGTATGTTTTATGTAACTGTGAAAAAGAAAGAATATCCAATAAAGGAGTTTGTGGGGTAAGTAAAATAATTGTAAGGAGATTTGAACCATGCAAATACTAGTCCTATCTAAAGTAAATGTATAACTTGAATCTGAACCCGTGTTGCATGTATTCTTTCAATAAATACTCATTTTTTATACCTCACCCCATCCTCCCTTTGCAAATGCATGGATGCTTTAAATGAATAGGGTACAGGTTGAGAGAGAGTTCCTGGAGCAAAGTAAGTTCTGGGGATAGCTTATAGTAGCCTTCCAGTACCTGAAGGGAGCCTACAAGAAAGCCAGGAAAGGATTTTTTTCAAGGACTTGCAGTGACAGGATGAAAGGGAACAACTTTACACTTGAGGAGGGTAGATTTAGACTGGGTATTAGGAAGAAATTATTTCCAGTGAGGGTGGTGAGAGACTGGAACAGGTTACCCAGGGTGATCATGGATGTCCCCTCCCTGGAGGTGTTCAAGGCCAGGTTGACTGAGGCTATATTCTGTATAAAGATCCTTTTTTTGCATTTTCAAGGAGTGTAGTCTGTCCATCGCCAGCAGGCCTGCTGTCATGTAAACCAATGCAAGATTAAAAACCTCAAAGGCCTGCCAAAGACAGCAGGCTCAGAGCCAGGTATCGATCTGTGAGCTCTCCCAGTTCATTCGCTTGTCAGTCCCTGCCACTGGAGGGGTAGAGGAGAACACTTTGTGTTCCTGATCCTTTAGCCAGTTGTACCAAGGCCTGAAGTCTCCTGTGACTGCCCTCAGACCTTTTGTCGTCAGCTCATCTCTACCTACTTGAAAAATCAATGATGGGTAATAATTTGAGGGCCCTACCAGAGTGGGCCCTTTAACTCAGGTCCTGTGGAGGAAGCAGACTGGGTCCAGCCTTTCACATCTTGTCGATTAAATAATTTTCATAGCAAAACTGTATTGGAAATGGTTAAAATACATCCCTTTCTTCTCAAATTAATCTTCCAGTAGAGTCTAATACAGACACAACATAGATTTCTGAATGTCACACATTCTCCTTGGATTTATCTTTGACCAGACTATTATTAATTATGATGGAATTGTGAATGAGGAACAGTATTTATTTTTCTTCTAATGCATTATCTTGACTTGCAGTGCCACAGATAGTGTTGTCTCTGTTTCATTTTGGGCATTCCACATTCACCTGTCTCAAGGTCAACAGGATGACACAATAATGAGAAAACAGAACAAACACTGTCTAATGGAAGTAGCATTTCATAAAAAGCTGTGAGGGCAACTCTAAAAGGCAGCAAAGAAATGCAGCTTTTTAACTGAGCACTACCTGACAGATTCAATAATCAGGGGAAAGCCTTAATTGATGACATTTCATTAGCATAATGAGTTGAAGCTGGGAAAAGAGAGTCTCTTATTAATTAATCAAGCAAAGCACGAACTGTTTCAGTCCCTTACTCTCTGCCATTTTCCATTAATCATAAGACTGTGTATTACACTCATTTGAATTCACTAGGTGCTGAGTATTTCTGGAGGAAAAGTATTGGCAGAGTGGCATGCTCAAGTGAACACACTTATGCAAGTATGAAACACATTAGAAATTCGTGTTTATGAACTTCAACTCTCATCTCGGCAGGAAGTGCTGATAATATTTTTCCAAAAAGGCACCAGACATCACTAGCCACTGGTATACAGATGAAAGCTACCTCCTCTGACAATCTGTTACCTGGCTGCAGGTGTTTAATCCATCAGGATTAATTTTCAGTACAACACAGAAAGCAGGGGCTATGCTGATTGCTGTCAAAATAACCTTTTTATAACACCGTTTGCCATGCACTGGACATTTCCCCTTTTGCTTCCTTATTTTCAACAGTGTTTTCTCTGTCTTTTTTTTCTCTCTCAGTTTCTACTTGTTGGTTGTCATTACATTTATTGTTATCTGCAGAACATTTATAGGCTGTGAATGTGGCTGCCTCAGTACATTGTTGGTAATTCGGAAAATAAAGATAAATCAGGAGTCTTCCACGTTCTAAGCAGAAGGACATTTTTCTTTCCAACTATAGGGCAGTTTTCTACAGGAAAAAAAAACCACACAAAACCAAACATAAAATCTAAAGATCAGAGAGAAGCAGCCAGAGATTTTTCTGTCTTTGTAACAGCTCTTTTGTTTTTTGGTGGTTTGTTTTTTGGTTTTTTTTTTTTGGAGAAGACAAACCTGTTTCCAACTATACAGTTGTTAATATTAAATTTATTATCAACTTTGTAAAGGACAGAGTTCCTTCTCTCATGCAGGTGGTTATTCTAATCAAGGGCTGGAGAATCATGTTCCTTCCCTTGAAGGAAAGACTCATCAGTTCTTTCTTAAAACTAGGCCAGCTTCAATACAAGAAAAACAGCTTAATGCAGAGGATGCTTAGCAGTTCAGTCACTCACAAAAATTCCATTGGATATTTACTGAGGAGGAGGTGACTGAAGCAAGGTCAGGTACAGCCAGAGTACCTGTTATGTAATTCATATGTTGCAGAGCAAAAAGGCTACTATCATCTTTCTTTCAAGGAAATGTATTTGTTGACTATATTTTAAATGGAGTTGTATTCTTCTTGCAGATTGAAGCTCATCTCCAGGACCAGACATTTGAGAAATTGTAAGCAGATTCTCACTAGATTTTTGGTAATTGTTCAGGCCTACCAAGGTGGCTGCAGAGTTGCAAAGGGCACAGCTTGAGCCTGTGTCCTCTTGTTCTATCACTGGCTGCCTAGAAGAGACCAACACCAACATGGTTGCAACCTCCCTTCAAGTAGTTGTAGAGAGCAATAAGCTCTCCTGAACCTCCTCTTCTCCAGGCTGAACACCCACAGCTCCCTCAGTTGCTCCTCACAGGGCTGTGCTCCAGCCCCCTCGCCAGCCTCATTGCCCTTCTCTGGACACAATCAAGCACCTCAACATCTTTCTTAAATTGAGTGGCTCAGAACTGGACACAGTATTCATGTGGCCTAACCGTGCTGAGTACCGATGGGATTGAAGTAGTACATAGAAATGCTCTGCACTAGCAGGGTTTGCTTTCAGTGGTCGATGCGCTGTACTACATGCAGGTTTATAGAGCTGATGTACTTCAGTACAGAACAGTGTAAAAATTGCAGTGCTGCATGCTTTTCTGCTTTTCATTTTAGTATCAAGGATTTTATGGTTTTTTCTATTGACAGAAATAATACTTTTTATGATCTTTATAGTCATTACAGAATTGTACTTTTTTTCCCCCATAGTTCTAAATTTTTATATTAGTTTTGAAGTTTATTGTACTATGACAGTAGTACAATACAGTACAATATGCCAATAGTACAGTTTTTATGATAGGGTCACAGCATTGGTGGATAAGAGAAGAGCAAATAATGTCACCTTCCTGGACTTGTGCAGAGCTTTCAACACTGTTACCTGTGACATCCTGGTCACTAAACTGGAAGGACATTGTTTTGCTGGGTGGTGTGTATTTAATTGGTTAGATGGCTTCTCTCAAAGAGTTGCAGTCAATGGCTCAGTGTCCAAATGAACATCTGTGATGAGTGGGATTCCTTGGGGATCAGTCCTGGGGCCAGTGCTGTTTAACATACTTGATGGTGACACAAGCAGTGGGATTGAGGTACTCAGTAAGTTTCCTGATGACACCAATCTGTGTGGTGCAGCTGACATGCTGGAAAGAAGGACTGTCATCCAGAGGAACCTTGACAGGCTGGAAACCTATGCCCATGACAAACTAATGAACTTCAGTAAGAAAAAGTGCAAGGTCCTGCACCTGGTTTGAGGCAATCCCAAGCACAAACACAGGCTGGGCAATGAGTGGATTAAGGTCACCCCTGCTAAGAAGACCAAAAAGCCAACTATAATCAGGGCTGCATCAAAAGCTGCATAGCCAGCAGGTCACGAGACGTGATTCTGCCCCTCTGCTCTGCTCTTGTGACATCCCACTTGAATGTCATCAGTAGAAGAAGACAATTTTTAGACATCTCCAAAGTCCTTTTATTTTACATTCATCTAATATCTTGGCATTAAGATTTTTTTTGTTTGTTTTTCTGAGGTGTGTGAGAAGAGACTGCAGGTGTATTTTTCTGAACATTTCTATTGCAAGATAATTAAAAAATCTGTCAAATTTGGTAATTCAATGTCCAACATATGAAATAATTAAATATTCATATTTTGCAAATAGGGATTGGTACTAGCACTGAATACCAAGAAAAGCAATATTGACAGGAATGTTAATATTTTAGGACTGAAAATTGCTTCCTGAATATTTCTTTTTTAAAGGTAATTCTAAGCCCTATGGAATCTGTAGAGGGCTACATAAGATGAAAGCTATGTGATCAGAGTGAAAAGCCTCTGTTTACATCACTTAAGCAGCAGATTTCCCTGAGAACATGGAAAGATATGTGGCCACAGAATCACAGTGTTAGAGGCTGGAAGTGGCCTTGAAAGCTCATCCAGGCCAACACCCCTGCCAGAGCAGGATCACCTATACCAGATCCCACAGGAATGTATCCAGGTTTGTGTTTGATATCTCCACAGAGGGAAACTCAACAACTCCTGTGGGCAGCCTGTTCCAGTGTTTTGTCACCTGTTATAAATTGCAACACAACGGGTCGTAATTCAATTATAATTTTATTTATTATAGCCAGTAGAATATGAGCAAAAAACAGCGCTGGACGACAGGAGAGTTTTCACTCTGCCAAACTGTCGCAAATAAACAGTTTAAACAGTCCCCTTTTATACATTTTACTTCCATGTTCGTGACGTAGTAGAGGTACTCTGCATATGCTTGAATTGATGTTTGGGGGTCCTTTTCTACCTCCCGTTTGTCGTTGAGGCTGAAGTAAAAATCTCCCTCTCTGTCCCTTATCTGACCCCCTTATTCATGTCCCTGTCTGGGTCTGTTCCTTCCTGGAATTCTTCGAAGTGTTACCTGGTGATTGTCATGGATATCTTGTCTTTGCTGAGGTGTTATCTGGTGATGTCTCTGCAGAAGGGACGTCTGGCGACTGTGCCGGCGAATTTGTAGTTTAACTCTTACACTAGGCTTAACATAAATCTTAATAAACAATATCCTATTTTATAGCTCTTTACACACCCTCTCAGGGAAAAAGTTTTTCCTCTTGTTTCCATGGAACTTCCTATACCTCAACTTCCACCCAGTGCCCCTTGTCCTGTCATTGGGAATCACCCAGCAGAACCTGACTCTGTCCTCTGAGCACTCACCCTTTACATATTTATAAACACGAATGAGGTCTCCTCTCAGTCTTCTCCTGTTCAAGTTCAAGAGCGTCATCTCCCTCAGCCTCTCCTCGTAAGGCGGATGTTCCACTCCCTTCATCATATTTGTGACTGTACTCTGGACTCTTTCAAGGCCTCACCAGGGCAGAGCAGAGGGGCAGGAGAACCACTGTACCAGGGAACTGCAGATCTCAGTGTGGATTAGTTGCACTAATGGCCATATGTCCTGCTGGGGCAAAACAGGCCCAGACTTGTTTGCAATGCTGGTGCCCTGTTTGATTGGCAGGGTTTCAAGTTTCTCTCCTGCCAGTGGTCTGTTTTGCCTCGAGCAGTCATTGAAGGGGGGCTGCTCTGGGAGGGCCTGACTTCACTTGCTTCCAGGCTCTGTTCCTCCTCCTGCGGCAGTGATGCTGCAGACTGCCCCCTGAGGACATGTGGCTCCCCGCGCCGGGGTTTTGCTTTCGATTTCAGCAGCCCACTCGGGTCCTGCTACCCTCTTTGCCTTGTGGTTGAGCAGAGAACACAATTTGGGATTATAATTTCTTTGATTATTACCCAACTGCAGTGTCTCGGGTTGATGAGTGAGTAATCTTGGCCATTAAATCAGTTGGAGTCTCAGGTTTTCCCACCAATAGCCCTGTTGGAGGGCAAGGGGAATCCCTCTTGTGACTGGCAGCGGCAATTGCTGCTCCTTACCCTCTGATGTGAGTTATGTGTAGGATATGAGTATTTATATTTCTTTATCCCTTCCCTAAATTGCTCCACAAGATTCCTATTGTACCTTTTATGTAAATAATTCCCAACTATATTCGAACTTTTGGTAAATTGTAAACAGTTCACTGTTTTGGGGGGTGTGTTTGTTTGGTGTGGGAATCTGCGTTAATAAAGTTGGATATTTTCCCATCTCCACATATTGAATTTGAATATTCATAACACCATACTCCAATCCCCGCCTGAGCATCACTTGTACAAATGGTGCCAATTTAAATGTAAATGTAGATTATTGAAATCTTTATTGAAGTGAAAAGCTGTATAACAAAACTAAACATAGAGTGAAATTGGCCAGAGAGTAGCAGATATTTATAGAGTGCTTCCAGGTAAAGCTTTTCATCACACCCAGTGTCCTTACTGGGTTCCATGTTTCCTTTCTTGTGGTTGTTAGTGCACGTAACTACAGAAGCGTGTGCAGATAACAGAGAGAGAAGGGGCCTTTCCCCCTACTTTATTCTGGTGATGTTTCCTATTTCCTAAGAAAAGGATCATCTAGTTTGTCAGTTTTGTGGCAACAGATCAGCACAGTGCCCTGAAAACTGTTTTGCTGCTTGATTTCACAGGTGTAATGTGAATAAGGACATGGAAGTAAATAGGTTGGAAAAAAGAGAATGGAAATCCTACCGAGAGTTGGACATGACAAAGACTTATTACTCCTGCATGTATTTGTTGGCAGTGAGTCAAGCATCTCATGAAGCTTTCCTAACTATGGATATGGGTAGTTACACAAATAGCTTTTTAGGCTAAATCCCTTTTGTAGATTTAGCCTACGGCAAGACGCTAAGTTTTAATTGTCCCTATGAAGTACTGTACTACTCATCTGTTTGCAAGGTATGTTGTAGGGGAGGAAATTCATAGTTCCAGATGTGACCTTTTCTTTGTCTTTTTTTTTTTTTTTTTTTTTTTTTTTTTGGAATTTTTTTTGAATTTNTTTTTTTTCTCATAGGAACTTATTTGGAATTATTCTCTCAGCCTTTCTCAATGGGCTTTTATGAAAATACCATCTGTACACTTGGCTTTCACACTAAATACAAATGCAGGCACTAAAGAAAAAATAAACATACTTAACATGTTGCAAAGAGGTTTAATCAGACAAATATAGGGGAGGAAGGAAGGAAGGAAGGAACTTGGAAAGAAGGAAGGAAGGAACTCGGAAGGAAGGAAGGAAGGGAGGGTAGGAGGAAGGAAGGAAGGAAGGAAGTAACTCGTAAGGAATTCAGAAGGAAGGAAGGAAGGAACTCGGAAGGAAGGAAGGAAGGGAGGGTAGGAGGAAGGAAGGAAGGAAGGAAGTAACTCGTAAGGAATTCAGAAGGAAGGAAGGAAGGAACTCGGAAGGAAGGAAGGAAGGGAGGGTAGGAGGAAGGAAGGAAGGAAGGAAGTAACTCGTAAGGAATTCAGAAGGAAGGAAGGAAGGAACTCGGAAGGAAGGAAGGAAGGGAGGGTAGGAGGAAGGAAGGAAGGAAGGAAGTAACTCGTAAGGAATTCAGAAGGAAGGAAGGAAGGAACTCGGAAGGAAGGAAGGAAGGGAGGGTAGGAGGAAGGAAGGAAGGAAGGAAGTAACTCGTAAGGAATTCAGAAGGAAGGAAGGAAGGAACTCGGAAGGAAGGAAGGAAGGGAGGAAGGAAGGAAGGAAATTTGAATACATGTTATCCCCAAATCTGCATGTCCTATAGTAAATTGCTAAAATCAATGCGAGATACCAGAAATTAACATTTTTGTAGTAGAGCAAAACAACTTAGCTCAGGAACTTCTGAAAAAGGAGATACATCCAGGGGGATCCCTGGATTTGATATCACTCCACTGTCACCATGTGGAATATGAATATCTGGGCAGTAACACCATTTCTTTATGTTTGCCCTGTATTACAACCCAAGAATATGATTAATATTTATTGGCAGTTATTAATGATAACATGTGGGGAGAGGGATTATCCCTGAAGCATCTCTCTACCAACATAAGTAAGTGCCCAATAATTTCATTCAATGTAGAAATAGTAAATTAGGCATATTAAGAATGATGAAATAAAGCTTAATCATTGCAAGCATACGTTTATTTCAAAACTCTAATATTTCACCTTCTCATAATAAAAATAGTTTTTGTAGGTTCATTTGTAAGATTTTCACTCAGTCATATAGAATTAACTTCTTGGAAGATGCAATTTTATATATGTCTTTGTGATGGCTTTAATTTCTTTTCTGAATGTACAATGTTAGGTTATTTATTGCTGTTGCCAACTAAATTCTCATTACCCATTTTCTGCAGAATATATGATACATGATACACTTATTGAGAATAAGATTTGTTTAAAGCAGTACAATCATTTTAAACAGCTCTTTTAGAAGTCAAATTGAGTTTAAAAAGTAAACTTACTTCTTAAAAAATACCCTCCTTACTATCACCAAAAAACCCAAATATTTCACACATAGATACATTCAATTAAGTAATATCATAGATAGAGGTGAGAATAGTTGAAACAGTGTTTACAAAGAAAGAATTAAACATTTCTACTTAGGAGATTGGTTAATACAATCTAGTTTAAATTCAGGAAACAAAGCAACAAAACCCCAAAAAACCAAACAGGTATAACCTTGATTGTGCATGAGGTTTCATACTCTCCTAAATCTTTATGTTTTTTTCTGAAATTAGCACTTGTCAAAATCAGAGAAGCATGTTCAAGTTCTGGTTAGTAGCACCACAGGATCACAGGATGTTAGGGCTTGGATGGGACCTCCAGAGATCACCTAATTCAACTCCCGTGTCAGAGCAGGACCACAGAGTCTAGTACAGGTCATACAGGAACACATCCAGATGGGTCTTGAAAGTCACAGAGGAGACGACTCCACAACCTCTCTGGGAGCCTGTTCCAGTGAGCCATGACTCTTATAGTAAATTTCTTCCTGGTGTTGAGGAGCAAATCCCTATCCCATAGTTTACACACATTGCCCCTTGTCCTGTCTGCTGTACAAGTGAGCAGAGGCTGTCCCTACCTTCTTGACACCCAACCCTCATCTATTTATAAACATTTATTAAATCCCCTCTAAGTCTTCTCCAGACCAAACAGCCCCAGGTCTCTCAACCTTTCCACATAAGGCAGTGCTCTAGTCCCTTAATCTCCTTGTAACCCTCCATTGGACTCTCTCAAGTAGATCCCTGTCCCTCTTATACTCTCAAGCTCAGAACTGGATGCAATACTCCAGGTGAGGTCTCACTGGGACAGAGTAGAGGGGGACGAGAACCTTCCTCAATCTGTTGGCCACACTCTTCTCAATACACCCCAGTAGCCCATTGGCCTTCTTGGCCACAAGGACACATTGCTGTGCCGTGGGTAGCTTGCTGTCCACCAGGACTCCCGGGTCCTTCTCCACAGGGCTGCTTTCCAGCAAATCACCTTCCAGTCTGTACTGGTGCCATTTATTATTCCTTCCCAGGTGCAGGACTTTGCATTTATCCTTGTTGAACCTCATTAGGTTACTCTTTGTCCAGGTCTCAGTCTATCTAAGAACACGATAAATATTCTGCTTCCAAAGATTAAATTTTTTTCCTGGAATTTTCTATCTGATATTTGTATTCAACAATTTGTCATAAGATAATTCCTGAAATAGGTCTATTTTACTATTTTTCTACTGAAATATTACAGGTGTTGAGAAATGCTACAAAACTTCTGACAAGATTTGGCTTTTATTAGCATCTGCAAGTTATTTTTGAAAGCTGAAAGGAAAAAAAAAAACACAACAAAGGTTTCTATGCAAAATCACTACACAAAAAACTATGTCGAGCTTAGGTTGTGGTCATTCCTGAAACATAACTGGTAACAAGTTTTATGGTCCTGAGAATCCTACATTTATAAATGTAGGGGGTTGTTTTGGGTTTTGTTTGTTTGTTTGTTTTTTTAACATAAATTGTTTCTGAACTGGATGTAAAGTGGTAGCTATTTGCACTTGAACAAAAAAATTGTAGCAAAACTTTAAAGCACCAAGCAAACTGCTTTTTCCTGGTTAACATTTAAAAAGTTTCTTTTAAAAAAAAATAATTAAAAATTAATTAAAATGGTTACATTTTAGTTTGCTTAAAGTCTGATGACAGATGTAATCCAGAAACGATACAGAGTATTTCTATCTGTGTGGTTCAATATTTGATATTGATATATCTCCCTTTATATATATATACACACACATATATATAAATATATACATATACATATATATGAAAAATATATACACATATATAAATATACACATATATATACATATAAATAGATAGACAGATATGTAGAAATACTTATATATAAATATATATAAATAAATGTATAGAAATATATATAAATATAATATATGCATACATTATTATAATGTATAAAATATAGTTACATTTTATATATATATATATTGTTTAATATGATTTTATTTTATATATAACTATGTTATTATATTATGTGCATTATATTTATAGTATAATTATTATATCTATATATATATATTTTTTTTTAAGGGTTTTTTTCGCATCGTCAGATTCAGTGGACTTGATAGCAACAATAAAGATTATTGAAGTAGAAATTACTAAAAGTGAGTAGCTATTATTTATTACTTACACAGAGTCAAATGCTTCATGTAAATCCCATTTGTAGCCTGACTAGGTTCTATGCCAGTCTTTTTTGTGACTTGTCAACATTTCTGAGTGACTTCAACATAGAAGTTTGCAGCAGCTGTTGCCTGTTATCACTGTGCTTAGGGAGACAGACAACTGAAAAAGTTACCTCACAAATATTTTTCTAATGTAAATTTAGCAGTGCTTGCTTTATTTTTGGTTGTTATTGTGCAAACCACTTACCAGGATTAACTTAGCCTCATTTTACCCAGGCTGTAAGCTCCTAGAAATTTTTGTCATCTGGTTAAATTCTTTTTACCTTCTTATTCACCTGGATTCTTCCTGGAACTCTAAAACCCCAAACTACTTACACTTTTAAATGCTTCCCAAATATTTCTCTGCTTTTTTTTTTTTTTTTCCCACAAGTGAGCAATACACAGAGGCAACCACTGTCTGATTTTATTTGAGTATATAAAAACCTGAATTAAATTTGAGAGATTTATCTCAGTTATGCTGTTAGTAACATAACATTTTGAAACGCAAATGATTTATCCAAGAGTGATAAGACAAAAATTGCTTTGCTTAAGAATATTAAACTGACTGAACTTGCACCCAAAAGACTAAGAAGGAAGTTTTTAGTAGATCTCACACATGCTGTGAAAGAAAAATTGAAAAAAGCTGGACTCCTGACTACATAGAAAATTAATCTGAATGTTCTGACTACAGTCTGATTTCTAACTTTATATTAAAGTTCAGTAGAACTAAAATCACAATAGAATATCAACAAATTAAGTAGAAAAAAAAAATAAGTTGTTCATGTTTGAAACACAATATGAAGAAAATGATGATAGCCAGAGTGGAAAACAGACAGCGGTCACTGTCCTATGTCCTCTGTTCACCAATATATATAGACCTTTCAAATATCAACAAATGAGCAAATCATGAAAGGATTCCTAGGGTATGGCAGTCCCTACTGTTCCAACCACCTCTAGTTTAACAGTACTTTGTACTTGCATAATATCCTGGCTTATATATCCCAGTTTAGAGACTTTATAAGTGTAATAGTTACTAATTCTCTTCTGTTAATGTGTGCATGTGCAGGTTATTCGCAATGTCAAATGTAGGTGTTCTGTCAGTGATCAATATCCCCTCACTCCATTGCACTGAATGAGGAATTTCAAGTTCAGGAAAACAAATTGCTCTTAGAAAGGAAAATTATTCCTGAAGATCTGCAAGAATATTTAATTAGTAGCAAATGTCTTAAATAATATCTTTCCTAAACACATCTTGAGGGAGGGAGGATCTTTAAAAGCGGCAGGTTTTAAAGAGAGGCTACTGGGGCTCTGAAAGAGAGCCTGGGGGACTACTGAGCTCTGAAAGGGAGCCTGAGGGGCTACTCTTTCAATCTTTTCCCCCTTTCTTTCATTTTCATCATTTCTGGCATGTTTGTTTGGTCTCAGTTCTTAACTCTCACATGTGAACAGCGCAGATAGATCTTCTATGAAATACCTTCAGAATGTGGTTTTCTATACATAATTGCTTGATCAATGCTCTCAGAGCCAAAGAAAAATGACCACGCTCACCATCTGTTACAACCATTACAGATGCCAGTTTCAACTGGCATATTGACTGACACTCTCAGAGTGGCTTCATGGTTAACACAGAAAGTTAGAAGTTAGGAGATTCAAGCTATTCTTTGAATTTTCTTTTTATCAGAATAAAATAAGATCTTTTACTGTCCTCATACACACATCACAATGTTCTGTTTATTTTTTTAATTATTTTTAAACTTGTGTTGAGACCTTCCAAGTTCAATATTTCTGAAATAAATATTTTAAAACAAATGAAAAATGATTGCCACCTTCTTTGAATTTGGCTTACTTGCTACACACTGAACCTGAAGTCTCTCTTGTTCTCTCATATTATCTGTGATCTTTTCTGAGTGAGCTTGCTCACTTGGTTGATATGCATCTTTCTTCTATTTATTCTCCATTACTAAATTCCTATTAGTGGATATTTAGACTGATTTTTCCATATTCTTGTTTCCTTTATTTTCATATTCATTTCCTTAGACAAGAAGGAAAATACATTTTTTACTACAATTTAAATATCATGCTATATATATTTTTAAGTATTTTGCCAGGGCAGAGAAAATAATCTTACTTTCCTAAGACAAGGGGCAATGGATATAAGCTACAGCATAGGAAATTCCATCTCAACATGAGGTGGTGTAAGGGTCATGGAGCACTGGAACAGGCTTCCCAGAGAGGTTGTGGAGTCTTGTGGTGGTTTGGGAGTTCTCTGCCACCCCCCACCTTTGTAAAATCACCCAGACTAGACTCAGCTGGTTGGAAGTTAAGGACTGAAGCTCTATTTACAGCTTAGCACAATATACAAGCAGAGATATACACTATAGACAGGAATAGTTACAGAAATAGACAAGTTAAAGGTAACACAGAAACACAACACCCCTCCCAGAAATCAGAGCCCCCAAGAGGGACCCCCACCACCCCAATCACCCTTCCACCTTCTCCCCACCCCTATACCTCTATACCTTACCCCATTGTATTACCTTACGCTCAAGGTGAGTTTGGAGGAGCGGTCAAGGGAGTTAGAAGCAGAGTGGTTAGTGAGGTTACTCAGCAGAGAGGAGAAAGCAAGAGGCTAGACAACCCAAGAGTGTCTGCAAGCCCAGGTGTCTTATCTTTGTTTTGTATTCTTTTCTTATACATCTCAGCAAGCCTATGAGTGAAGCAGACATCACCATTGTTTTCTTTTCACAACCTGTAATATAATTTTCTCCATTAAAATATTCCAATTAACCTCAAACCAACACAAGTCTCCTCTGGAGACTTTCAAGAACTGAATTCATAGAATCATGGAATCATAGAATGGTAAGGTTGGAAGGGACCTCAAGGATCATCTAGTTCCAACCCCCTGCCATAGGCAGGGACACCTCCCACTAGCACAGGTCACTCAAGGCCTCCTCCAACCTGGCCTTGAACACCTCCAGGGAGGGAGCAACCACAACCTCCCTGGGCAACCTGTTCCAATGTCTCACCACCCTCACTGGAAAGAACTTCCTCCTAACATCTAGTCTAAATCTTCCCTCTACCAGTTTAAACCCATAAATTAATTCCTGTGTGACCTGTGTTAGATTCTATGGTCCTCCTCCTATGGCAGGGGTATTGTACTCAGTGATCTCCAGAGGTCCCTTTGAACCCCTAACATCCTGTGATCCTGTGATCCTGTGAAGAGTTAAGAGTCCAGTGTTTAATCAAAGATGGAGAAAAACAGATAATCAGGTGTGGAGGGGCTTATATGTAATCTGCATGCAATCTATAAAGAAGAGACCAGTTCTTACTAAATAAAAATATGAACTGGAATCATGCAAAGATAGAAAATGGAAATGCTATCAGTCTGCTACAGAGATACTTAAACCATCTTTAAACTAGTCAGATCAAGTGCTAGCTATACTCTAGCTGAAGCAACACATGGCTTTACACTTCTCCTTTCTAGGACTCTTATCATTGTCTAAACCTAACTGGATAGCAAAAAGCCCTTTTAGTGCCACACTGAAGGTGTCTTGCCCTTCCTTCCCTGTTAGTGAAATTTGATCTGCAATTAATTTCAAATAGCTCCTTAGCAGTCTATTTGATACCTAGAATTTGATGCAAGAAATGGCTGCTTTTCCCTTAGAAAATCCTCAAACTATCTCATTTCTTCAGTAAGTCTTAGGAACTAAGATTTGACAAAGCATCTGTCTACTTTCTTCCCTATTTTTTTACAATCACACTTTACATAATTTTTCTTTACTTATCATTAACATATAATCATTGTTTTTTCCTTCTATGCAAATATGAAGTATTTATGTGCCCTTTTTTATGCCCTTTCCCCCCCCCCCCCCCCCCCCCCACCC
>VWZE01004312.1:114616-135897 GCA_013396675.1 Eubucco bourcierii
AGGGGAGGGGAGGGGAGGGGAGGAGTGTCTTCAACCAGTCTATTGCTTTGTAAGGTGGAACAGCAAAAGCTGTAAAACAGCCCACCTGTTTTTTTTTTCCCCTTAATGGAATAAAATTACTTTGCACACTGAGACAGTTATTCAGTCTTTCTCACTGAAACACATCTCTTTTTTTATTGTTTAACTTTGCAGATTCAGCTCCGGACGTATAAATATCACTCTTGGTAAAGAAAATGAGCAATTTGGGGCAGTACTGCATTCTATTACATTTGGTCAATTAAACAGACAATATATTTTTAGACACTGTCTGTTTATAACCTAATTTTCTCTCACCTTCTTGCAGGGGTGACCTTGTTTTAATATGTTCAGCACCTGATGTTATAAAAGTGAATTTCTTTTCAAACCTCTTCTGTTAATGTGTTCCTGGTCTGAAGGAAATGCAAGATAACATTAAGATTCTTCCCACAAAATACCTGCTAATTTGCTTGCAGTGAAGATGGGAAGCTTTTCATTATATATTACAAACTTCGTTTATGTGGAATGAGTCACCAGACCTCCTGAAAAGCCAAATGAGTATCTAATCTCTAATGCTGCCTTCAGCTATAGCATCAATCCTCCTTGGTTCTACTCATCTTTTAGCAGCTATTTAGAAGTTTCTAAATTTTCTGTTATAGAATAATGTTGTTCATCTGTCAAACCAGATTTATGTTTCATGTCAGAGAAAAAGCCCCCAGAAATACAATATTTTGTAATTAGCGTAAGGCAAAATGATTAACTCTTTATTGTGCAATTGTTTTGCACAATTGTTGACAAAATCAGCTTAATAAAAGTCATACTGCTGATAATAAAGCCTCTGTGGTGCTCACCATATATATTGCTTTCTAAATATTTCTCTTGAGCAGAGACCATGCTGGAAGATGATACACGCTGCATACGTGTGATAGGTGTTGCACACAAAACGTAAGTGATCTATAAACACTGCTTTAACTTATGAATTGATAGAAATACCATCTTCAAGTTTCTGTACAGCTGAAAGCAGAGAGACTGTGCATGAGACTGTGTAAATGGAAATCTTAAAAACTATGAGAAATTAGTTTGGAATGGGTCAAATTAATCATTGACAACAATATTTTGGCAGACAGTCTACCGGAGGAACAAAGCAATTTCCAGTGGCTTGACATTGTTCTTGTATTTTGATCCAAGTTCATTCAAGTACTTTCAACTGAAAAATAACCACCTAGAAGGGAGGAACACGAAAGCTACTTCATCTTTTATGCAACAATCTCAAGGCCAGGAAGCTCATCCAACATGCAGAAAACTCAGATTCTATTCTTCTACATCCTAAAATGATGTTAACTCCTATTGCTAACTTTTCAAATGAGTGTCACGTTGTTTAATAATCTGTAGCAGAAATGAAATGAAAAGGAAAAGAAATGGAAACTTGAAACTATCTTTTGCATAAAGATCTAAAATCACAGAATCACAAAATGGTTGAGATTGGAGGGGACCTCTTAAAATGATCTGATCCAGCCTAAAATCATAGAATCATAGAATGGTAAGGTTGGAAGGGACCTCAAGGATCATCTAGTTCCAACCCCTTGCCATAGACAGGGACACCTCCCACTCATACAGCTCACTCAAGGCCTCGTCCAACCTGGCCTTGAACACCTCCAGGGAGGGAGCAGCCACAACCTCCCTGGGCAGCCTGTGCCAGTGTCTCACCACCCTCACTGGAAAGAACTTCCTCCTAACATCCCGTCTAAATCTTCCCTCTGCCAATTTAAACCCATTGCCCCTTGTCCTGTCATTGCAAGACCTTGTCAATAGTCCCTCCCCAGCCTTCCTGTAGGCCCCCTTCAGATACTGGAAGGCTACTATAAGGTCCCCTTGAAGCCTTCTCTTCTCCAGGCTGAAGAGCCCCAACTCTCTCAGCCTGTCCTTATAGGAGAGCTGCTGCAGCCCTCTGATCATCTTTGTGGCCCTCCTCTGGACCTGCTCCAGCACTTCCATGTCCTTCCTGTGCTGAGAGTTCCAGAACAGCGCACAGTAGTCTGTGGTTATTTTTGGATTACGAAATAGTTTCAGTTTTTGTGTGGATTGGTTGTGAATATTTTATGTGCCAATATACTAGAGAATGGTGGTAGGAAAGCTCCCACATGGGTTTCTTCAGGCAAAAAAGGTGTCTGCAAATCCATTTCCCTGTCCGCTGACTAGAAAGACCTGCAGAACAAATCCACAGAAAGACCTGCAGAGAAGATCCATGGAAAGAATCACCATCTTCCTCCTGATCCATACTGACCTTCCCTTCTAATTTCAACTAACTTAAAAAAAAAAAGTAAATACCTTCCACAAACATTAAAAAAAAAGATGTTTGATCACATGTGGATCCCATACTCATTTCAGTGAAGATAAAAAATTTAAATGAAACAAAACAATGATAGCTTCTGTAAGATGTAAACTACTACAATTTTTCGGCTGGTTTTCGTATATAGGAAAAAATATATCACAATGTTATGGTCTGCTGGTCTAGAAGAGAAAAAGAATCAGTATGTCATTGCTGAACTGAGAGAAAAATGTATTGAGAGAAATCATGATCTTATATAACCATAAGAACCTGAGAGAAAAAAAAGTGTAAGAAATAACAGTCTTCAAAATCAGGAGCTCTTTGTTTATGTGTTTGTTTCCATAATATCATACATTTTTAAACTTGTCCTGGTTTGACTTAGAACAGAAGTCATTCTGTTCAGTAATTTTACTTTTCAGCTCAGTCTCTTACAAGTAACTGCACTTTCTGCAATTAACAGAATGTTCTCCCAGACAGCAATTGTTTCTAGCAATGATAACACTCCGTGTTTCTTGTTAGTACCAAGGATTGGTACACGCACCAAGGTCACTGCTAAATCTTGTCCACGGAGCCAGGGGTGCAGAATAAAAGAGTAGGATTGGACAGTTCAGACAACCCCAAATTCTCTAGGGAGAATTCTGTTCCATATATGCCATATTTGGTATAAAGAGGAGATACCAGGAAGGCCAAGCTGTCTTCTCTTCCTCTTTCTCTTCAATAGCCAGCATCTGAGGAAGACTCTGTTCCAACTTTGATGTCAATCCAAGAGTCCCTGAATATGGTTCCTGTCTACCACTGAGACCTGTCTCGGACTTTTGACACAGCATCAGTGGTGACAGTGACTAATGACCATCAGAAGGATGGGTTCAATATTGGTTTTGTATACATATAAGTATATATTTCAATTTTTTTTTTTTTAAGGTAATTTTAATTTTATTTTCCAAACCTTAAGCTATAGTCCCTTATTTCCATTCTCTTCACTTTGGGAGCGAAGAGAGTTTGACAAGTGTCTGTTGCTCATTTAACCAACCCTAACACTTGACAATACTTCATTTTATCATTATCAATGAGTGTCCAATGAGTTATTAGGATGTATAGTGGTATGGCACTCCTGCACCTTCTTGCAAGGACAAACACAGACATAGTTGCTGAAAAAACAACACAAATTGCAGGTTGACTTCTTTTAGTTAATCCTTCTCCAGCACATGGATGTCACAAAGGACTTGGATATAAACTTGGATTTTAGACTGTCTTTTTAGTCCAGATGAACTTACTCTGTGCATGGGGTGAAAAGTATTGAGAAGGGGCAGGCTTAGAAGATGCATACCCTCTATGCTCAGGTTATGAACAGAGCCTAGGAGATCATTGATGCCTTTTAGTTATAGCACAAGTTATGGCAGTCCTGGGTGTCAAGAGTGGGTGGATAATCAGAGTATATCTGCCACTCTGGTCCATCTTTTTTGTCAAAGGCAGAGAAGGCATCTGCCTAGGGCAACAAAGTGTTGCAGTAATATAGCAGTGATCCTGCTGCCTGTTTTGGCCATGTTTGAGCTTGTTGCTAGCAGAGGTGAGAGTTTACAGATGTCACCAACCACGATCCATTCTCCACTTTGGAGTATCTCTTCTGCAGTGTTCCAGCTACACACTCATTCTCTCCCCCTATTCCTAGATCCTTTTCCTCTAGGCCCAGTCTCCTTGTCTAGAAACAAGCACTTTTCACCAAGTACATTTTTGACAAATCACAGATTCTTGACTTTTAGAAGTCCTCAACTGTCTCTTCATGCACAGCAAAAAAAGATTGGAGCCTGCTGGAAAATGTGCAGTGATGTCAATTAGTCAGGCTGTTATAACAAGACTGGGACTTGTAATTTCCTCATCTGTCTGGCACCCAGAATGACTAATGTAACCTTAATGCCCATTGCTTCTGTAAACCCTGGCTTGAACTACAAATTGGTTGTGTTACTTGTTTATCATGCACCAGATTCTGAAATACTGCAATTCCCTTCCTGAAGGTTAACAATGTACTGAAATTTTATATACATTTTTAAGTTCTACACCAAATCATTAGGCTAACCAAATCATTAAAACTGCCCAGAATACTATTATTATTTGCATAATACATTTATGTAGTAAAGATTAATCCTAAACACACAGAACATTCTTGGTGAGGAAGTTTCTGCCTCTCACTAAGAATCTCATCTGGATAAGCAGCATTTGACAGCAAGCTAATAATATTAAAGTACATAGTATTTAATCAAGACTTCACATTACATATTCTGTTACAGAAGTAATAAGAAAGAAATTAACTATAATTTTACTATTATAATTTTGTTGTCTAGTTAGAAAGACAGAAATCATAGAAACATTCAGGTTGGAAAAGACCCTCAGGATCACCAAGTCCAACCGACAGCCCTACTCTAAACCATATCTGCAAGAGCCACATCCAAGTGGCTTTTAAACACATCCAGGTTGGTGACTCGACTGCCTCCCTGGGCAGCCCATTCCAATGCTTGACCACTCTTGCTGGGAAAAAAAGTTTCCTGATGTCCAGTCTACACCTACCCAGCGACAGCTTGAGGTCATCCCCTCTTGTTCTATCACTTATTAGCTGTGAGAAGAGACCAGCATCAACCTTTCCACCATATCCTTTCAGTTAGCTGTAGACAACCATGAGGTCTTCCCTCAGCCTCCTCTTTTTCAAACGAAACAGTCGCAGCTTCTGCAGTTACTCTTCATAAGATTTATTCAAGAATTTTCTCTCTGGAATAAAGCATGTTCAGATAAACATGAAGAATTTTCAAATTCACTTTTAATTAATTTTTTGTGCATGTGTACAATGAAAAAAAAAAACCAACCAAAACAACAAACAAGCCAACCCCAAACCAAAAACAAAAATCAAAACAAACCAAAACCCAAGCAAAAATCAAAAAAGATACCAAATGAAAAAAAAAATCATATTGTAATATCCAGATTATTTGATAAGAAAACCTCTCTAGGCCAAAAAACATTAACATGTTGAAAGAATGAAATTTTCATTGTCAGAAAAGAATGTTTAGAGTAACCCTAAACTGAAAAAAGCAGCAAGTATATAGATATTCATAAACATACATATATATGAATAGGTATCTATATATTAACTTGGACTCAATGACCTCTGGAGGTCTTTTCCAACCCCTAACATTCTGTGATTCTCTGATTAATTTAGAATCACAGAATCATTGAATCATAGAATGGTAAGGTTGGAAGAGACCTCAAGGATCATCTAGTTCCAACCCCCTGCCAGAGGCAGGGACACCTCCTACTAGTACAGCTCACTCAAGGCCTCATCAAACCTGGCCTTGAACACCTCCAGGGAGGGAGCATTCCCAATCTCCCTGGGCAACCTGTGCCAGTGTCTCACCACCCTCACTGGAAAGAACTTCCTCCTAACATCCAGTCTAAATCTCCCCTCTGCCAGTTTAAACCCATTGCCCCTTGTCCTGTCATTGCAAGACCTTGTCAATAGTCCCTTCCCAGCCTTCCTGTAGACCCCCTTCAGATATTGGAAAGCTACTATCAGGTCTCCTGGAAGCCTTCTCTTCTCCAGGCTGAAGAGCCCCAACTCTCTCAGCCTGTCCTTATAGGAGAGCTGCTCCAACCCTCTGATCATCTTTGTGGCCCTCCTCTGGACCCGCTCCAACACTTCCATGTCCTTCCTGTGCTGAGGGTTCCAGAACTGCACACAGTACTCCAGGTGGGGTCTGACGAGAGCAGAGTAAAGGGGCAGAATCACCTCCCTTGCCCTGCTGGCCACGCTTCTCTTGATGCAGCCTAGGACTCGGTTGGCTGTCTGGGCTGCATGTGCACACTGCAGGCTCATGTTGAGCTTTTCATCAACCCAGACTCCAAGGTCCTTTTCCTCAGGGCTGCTCTCCAGCCATTCACCACCCAGCCTGTATTTGTGCTTGGGATTGTGCCTACCCAGGTGCAGGACCTTACACTTGGCCTTGCTGAATTTCATGAGGTTGGCCTGGACCCACCTCTCCAGCCTGTCCAGGTCCCTCTGGATGGATCCCTGCCCTCTAGCAAGTCGTCTGTGCCACACAGCTTGGTGTCATCTGCAAACTTGCTGAGGGTGCACTCCATTCCTCTGTCCATGTCACTGACAAAGATGTTAAACAGCACTGGTCCCAGCACTGACCCCTGAGGGACACCACTTGGCACTGGTCTCCAGGTGGACATTGTGCCCTTGATCACCACTCTCTGTGTGCAACCATCCAGCCAATTCCTTATCCAGCAGTGCTCCACCCATCAAGTCCATGTTTTTCCAGTTTGGTGACCAGGATGTCATGTGGGACAGAGTCAAATTTAATTCACGATCAGTGGATATATATTTTCAACAGCCCAGAAGGTTTGAGAAACTTCACCTATCATTTTCATACCTATTCTTTCCATTCTTACATGTAATAAAAATCTGTAACTGTGGGTTTGAAGCTTGATATATCACACTAAATTGTATCCCTTGAAGTATGCCACTAAATTGTATCCCTAGAGGTCACTGTTATTCTAGATGAACCCACACACTAAGCAGAATTGCTGGGCAGTGAAAGCATAACCTTAGAATTGGAATGTGCAAAAATAATTTCTAGATAATTTGGCACAGTGGTAGCTCAACTACACAGGATACTGCTCACTCTTCATGCTGGTTCCAAATTATTTGATTACTCTTCAGATTTAGATAAGGATTTATATTTTGATAGGTAATTAAGGAATTAAATTTCTTAGGAAACCATGACCTTCGGAAAATATTTTATTTCATCAGAGGAAATTCCTTTTCTCCTGTGGTGACATTTTATCAATGCTCTTGTGGCCAGGAAGGCCAAAGGCATTCTGGAGTGTATTTAAAAGGCTGTGGTTAGTAGGTGAAGAGAGATTCTCCTCTCCCTCTACTCTGCCCTGGTGAGGCCATATCTGGAATATTGTGTGCAGTTCTGGGCCCCTCAGTTCAAGAAGGATGCAGAATTGCTTGAGAGAGTCCAGTGCAGATGCACAAAGATGATTAAGGGAATGGAACATCTCTCTTATGAAGAGACACTGAGGGAGCTGGTACTCTTTAGCTTGAAGAGGAGGAGCCTGAGAGGTGACTTCATTCATGTTTATACATATGTAAAGGGTGACTGCCAAGAGGATAGAACCAGGCTCTGCTGAGTGATGCCCAGTGACAGGACAAGGGGTACTGGGTGGAAGTTGAGTTATAGCAAGTTCCATGGAAACAAGAGCAAAAACCTTTTCCCTGTGAGAATAACAGAACACTGGAACAGTCTACTCAGGGAGGTTGTGGAGTCTCCCCCTCCTGCGATACTCCAAACCAGCCTGGACGCATTCCTGTGTGACCTGCTCTAGGTTATCCTGCTCTGGCAGGGGAGTTAGACTGGGTGAGCTCTTGAGGCCTCTTCTAGTCCCTGACATTCTGTGGTTCTGTGGCTCTGTGAGATAGCAAACATCTCCTGATGTTCCCAATTCAAAGCACTAATGATTTGCTTATTCTAAAGACGTAATCTTTTCTCTATCATACCCACAGAATCGCAGAACTGATGAGGTTGGAAAGGGCCTCTGAGATCATCAAACCAAACCTATCACACAACACCACCATATAATCAACTAAATCATGGCACCGAGTGCCACATTCAGGTTGTTTTTAAAATGCTCCCAAGGACAGTGACTCCACCACCCTCTCTGGGAGTTCAAATATGAACAAGACCAATTTTTTTACCTTTCATATTTATCTTTGTTTCCTTTTTTAAGGATATCCTGTTCTTGATGTTCTCATTCCAGATTAACCTCAGTCATGGTGCACTTCATACAATATTTCCTTCTTCCATCCATTGTGGAAAATTGCATACCTGGTATCTCTGGTAATTCTCAATACTGTGTGAGAGGGTTCATGAGTTAGTCCCATTTGGTAACATCTTATTTTGGCCAGTACCTCAGACAACCAGTTGTTTGTTTGTTTGGTTTTGTTTTGGTCTGGTTTTGTTTATTTATTTACAGGCACTAAACTTTTGCCAATGCTCCAGTACGTTTAATGAGCAATATACATAAGAAAAAGATTGTAGTAGTTAAAACCAAATAGTATCAATTTTGTTGTACTTTGCCACAGAATATCAACATTTAGGAGATGTTTATAAGATGTTGCATGTTGCACAAGGTAGGAACGCTTCCTTTTCCCAATGAAAAACACCAATTTTAATTTAAAAAAAAAAAATTCACTCCAAGATTTTACATATGAACCTAGAATGTTTGGATTCTGAAATGTACTCAGCAGTGAATGGTCCACAAATTCAACTGATCTTTTTCAAGTCCTTACCATCACCCTGAAGTTTCAGGGAGAGCTATCACACTTGCACCATGTTTTGCCCAGGTATATGTCATTAAATTCACACTGATAGTGTTTGTTTAGTCACTGACAATTTTAGTAGAGAGTGAGAAAATACCAAGACACCAAAGAATGTATGCACATGCAGCCCAGACAACCAACTGAGTCCTAGGCTGCATCAAGAGCAGTGTGGCCAGCAGGGCAAGGGAGGTGATTCTGTCACTTTACTCTGCTCTTGTCAGACCCCATCTGGAGTACTGTGTGCAGTTCTGGAGCCCTCAGCACAGGAAGGACATGGAAGTGTTGGAACAGGTCCAGAGGAGGACCACAAAGATGATCAGAGGGCTGCAGCAACTCTCCTATGAGAACAGACTGAGAGAGTTGGTCCTCTGCAACCTGGAGAAGTAAAGGTTTCCAGGAGACCTTATAGTAGCCTTCCAATATCTGAAGGGGACCTACAGGAAGGCTGGGGAAAGATTACTGACAAGGTCCTGCAACGACAAGACAAGGGGCAATGGATTTAAACTGGCAGAGGGAAGATTTAGACTGGATGTTAGGAGGAAGTTCTTTACAGTGAGGGTGGTAAGACACTGGAACAGGTTGCCCAGGGAGGTTGTGGTTGCTCCCTCCCTGGAGGTGTTCAAGGCCAGGTTGGATGAGGCCTTGAGTGACCTGTGCTAGTGGGAGGTGTCACTGCTTATGGCACAGGGTTGGAACTAGATGATCCTTGAGGTCACTTTCAACCTTACCATTCTATGATTCTATGATTTCTTGTTCTGGAATTTTTATTTAAGCTTCTCACCCTCTTGAATAGAATGGTTTATGACTGCATTAACAAAATCTATGATATTAAGTAAACGTGCAGTATTTTTTAATGTGTTCAAATGTGATGTTCTGCCTACACATTGGGAGTGCTTATTGATGAGCTTTCAGGGATTTCAGTTGGCCAAGACAATGTTGTAGTAGAAGGATGAGGATGAGGAATGCACACTATGTGTACCTTACAGACTAACCATATATGTTACCAAACACTTGCTAAAAGTGAGAGAAGAGTTAAACAGTGTGAATTGTCAAAGTTTAACTTCCTTAGCTTTTAAAGCAGAAGCAGAAAGTTCCCCTTAATTCTTATTGTCGATAGCTTGTAAGAACACCTTGAGTGAAAAAATAGAAAAGTTTTTTTTTCAAGAGGATTAGCATTTAAAGAGTCTTTATTGATGATCTGAAGCTAGCAAAGAAGCAGGAGTGGTGTGTTACCCTCTAAAAGTCTTGCTACTGGTTGCTATTTTTAAACAAATGTTTTCACAATCAAGAAGATAAAGTGTGTTTTGATTTAAAGACCACAGCCTTTCTGTCGTGTCAGTCAACTGAATTAAGATCATTTTGTTTTCAATTATCGTCTTTCATTGAGCACAATTATCACCCATCAGACCCTGAACAAATATCACGTTGTCTGTCTTCCCAGGCAAGTACTGTAATTACTCAATAACTACAATATTGATTCTGGAGAACAGAGTCTAACTGGCTGGCAATGTTCTTGCTAACTCAGAATTGCAGCAGTCAGATAGGGTTGTTTTTAATGTAGTTTCAAGCAAGAAGTTGCTGAAACTAAGTTTAAAAGTTTTCTCTCATTATTTGATGCCTTGAATTGCTAAGATTGTATTCTTTAATCAGATTTTAAATCACATGTGAACTGAAAGCCTTAAGCTTTGTAAAGCTTTGCCGGAGGCCTGTGGTGCTTAATGTAAGCAAAGGCATATCAGAGGTGGCACAGCTCCTTTTAAAAACACATCTACAATGTGTTACCAAGATGTCATATTGTGAAACATAAAATCCATGGAGAGGACTCAGAGTAAAACATCACACAGCCACAGCCAGTACACAGGCAATGCTTTCAGCTTCTCATTTACAAAGCTGTTTTCTTGCACTTGCCTCACAGAACTGCCCTAGTTTGAATTAGAACAGAACTAATTCTGTAATTTTAGTTTTTAGCTCAGTTACTTGCAGTGAACAGCATGTGTTCACAGTGTCTGCTTCTAGCAGTGATAACACTTAATATTTCTGGTTTGTACCAGGGGCTGGTGTATAGACCAAGGTCACTGTTAAATCTTGTGTACCAGGTTGGAGGTGCAAAGTAAATGGCTGCACTGCAGGCAGGAGCAAGCAGTTCAGGTGACCCCAAACTGACCAGTGATGTATTCAATTCCATGTATGCCATATCCAATATAAAGTTGAGAGATCAGATGCATGAAGAGGAGACCTCAGAGTAGCCTTCCAGTATCTGAAGGGGTCCTACAGGAAGGCTGGACACACACACACACACACACACACTACTTACAAGATCTTGCAATAACAGACAAGGGGTAATGGATTTAAACTGGCAGAGGGAAGATTCAGACTGGATGTCAGGAGGAAGTTCTTGATAGTGAGGGTGGTGAGACACTGGCACAGGTTGCCCAAGGAGGTTGTGGCTGCTCCCTCCCTGGAGGTGTTCAAGACCAGGTTGGATGAGGCCTTGAGAGACCTGTTCTAGTGGTAGGTGTCCCTGCCCATGGCAGGGGGCTGGAACTAGATGATCTTTGAGGTCACTTCCGACCTTACCATTCTATGATTCTATGCTTCTGTGATTCTATGATTCTATGAAGTGCTTTTTTGTCTTCCTCTTCTTCTTCATCTTCATACTCTTCTTCAATGGCCAGTATCTGAGAAGGACTCTCTCTATTCTGCCTTAGATGTTAATCCATGAATTCCAGAATCCAGCTTCTGAATCTGGTTCCCATCTACTGCTGAGTCCAGTCTGGGACTTCTGCCACATCATCTCTCCTTTTCTCTTCCCTTTTGGAAGGGGCCGCCAAAGAGTGTCCATCAGTCATTTGGTGGCCAGCCCAGCCCTAACCCTTGACAAGAACTTTCTCCTCCATAGAATGTTTCCAATGGCATAAGAGCACAGACCACATCATAAAAATGGAAATAGATTTATCCAGCAATTCCATGTAGTAGGACATGGACCCCATTTGTGAAAAGCCTCACTGAGTTTACACAGTTGTGGCAAATACTCCCAAGTGAATGAAAAGTTTACCACCAAAGGAAGTGTATGAATCTAGCACTGATGATCTGCTATAGCTGGGAAACTGAAATGCTGGAATGCACCCCAGATACAGATTTGACTACAATGATTTCTGGTGTTTAATACTTGTTCTGTGCTATCCAGAGGCTACCTTTACTGTACGGATTTCTTCCTGAATCCCTAAATGGGCCATTAAATGTTAACTGTTAATGGTAACACAATACAAGCTCCTGGGGAGGGATAACCCTATGCACCACTATAGGTTAGGGCTTGACCTGCTGAAGAGTAGCTCCACAGAGAAGCATCTGGGAGTTCTTGTTGATAAATAAGTTATTCATGAGACAGCAATGTGCCCTGTTGGCCAGGAGGGCCAAAAGTATACTAAGGTGAATTAAGAAGAGTGTGCCCAGCAGGTCAAGGGAGTCTCCTCCCTCTACTCAGCCCTAGTTAGACCACATGTGGAATAGTACATGCAGTTCTAGGCTCCATGGTTCAAGAGGGATGGGAAACTGCTGGAGAGAGTTCAATGGAGAGCTAAGAAGTAATTAAGAGACAGGAACATCTCTCTTACAAGGAAAGACCTGGACCTGTTTAGTGGGGAGAATAGAAGGCTAAGAGAGGACCTCATAAATGTCTACAAATACCTGAAGGGAGGCTGTCAGGAGCATGGAGTCACTCTCTCTTCAGTGGCACCCAGTAATAGGATGAGGGACAATTTACATAAACTCAATCACAGGAAATTCCATCTCAAAATGAGCTTTTTTACTGTGAGGGTGACAGAGCAGTGGAACAGACTGCCCAGAGAAGTTGTGGAGTCTCTTCCAGAGACCTCCAAAAACCCACTCAGGCACATTCCTGTGTGACCTGCCCTAAGTGGTCCTGCTTTGCAGGGGGTTGGACTCCATGATCTCTGACGTTCCCTTACAATCCCTAGCATTCTATGATTATATGAGTACAAGATTTGTATGCAGCAACAATGTGTGGGATAGGAGCCACATGGTGAGACCCACCTGAAATGGTTCCTTTTTTAAATCTTGTTGGCTGCTGTTATATAATCTATACTTATAGGGAGGTAGAGAAATCCAATTATTTTCTGTATTTTATAGGAAAGCTGCAGTAGTCATTGATTTGCTGATCACTGCTTTAAATGTCACATTGGTTCTGTTTCAGATTCTTCAGTTTCTCTTTTTCTACTTTCTTCCTAACTCCCCTACAAACTGCTTCCCCCCCCCCCCAAATCAGTATGCATTTAGAATAGCTGACTCACAGAGCTACGTGGTCTATCCCTTGGCTTTTTTAAAGGCAATATATTTAGTATGACTACAGCAACTCTTAGAGGGCAAGGAGTAATGGACTAGGAAATGCACACTGAAGTGCACAAGTCTGTGCCACAAACTCTGTTATAATCTTTGCGTACCATTTTTATACTCTGTCATAAAGAGCAAATTCTGTTATCACTGTGCTGTTATAAAACCAATGCAGCACTGACAAAGTCAACATTGAGACTTTCTCCTGCTTTGGAGGATTTTGCATTTGGGAACCACAAGAAGCCAAATGCTGCCTGCTAGAGGAATGTCATAGTACCACCTGTGACCTGCTGAGAGACGGGCACCACTGTGGCCACGACTACACACCTGTGTAATGCAGCCTCTTTCTGAATGATTATAACTTACTGAACCTTAGTGTGAATAACCATATGCTATTATTTCTTTTCAGTCTCCAGTGTTCTGTCTTTGTGTGTGAAGTTGAGAGTGGCTTTGTTACTATATGGAATACATGATGTAGCTTATGTTTAGAAGGTGTGTTAGCTTCTTGGCATCACCCTGCTGGCACCTGATCCTGCTTTGGATTATAATAAACTTGGTATCTCTTCTCTGCGTGTAGATTGAACTTTGCACAAGGATGAAGAACCTATTTGAGGGACAACAACACTTCTACTTTTCAGAATACTCCAGCTCATGATCTTGATAAGCTCTCTTCTAGAAAAGTCAGAGATCCCTCCTCTATTAGTGTCAACCCAACAGAGAGTCACAGCCAAGAAGTGGGATAAAAAAGGATTCCAATCTACCTTTTAGCATTAATTACCAATTCCCATATGACCCAAGCTGAATTGATCTTCATTTGCTGTCCTTTTCCTTTGTTGGAAAGTAGCAGCTGTTAACTCTGTCTCCCAGCTGAGACTGATACCTCTCCATGTGGCCACCTGGACAGAAGGAAAGGAAAACTAATCTCAATTTTTACTTTTACTCTTAGCCGAGAAGATACAATTAAGGATACTTCTGAAGTAGACCCAAGGTTCACTTTGCGAGTTCTCTCTTCAGGACCTAGCTTGCAATAACTAACAGCCTAAAGCTTTTCTTACCCTTAAAAATAAAAGGAACAGCTTAGATTTACTTTTTTTTTTTTTCTTTTTTTTTTTTTTTTTTTTTTTTTTTTTTTCTTTTTTCTTTTTTTCTTTTTTCTTTTACCATTTTAAAACCAGAAAGAGGTGTGTTGAAAGCACTAAACATTGCAAAAGCACCAAAAAAAATAAATTGAGAAACATCGACTGAATGTTATTTATTTATATCTTTTGTTTATTTATTTATTAAATTTATAAACAGTGACTGAAGCATGTACAGGGACTGTGTAGGGATCTGGTGATCTGTATTGCTGTGGTACAGGGAAAGCATTTGGAGACCCATTCTTCTGCTGAGTGGGCCTGGAGGCTTGTTCCTCCACTGATTACCCACAAGACAAATTAAGTGCTTGTGGAACTGACAAGGCAACAATGGCTTGACCAAAATCTTACCTTCATCATCCTATACAACAGTATAGAATTTTGCCTGGGTTTCATACATAAGGGAATTTTGATATCAAACAGAAGAGACCTCACCCCATCCCAGGAGGGACAATTTTGGGCTGCAGTTGTAACCTCAGATTTTGTGTTTGCAATTGCAATTATATTTCAGAGCTGTAGAGGTATTCTGCAGTTCAGTGGCTTTATCACCAGAAGTCTTACAGAATCTGTACACTTTGCAAGTAAATAAACTGTACTATTTGTGCACCTGACTGCTTCTTTTGAGCACAGCTAGACCTACAGGAGACAGGCTGCTCATGCATCTTGCATTGGGTCTGGAGTCACGGTATTGCATTCCATCATCTACTAAGAGATAAATCCAGCCACACCTAGCCCCTCTAATCTCTGAGAACTGACTAGAACATAAAGGGGTTCACCTAAATTATACTAAATTTATCCTTCACTAGATGCAACAGGGTGCTGTTTCTACTTCATGTTGTGAGCAACTGCATGATTTCTGTGTTCTGCTCCACCAGTGCTTGAAGTGAAATATCCTTATCAGCAGTAGGCTGCTCAGATGTGAAGTGCCCTCTTAGCTTGTACCTTTTAATCCTTTCATATTCTGCTCCAAACAGTAGCTGAAACTTGTCTAAGCTCAAGAACTAGTCTGATCAATGGTTATCAGTTTTATTGCAGAAGACATGTCTAGTTCTAGCTTTTACACTGATGAAATGTGCACCTAAGTATACTCTAATTTGAACGATGTCACAGTAGACTCATATGGCACAATCCCAAGGCCCTGTTGTATAATGTAGATGTAGGCAAAGAAATAAACTCAGCTTTATTAAAGACAAAGTCTAATAAACCCTATGCTGTTTCTTCAGGAAGTTTTCATTTCTCAGTTACTTTTCTCTACATTCAGTACATAGTGAGGCAGTGTGTGACAGTGTGAAAATTTCCAGATGGTTAAGGTACTGCCACTTTGGGGGTAAATTACTGAATTTCCATATAGTCAGCAAATCAATAAAATGTATTGTTGCAGCTGAATTTCACTTGACCTCTGAAGGCAAGCTGCTTCTAGGAGCAGCTGAGCTTTTCTTTTCAGCAGAAACTAGACAAGATGGTCACTGATGAAAAGAAATGATCATAAATTTTGCAGGAGCCAGTGAAGTTTGACTCCCAAGAGCATGAACTCAGTAAATCTTGAAACATGTTGGTAGATAACATTCAGATGTGAATCTACAAGCTCTAGCTCATAGGTCCCACCAAGTGTAAAACTCATCAAGATGAAGATACACTCATTTCTCATGAGTGAATGTGGATCTAAGGAGAAGTTTCAAAACCAGCAAGAGCTGGACTCCCCTTCCTGCCACTCACAATGACTTCTATCTCCCGCTGTGTTCTAGCTCAGCAGGAGCTGGGATGAAAGCAGAAGACTTCCAATCAGCCTGAGAGTGAATGACTCTTAGCTCATGCTGTGCCGAGAACCTTACAAACATGATTTTTCCCCCTACCATGCAGGTAACATTAGAATTCTGTAGTGTGCTGATAGCTTACGCAAACTCCTGCTGAAATCAGAAGAAATCTTTCAAGCTGCTTCAAAAGTCAACGTGTCAGGTCATGCAGCTGGGATAAATCAGATCGTGCTTTAAACCCTCTATAGAACATAATAATTTCATATTTTTATTTCTTTTTCATATAGAGGTATTGCCTTATAAAAGAAAGACAAGACTGGAAGTTGCAAACCTCAAAAGCATCTGTGACTGGTGGGTAAAACATTCATGAAAAGAATTGCCTTTCTGATGCTCCATCTGATGTTTACAGAGAAAAGAAAAGTTGAAGGATGATTTTCCATTGAGTACAGTTTAAATCAAGACTAAGGGCATCAATTAGGCTGGTGTGAGATGCAAATAATGCAATGAAGCATTCAATACACAATGGGACAGAGAACTAAGCTTGTGTCATAAAAAAATATTTTGTTTCTGTTCTTTCTAGCAGCTCATATTTTGACTCTGCTTTTTACTCTTTATCATATGATTTAATATTATTTTTTTCCCTGGAAATAATTTCCAGGTTATTTGTTTGTTTGTTTGTTTTAAATTTTGCATTCATTAATTGGCTGTGAATGTTCTTTTGGCTTGCTGCCTCTTTCCTGCCTTAGGAAGTATTTCCCAGTAGCTAACAGTAGGTGCTGAGTCCTGAACTGTCGATTCAGAGCACTGGAGACAGGTGGGTCGTCAGCAGGAGTAGTAAAGTGATATGCCACCAGAAATATGAAACTGTGACAGCTCACAGAAACCATTTATTTCTTCTTTCAAACTTCGGGCATGACAGCTTCTAAACTATGAAATCCAGGTTCATACAGGGGAATAAATGACCATAGTTTTAAAATCAGTTTCTTATTTTAAGGATTTTTCATCTGTTTTGATATGCAGAAACAGTTTATCAGCAAGACAATGTGTTAAGTCTCAACACACAGATATTGAAATGGCTGCATTTGGAGAACAGCTTTTCCCTTCCCCCCACTTGGAGACAATTGCAAATGAGGTAATGTTTCTCCTTCAGTAAACAGAGAGAGATTTAACATATTTTAGATGATACCCTGAATAGGAAGAACAAACAAGCACACACATTACTGTTATTGGTAGGAGCACCACTAATATTATACCGTTATTTGTCTTTGTCAGTTTTGAAGTCTGGAATTGTTCTAAATGAGCTCTCTCTTCTTCCTCCCCCTTTTTCACATAAACATGCATACATTACTCAATTATCACCAATGTGGAAGGAGAGAAAAAACCAAAGAAATATCTCCACTCTGCTGGAGAAAAGACTTTAGTTTATTTTTTCTTTTCTGTCTATGATGGAATGATTAAAGACATCATTAATATTTCCATTATTTTAAAGAATATCACACTGACTGAGCATTTTAAATCTTACCACATGCCGGTACTTGGCACAACACAATTTTCATGAATGAATGGGATTTGTTTGCTTTCAAAATGTTAATAAATCATTGGAATGCTGTCGAGAGGAAGATGGAGGGGTCACTACAGCTCTTCTCACTAAAAGCAGGAAAAGATTGCTTCACACTCAAAAAAAAGCACACATCCCCTTACTTATAAATATCCTGGTTCACTTGCCGAAGCAATAGAGTGACAGCTTTTACTGTTCACTGAGAACCCCTCTTCTAAGTTCAAAGCATCAATGGGAAAGAAAATGCCTCTTATTTAACATTTTTTTATAGAGCTCCTAATGTTCTAGTTCTGGTCGGAGTATCTAAGTAATTACAAGCTACCCATAAATAAAGCAACAGTGAGCAGGAAACATTGTAGCGCCACCTGAACAGGCAACACCATTCACAGATGAGAGAGAAGTAATAAGAAAACCTGAGTCACACACACCAAAGACTAGGAGTTAGATAGTTGCATTTTGTCAGCTTTATTGCCTGGAACTTGTTGCAGTCGTTTGCATTTCTTAAAAACGCTGGGGAAAAAAACCCAGTACATTGTGTNAACAAACAAAAAAAACCCCAAACAAAACCAAACAAAACCAACCAAAAAACCCCACAAAACTGAAACAAACAAAAAACAACAAAAAACACAAAACAAGCAAACAAACAAAAACCCAAAAAAACCAAGCAAACAAACCCAAAGCAAAAAACAAAACAAACCAAAAAAACCAACAACAACCAAAAAAAAACCCCCAAAAAACCAACAAAACAAAACCCAAACCAAAAAAACCAACAACAACCAAAAAAAAACCCCCAAAAAACCAACAAAACAAAACCCAAACCAAAAAAACCCAAATCACCCTACTTTTCAAGTGAAACTAAGAGCAGGGGTTGTCTCAATAGCTTTACTTCATAAACACAACATGAAAAACTTCATCAAAAGCAGTAGGAAAATGTGACACTAAGAGTCCATTACCTTTGAATGTTCATGGCAGCTTGCATCTGAAAATCTTTGTGTTATCTTCCCAAATAGTAAATCAGGAAATTCTTCACCCGTATCTTATCTTCCCAAACCTATTTATCACACAAAGTCAAAATTCACTGTTAGGATGCAACAATAATACCAGCAATGGACCATTACATATAAAAATAGTTTCATTACTTAGCAGGATCCAAAGCAAGTAAAGGTTCATTTCTAACAGTGATACCTTCCTTGTAAATTCAAAGTAGTACATATTGAGAAATAAAATAAAATATTATATTAGAATCCTTTAGATTCAGTCCAAATAAAAAACTCAGAGAGTCTGTGCTTCATTAATTTAAACCTGGCTTGTTCTAACCATGTTCCTGGGTTTTGTTTTGGGATTTGGGTTTGGTTTTTGTTTGTTAATATTTTTGTTTCCCTTTCTTTTTTTGTCGGTTTTAATTAATGCTAATCCCTCAATTTAAATATTTTAAGAATGACAAAATATTAGTTATTATGTCTGATGTTTAAAAGGCTAGAACCTTGGGATATTTAAATGCAAGAGCTTAACTATTTCCTTCTTTTGCTGACTCTGAGCTCATCATTGTTTTATATGAGCAGTAAGTTGCATGATCATAGACTCATAGAATCACAGAATCATAGGATCCTAGAATGGTCTGGGCTGGAAGTGACCTCCAAAAGTCATTTAGTCCAAGCTCCTCTGCATTAAGTAGGGGCATCCCCAACTAGACCTGGTTGCCCAGAGCCCTGTCAATCTCACATTAAATATCTCCATTTCATTCATTTCTACAAAGTAACTGTAAATGCAAGAAAAGTTGTTACAAAATATGGCTGTGTTCTGTTAAACTACTACTCCATCCTCTCACAGATGTTGCATTGATGGGTTCAGTGATTTTGAAATCACCTCCCTCCCTGGAGGTGTTCAAGGCCAGATTGGATGAGGCCTTGAGTAACCTGTACTAGTGGGAGGTGTCCCTGCCTATGGCAGGGGGTTGGAACTAGATGATCCTTGAGGTCCCTTCCAACCTCACCATTCTATGATTCTATGATTCTATGAAATACTGAGTACATATGGCTCTTAAAGAGTTTTTCAACAACCTTTAGAGTACCTTTTGAAGTAATATATATAAATATAAACTCACCTACTGCTATTAGTCTCAGATAAAATGCTAAGTTATGCATAACTTCTGCAGTGGAATATGCAGAGTTTCAATTTTCAAGTTTCTTAGACAATTTTACTGTAGGAAGGTTAGAGAAAGTTTGCAATAGTAACCAGTGAATATCTTTAAGTGCAGTGAAATACCTTACATATTGTCTTGGTCAAGCTCCACAAATCTTTAATTAAATGCAATCAGACATCTTCATACAGACAATAAAAACGATCTGATTGTTAGAAGATGGCAAGATTTACGAGTGCTAAATTGGCTTGTGTGCTGCAAATTTGACTCTACCTCTCATTCTTGTAGTGGAATGCATTGATTATTGTGACAAGTTTTCAAATTATACACTCTTTTGAAACTGATTATAATTGATTACTTACATGGTTTTAAATCTTAAAAAAAAAACTGATTAAAAAAAAAGATGTCATTGTTTGGCTTCTGAAAACTAGCAGTCATATCTTAAAAATTTATGATATTGAATATAATGTTTAAGCTCATATCACAGCTGCTTTAAATAAACTTTACTGGGCTACATGAAAAGTTTATCCTAATTTATCTGTGCTGCTTTCTTTCAAAATAAATATTTAAGAAATAGTCACAAACACTTTTTTTTTTTCATTCATACAAGAGCTGATGTATATTTTAAACCAGTTCCAAGGTAGCCGCTTGTCTGTGTTGCAAAAATGCTTAATAATTTAGTGAGATGGAATGGTAAGTAGGTTGCTACAAAAGTATTCAATTTATATGGTAGCTAACAGAGGTAATATCAGTAGTTAGTGATGCAACTCAGCCATATCAATTTGTACAACACGTTGAAAGATCAGGATGCAGTTCTCCTGCCCCTCTACTCTACCTTGATGAGACCTCACCTGGAATATCACGTTTAGTTTTGGGCTCCCTGTCTCAGGAGGGACAGGAATCTACTGAAAAGAGTCCAATGGAAGGCTATGAAGATGATAAAGGGGTTGGAGCACTGCATTGTGAGGAGAGGCTGAGGGACTGGGGGTTTTTGATCTGGTGAAGAGAAGATTCAAAGGAGATCTAATCAATGTTTAAAAATATCTGAGGACTGGGGGTCAAGGGAAGAGGGGCAAACTGCTCACTTATGCCCTGTGATAGGACAAGTGGTAATGAGTATAAACTACAACACGGGAAGTTGCACCTCAATATGAGAAAGAACTTCTTTACAATGAGGGTGACAGAGCACTGGCACAGGCTTCCCAGAGAGATTGTGGAGTATCCTTCTCTGGAGACTTTCAAACCCTGTCTGGACACATTGATGTGCGTGACCTGAGCTATGTTTTATGGTTCTGCTGTGGCAGGAGGGTTGGACTTGATCTATCTCCGCAGTCCCTTCCAACCCATAACATCCTGTGATTCTGTGATATATCCTGCAAGACATTAAAGAACAAAAGATACTAGATGTGCACACAGAAAAATTCAGCTTCATCTTGGGATCTAGAAAGAATGGATGAATCTGTTAGTTGTCTGTCAACAATTTCCAAACATCAAAAGTAGAAAATAAATTTTAAAACAAAACAAAACAAAACAAAACAAAAAATCCACATTATGGACACAGGAATCATGGACACAGGAATCGAGTGCACCCTCAGCAAGTTTGCAGATGACACCAAGCTGTGTGGC
>VWZE01004312.1:140893-153318 GCA_013396675.1 Eubucco bourcierii
TTTTTTTTTTTTTTTTTTTTTTGGTCTGACTCTCAAATCAGTTGAATGACTGTTGTTGGAAAAGACTGTTAAGAAGTGGAAAAGGACTTGGGGGTACTGATGTATAAGAAGCTGGACACAAGCAGACAGTGAGATTGCAGCCCAGAAGGCAAGTGGAATCCTGCATCAAAAGATACATTGAAAGCGGATCCAGAAAGGGGATTCTGCTGCTTTTCTCTGCTCTGGTGAGACCTTGCTTGGAGTTCTGCATCCGACTCTGGAGCCCTCAATATAGGAAGAACATGGACCTGATGGAGACGGTCCAGAAGAGGACCGTGAAAATGACCAAGGGGTTGAAACACTTCTGCTACAAGGACAGGCTGAGGGAGCTGGGGTTGTTCAGCCTGGAGAAGAGAAGGCTTCAGGGAGACCTAATAGCAGCCTTCCAGTTCCTGAAGAGGGTCTACAAGAAGGCCGGAGAGAGACCATTTATGAATAGAGAGACTGTGTATGAAGGCCTGTGGTGACAGAATGAGGGACAATGGCTTCACACTAGAGAAGAACAGATTTAGATTAGATATTAGGAGCAGGTTCTTTACTATGAGGATGGTGAATTACTGCAACAGGTTGCCCAAGGAGGTGGTTGAGGCCACATCCCTGGAGATATTCAAAGTGAGGCTTGACAAGTCTCTGGCAAGCTGATCTACTTACCATCCCTGGAGGTGTTTAAAAGGAGACAGGATGAGGCACTTAGTGCCATGGTTTAGTTAATTACAAAGTGATAGGTTGGATTTGATGATCTTGAAGGTCTTTTCCAACTTGGTTAATTCTGTGATTCCGTAATTTTGTGATTCTAGTTGAGAATGTCCCTGATGACTGCAGTGCAATTGGACTAGATGACCTTTGGAGGTCCCTTCCAACCCTGATCATTCTATGATTCTTTGATTTTAAGTCAGCCTGAGACAGAATCACTGATGTAAAGTGAGAAAATAATAAGAAACACTGGGCATATTTTGGGTAATAATGTAGAATTGCATTTTGACATCTGGTCCTCACTTGTGAAACTGTGGGTAGTATCCTGACCTAAGACTGTTCTCCTTCCTGTTACTTGTCAAAGTGAGTTGACATAACCTTGCTTTGGCCTAGTCTCTGTGTTAAGAAGTTAACTGGTGCAGAGTGGTGGTATAATTTGTTGTGGATATAGTAAGAAAAAGACTCAGAGGACAGAGCTTCAGTCTTGGCCAGCTATGACTTATGTCATGAAAGTGCAAACTGGTAACTGAGGGTGGCATAATTGAAGAAAAAGTTTGTCAAGAAATCTGAAGTAATGAACAGTTTTATTGCATATATCAGAACTCTTGAGTTTCCAGCTACAAATACTTGAATTCAGCTCTTTGGGGGATGGAACAATGTATTTTAAAACTGAATTTGCACAACCTAGAAATACGCAATTTCTATATAATACTCTGTCTGATTCGGGGAAATTGCTTATTTTGTGACAGAAACATACTGCTGCACTCAATCATCCTTCAACCTGAAGATCTAGGACAATGTTAACAGAAGAAAGCAAAAGAGAAACATGACACAAGGTCAGTGCTGACAGCTTAAACCCCTGGTATTTGGAAAACCAAAGGGATCATATGATTTCTCAGAATATACAATGGATTACAGGAGAATGCAACTTGCAGGCACTCTCTTTGGATATATGCCCAAGACAGACAACAGCATATGCTCAAGCACACGGACATCAGGCTAATGGAATATAAAATAGCTGTGTGCTAAATGTGGGAAGGAAGATGTGGGAAAGTAGCCAGAGGTCTGTAATCCCTTGAGGTATTTTAGAGGCTAATGTTTGATACTAGATGTTAGTCAATACTGGTGTTTGGTATTAGGCATACACATGTCATTTTCATACAGAATGGAATATGCAATGCTAGCAATCAGAGGAGTGCCAGATCACCTTCAAGCACCAAGCACTCCTGTCTTCAGTAAACAATGAGAAATGTTAAGGGCTAATAAATCTTCATGATGGATCAACACAAAATGACTTGGGACCAGTGATCATGTAATTGTGATTCATCTGAGGAAATGCTCAGTGCCTAATGGCCCTCAAACATCTACATCTACCTGTGAGTTGCAGTTGCTGATGTTAATAGCCCGATTGTGTAGGATGCACAACTAATTTTTTTAAGAGATGCTGAGGGATTGTCCTTTTTACTTTAATTTCCTCTTCTAGGTGTAGTCCTTTTCTCAGCAGAAACATGATAATGTCCATAAGACAGAAATGTTGATAAATTTTCTTCTGCTGTTTAGACTTTTAAGGAGCAGCATTTTAGCCAAACAATGTTATCTGTTCTCTTCCTTCTGCACCCAAACACATAAAAGAGTGGGCTGGTAAAACTGTTCACGTGTATGTTCTAAAGTCAGAAAATACCTACAGCAAAATGCAGAGCTAAAGTCTTGCATCTGGTGGAAAGGTAAAGCTATTTGTCCGAGAACTGTTCAATACTCAATGGAATAATCTTCAGGACTTGGTTACAAATTCTCACATAAGGACTATTTCTTAGTTCTGCTTAAAACTAAATATCGGCACCATGGGAAAATTCTTCCTCCTGTTTGACAGTTGGAAAGACCCATTAGCTGCCTGTCCATGCTTCACTGCACTGCTTCTTGAATATCCTGCAGACTTTGCCATTAAAGAGTCAGGCATGGATCTGAAGATTTTAGCAGCTCAAATGGCATGCAGACTCGGTTAGACTTGATCTTGAATCTAGGATTCTGAACCACATTTTGCAATGCGCTGTCAATGTACCTGATGTCCACAAGTCACCAGTTGTGGAAACTGCCTAAAATCTCTCCAGTAGGAGATAAAATCTCCTTTGGGGGATGACAGCCCACACATATGCTTTGAGTAATCCAAATTCAATTACTCGGTGGTATGACACAAATTCGCATTTCCCACATCACCTAGAAAAGATCTTTAGCTGCAGGAACTGCTAAGAAACTCTGCAGGATGTACTCTTAACCCAATCTGTTAAAGTGCTCTACTTGTATGGTATAATTAAAAAGACTTGTGAGCCTGTCTCTCAAGAAAAACAAAAGCTTGGAGTGCTTCTCTGAAATTCTCCTAATAGTACAAAGGTACTGGTCTCTGAGCCAGGATGATAAAATTGCACATAAAGAACTGCTTTTGCTCTTTGTATTTTCCTTGAACATTTCCTATAAAAGATTTTGCATAGCTAACTGAAATTACTGAGCTTTATTACTACTGCTGATGAATACATTGTTTGATCTGTGCATTCAGTGAGTTCAGTAATACAGCAAGCTGAACAGAATCCAGACTCGATTTGAGGTGGCTGTTATGAAATTCAAGATGATGGAAGGAAAAGACAATATAAAAGTTAGCAGTCGTCAAAGTGGCGCTAACAGAAAGAGAAGTTTTGAATCCCCTGCCACCCTGGACCCCTTTCCTCCTCCTTAGCAACGGGTAAGATGACACTTATTTTCAGACAGGAAAGAGAAACAGCAAGAAAGCTGCACACAAAGCTGGTATCACTGCAAGTGTCCTGTACAGCTCATTGGTGCAGGGAGACTTGGCCTATAATGAAGTCATTTGCATTCATATGCAGGCCTGGTTGTGTGGACATCAGTCCAGACTCTGGGAGCTGTTGTTTCACTGAGTCAAAAGAAATTTGCACATGAAAGCCACATCCGCATTACTTAACACTGCAGCTCACTCAGGATTGCTTCCTTTTAGACCAAAGCAAATCTAAATCTATGATTAAATCTTCAGAGGATTTATTTCATTTCGTGTGGATATCTGCTAGACTTGACAAGGAGTGAGCATACTCCACACCAATATAACTTGAAATGTTACTTCCCCACTCCCCACTTCTGAATCTTGTCTTCCTTCCTACAGAGCCACATAACTGCGGAATTTTCTCAAATAGCCCCAGTCAGGCTTTCTGTCAGCTGGCAATGTGAAGACACTCATCTTTTCAATATCTCCATGCTTTTCAAATTTAATTGCAAACTTTATTCTCCTGTGCATCCAGGAATGAAAGGAACACCTATGCCTAGTGTTAAATATTGATTGCATTAGATTGAGAAAGGCTACAACTTGTTTCACTATCTGATTGTCAGTTCAGAACAAAATGTTATGCTGAAGGTTAACACCGGACCATAAGGCACTTAAGGCTAATTATCCACCTGGTCAATTCTTTTGCCATCAAGACATGCTTACAGCTTCTCAGTTGCCAAAATACATCAGTGATTATCCACTTGATCTTGATATGGATGCAATAATTTGCTGTTGATATGGAGCTTAGATGTTGACCTTGGTTCTTCCTACCATTGTTTCTGATGGACGTTTATTTTCCCTCTCTCAAATAAATAAATCAATTTAAATTAAAAAGAAAAAAAAAAGAAAAGAGAGAGAGAGAGAGAGAGAGAGAGAGAGAGAAACCCTCAGTACTTGTAGTATCCGGAAAATGAATCATATTCCTGAATTTTGTCACCAAGTCTTTGCCTTGTTTGTTGAACAGCCACAATGCAGGAACTGATAGTAGAGATTCCTCTCTACTGTCCTGTTAATGCACTTCAGTCCTGACCTGCAAGGACCTTTATAGCTGACAGGATAGTTTAATTTTCATGCCCATTCAATCTTTGGCCTCAGTGCTAAGATTGCCAACAGGGGTACAAATTAACACCAATTATGCTGATGTTTTATCTACTGGACTGAGAGCACCAACTCATTTTACACAGGTTACGACCCATCTGTCAGATGTTAATGACTTTTGGTTACTTCTGACCTGCCTCAGATTCATCCGAGTAGCTCAGAGGTGAAAGTGTCTCTATTCCATTAATAAGAAACTGACCTGTGCAACCCTCTTATCATTCCCTTTCACAAATTCCAGTGTGAATGTTTATTTTCCCATTAAATAATAACAAAGGGCTAAAGCCCAGCCTGTTGCAAACTCAGTGGATTTATGCCAGTATGTAATTTAGCCTATTAATGTCAGCTGCATTGGACATGGACAGTAAAAACTGTCCCTCAAGGGTGATAAAAACAAAAGAATACAGATGTATTCATAAAAAATTTATTCTGAGCATTTGTCATTTAAAAACAGTAGTGTAATAGCTGAATATTATACCCCTGTCTCTAAGGATGGAGGAATAATAAAAGCATTTGTCAGCAAATCACTATTTGACATTCACTATAGAAATGATTGGGTTTTATTTGCTAACACCACTCAATCAGGCCTATGGGGTTGGAACAAGATGATCCTTGAGGTCCCTTCCAACCTTACCATTCTATGATTCTATGTTGTGGTGATATACCTTTGCTGTAGCTTAGACCATGGGTGGCTTCAAGATGCTCTTTCCTTGGATGTGCTCTTAGCAAAGATGACCTGTTTCCAGAATACACCTGGAAGAAAGTGATGGAAGTGTAGTTTTATGGGTTGTGGTGGGTTAGGAACTTTCCACACACACACTATTGAGATTTGCCAGACTAGGTCAGATGGCTTGGAAGTGAGATGAAGCTATATTTACAGCAAAACAAAATTCACAAGTATATATATACATATGTATATAAGTATATATATACATATACAATATACACATTGCATATTTACAAATATTTGCAATTACATAAAAATTAGAAATAATACAGAAATCCAAACTCCCTCCCAGATGAAGAAAACTGCCCAGAGGGGGCTCAAAGCTACCCTCTCTTTCTCCCTCTACTTTCATAGTATCATAGAATGGTAAGGTTAGAAGGGACTTCAAGGACCATCCAGTTCCAATCCCCTGCCATAGGCAGGGACACCTCCCACTAGTACAGGTTACTCAAGGCCTTGTCCAACCTGGTCTTGAACACCTCCAGGGAGGAAGCACTCACAACCTCCCTGGCAACCTCTTCCAGTGCCTCACCACCCTCACTGGAAAGAACTTCCTCCTAACATCCAGTCTAAATCTTCCCTCTGCCAGTGTAAATCCATTGCCCCTAGTCCTGTCATTGCAAGACCTTGTAAATAGTCCCTCCCCAACCTTCCTGTAGGTCCCCTTCAGGTACTGGAAGGCTGCTCTAAGGTCTTCTTGACGCCTTCTCTTCTCCATGCTGCAGAGCCCCAACTCTTGTAGCCTGTCCTCATAGGAGAGTTACTCCAACCCTCTGATCATCTTTGTGGTCCTCCTCTGGACCCACTCCAACACTTCCATGTCCTTCCTGTGCTGAGGGGTCCAGAACTGCATGCAGTACTCCAGATGGGGTCTGATGAGAGCAGAGTAAAGGGGCAGAATCACCTCCCCTGCCCTGCTGGCCACACTGTTCTTGATGCAACCCAGGACTCTGTTGGCTGTCTGGGCTGCATGTGCACACTGCAGACAGACAGACAAACAAACAAAACTGCCAGCAAAACTTAGGTTGTTTTCTGTTAACCAAGATTAGTAGAAAATATATTAGAGCAGAGCAAGGAAGGAAATGAACAGATCCAGAGTCCCAGACCAGAGTGGGGCAAACTGTTGACATTTTGTCTTTTAATCCCTCTCAGTAAACCAATGAACGATATAGACTTCTCCGTCATTTTCTTTTCACAACAAATGATCTAATTTCCTTCATTAAAATATTCCAATTAGCCTCAAACCAGCACACAGGTCATGGTCATCATTTCTGGGATTTGCTTCCTTCAGTTGCATCACAGAGGATAAGTTTTACAGTCTGCAAATGTATTCATCTGCTAAGGTTATAGTGCTTGTTGAGCATAGTGTCAAGGTACAGGAATGGCCAGTGGGAGTACAGAAGGTACAATTCTACATAATGTTCTTTCATATCAGAGTAGGATAAAAAGATAAGATGAACCAGGTTTCTAATTCACTTGGGATTTACTTATCTTTAAAATATTATTTATATATTTAATTTTTTGAAAAGAAATTTAGGAATGTGAGGAATGTGTGCAGTGATAATTATGACTTAGATGGATAATTAGAACCTAGCTGAAGATAGTTGAGAGAAAATAGTGCTGCCTAGTGAGGTACTAGAATCATAAAGTGGCTTAGGTTGGAAGGGACCTCAGAGATCATCTACTACAACTTCTACTACTATCTACTTCACCATGGACAGGGATGTCTCTCAAGTATACTTGGCTGCTTAAAGCCTCATCCCACCTGGCCTTGAACACCCCCAGAAAGGAAGCATCCCTGGGCAGCTTAAGCCAGAGTCTCACCACTCTCATACTGAAGGACTTCTTCCTAAGATTCACTCCAAATCTACTTTTCCCTCAGCTTAAAACCATCCCCCCTTGTCCTGTTACTAAAGACCCTTATGAAAAGTCCCTCTGCAACCTTCCTGTAGGATCTCTTCAGGTATTGGAAGGCAGCTTTAAGGTCCCTTTTGAAGTCTTTTCTTCTCTAGGCTGAGCAACCCCAGCTCTCTCAGTCTATCCTCCACAGAGGTGTTCCAGCCCTTGGATCATCTTTGTGGCCTTACTCTCAATCACTCCAACAGCTCTGTGTCCTTCAGAATGTATTTGTAGAATTTTGTGGTATCACTGGTAGTACTCTTTGACGGGCAACTTAACAACTATAACACAAGTCTTCTGGCTTGCTTTCCAGCTATAGAACAAGGACAGATAATAGAAACCTTTGTTAACATCTCCAGCATTCCAGCTCTTCAAAGTATAAGGTGTAGATGTGGGGCAGCCTTAATGGGAACAACGCAAAGACAGATCACATTAACATTGCAACACAATGTAGTTTACAAAAATGCAATTAATATTCAACTCAGTGCCCTTCATAACCACAAGCACTTTTCCACGTGTGGGTGTAGTCATTTCTTATACTGCTTTTCCTCATGAGTATAATACATATCACAGCAAAAAAGCAACTCAGCACTCCCTGAAACACTCCTAAAGAAGTGGGAATGCTAGTCATCGTTACTTGTTACCATGCAAAATTGCCAGCACATTAAAAGGCTACTTATTTGATCCAGAAACCTACCATCGTGGGTGCTGAATTTTCACATGGAGGGGCATATACATATTGTAAAATCTTTTTAAGGTAAGAGGACAAGATTATAATTAGCAATAATTTGTTTATATTGTAAGAGATCTGAGGGTTTCCAAGTCAAGGAACTGAAGTGGATTCTTTTACCTACTGTGTGGAGTTAGAATGGAAGAAAGCTGTTGCCCAATGAGGAGAGGAAAAGAAAATACACAAAACAGTAAACATTAAACAAGTTCTCCAGTGAAATAGCAGAAGGTACCTGTAAAAATTTCATTGCAGCTTTCTTACGTCTTCCCTTCAGTTAAAGTCCCTTAATGAATTTAGTCCTCTCTATCCTGAACCCAAGCCAACAGAGAGATTTGTTTTTATGGTTTTCCATTTCACACTTTTCCATCTTTTTTACAACCAGATATAAATATAATCTGGATTTTTTCCATTGAGAAAATTTTGTTCTGAATCCTTACACTTCATAATTATTTTCTAGGCTTAAAGATTCTTATCTGGAGTGTTACATCCCAAAACCTAGGTGGAAATGTCCCTCATTTGTTTTTCAATTTTCAGCAATACATCATGAGACGATGTGCAAGGTCTTTCCTTGCAATGTGTTTTTAGTGGAATAAATAAAGGTTTAGACTGAGGTCATTCAGTCATTTTCATGTAGTGGTATGATTATGAAGCTTTTCTCAAAGTTTTACAAGATGAATAATTGCCCAAACTCTTTCTCCCAGAGCCTGGGAAATACTTTTTTTCCCCCCCAAGATAGAGTATGGCAGGCAGCTGAGAGCTGGATTTAAAGCATATGTATTGGAGTGTAACAGGATGCTCTACCAGAATGAGGGCTTCAGTATTTTTGGTAATATAAGCAAAGAAATCACACAGCGAATCATCACCTTTTCACAGAGTTAAAAGACATTAGAAGTGACAGTGTTAGGGTTAGCCAATAAAACAGTGAGAATTGCCACCATCTGTCAGAAAAAGATGAGTGTTTTTTTTCTTCATTGGGCTTGCTGCAATAAATACATGTGATGTGCAAGAGCCCACTGTATTAGAAAATATTTACCCATCATAGCAACAACTGGAAAGTTATTATAAGAGGGTTATGTGAATAATTGAGAAGGAATTTATGAGTTAGCAACACCCAGGAGATTTAAAAGCCCATCCAGGATTCGACTGTAGAAAATTCAGGTTTTTCAGAGATTTAACTCCATCCAATTCACATTTTCACAGATTGCATTGGGTTGGAAATGACCCTCAAAGGTCATCTTGTCCCACTACCCTGCAGTTAGCAGGGACACCTCCAACTAGATCAAGCTCCCCAGGGGCACATCTAGTCTCATCTTGAATGTCTCAAGGGACAGGGTCTCAACCACATCCCTGGGTAACCTTTTCCAGTATTTTACCTCTCTCATTGTAAAGAACTTACTTCTTTTGTCCAGTTTCAAACCACTGCCCCTCACCCTGCCACTACAAACCCTGCTAAACAATCCTTTCCCAGCCTTCCTGCAGGGCCCCTTCAGATTTTGAAATGTAGTTATGGGATCATCTCAGAGCTTTCTCATCTCCAGCCTGAACATCCCTGACTCTGTCTTCATAGGAGAGATGTTCCAACCCTCTGATTATCTTTGTGGCCCTCCTCTGGACCCACTTCATCATGTCATGTCCTTGTCTTTCTTTAGTTGGGGCTCCAGAGCTGAATGCAGTACTCCAAGTGGGGTCTGACAAGAGCAGAGCAAAGTGGCAAAATCCCCTCTAGCAGCACTTCTTTTGGTGCAGCCCAGGCTACCATTTGCCTTCTGGGCTGCAAGCTCACACTGTTGTCTCATGTCCAGCTTCTCATCCACCAGCACCCCAAAGTCNTCATGTCATGTCCTTGTCTTTCTTTAGTTGGGGCTCCAGAGCTGAATGCAGTACTCCAAGTGGGGTCTGACAAGAGCAGAGCAAAGTGGCAAAATCCCCTCTAGCAGCACTTCTTTTGGTGCAGCCCAGGCTACCATTTGCCTTCTGGGCTGCAAGCTCACACTGTTGTCTCATGTCCAGCTTCTCATCCACCAGCACCCCAAAGTCCTTTTCCACAGCATTGCTCTCAGTTTCATCATCCCCCAGCCTGGATTTATATCATGGATTGTCCTGACCTAAGTTCATGACCTTGCACTTTGCCTTATTGAACCTCAAGAAATTCTTCTCAGCCCACCTCTACATATTCCTCTGGAAGGCATCCTGTTCTTCAGACTTATGATTATGAAGAAATTATTTCCCCATTTGCAGTTAGGTAAAAGATTATCTGGTATGGAGTTAATGATACTGATGTAGTACTCTATCTGCTGCTGTATCAGGTTAGGTCAGGATGGACTTTATTTTCACCACCGCAGCCCTCACGGTGCTGTGTTTTGTATTGGTAGCTAGAAAGGTGTTGCTAACGTACCAGTGCCCTGGCTACTGCTGGGGAGTGCTAGCACAGCATCAAGGCTGTCTGTCCAACATTCCACCCTCACCAGCAGGCTTGGAGTGAGCAAGATCTTGAGAGGGGACATAGCCAGGGTAACTGACTCAGCCTGACCTGTTGTACACCACATCTGCAACAAAAGCTAAGAGAAAGGATGAGGAAGGGGGAGTATTTCTATTACATTTTTCTTCTGGAGCAACCACTATATGTATTGAGGCACTGCTTCCCAGTAAGTGGCTGGGTATCACCTGCTGATGGAAATTAGAATATAAATACTTTGTTTTACTCTACTTCCACATACAGTCTTTGCTCCTTCTTTATTAAACCACTTTTATATTGGCCCACAAGTTTGTGACTTTTTCAATCTTATTTTCTCCCTCCCTGTCCTACTGGGAAGGGGAGTGATACAATGATGTGGTAGGCACCTGGCATCTATCCATAGCCAACTCACCATGTTATTAAGCTAGAAAAAATACAACATTTACACTGTTTTGGATATTGGAGAAAATTAATTTAGGTATGTTCTACAGTCCAGACTTCTAGGACTTGAACTGTACTGAAGTCAATAACTTTGTCTTACCAATATAAAAAAAAAAAAATCACAAACTGCTTTCTGCTTCCTATTTCTTTTTAAGCAACGACATTATCCAAGATCTATTTCATTTCAGAAACCTTGTGTCTAAGATGTCAACATGGAAACTAGCTGTGAAGAGGTCTGAAGAGAAAGAAATTTCTTTTGTTGCCTTTGAGTAAGAGAAAAGCTTCTGCAGCTTTTACTTTTCTCTCTCTTTTTTTTTTTTTTTTTTTTTTTTTTTTCTGGTTGATTGGTTTTAATCTATTTCTTCCTCATGCTTTAGGAACACTTGAAAAAATGGCAGAAGAAATTAAAACCACTAAGATGGTGTCTGGCTTTGAAACTAGGAGCACTGTTCCTGTTTTAATGTCTTTACTTTAAAAAGGCAAAGGGAAAAACGTGAAAAGATGTTTCCTTTTTGCACAACTGCGAAATGTATAATATGCTGCAGCACAGGGTCCAAGAACTGAGTAATGGCACCACCTGGACACTCAAGTCTGACTCATGTGTACGGCATTTCTTGCTACCATTAGAAGGAACCTATCTCTTCTAAGTACAGAAAGTACTGTTTCTAACTCAGGAAGGGAATGACATCGCTTTGACCTATTATCCAGCTGCCCAGACAGTGGTTCACACACAGGTCTGAGACTGTTCTCTCAACCAAAAGGAAGCTTTGGATGAATTGCTCATTCATAATTCCAGCACCATTAAATCAAGCTCTTCCTCTGTGTTGTTGCTTTGTTACTGCTCAGTACTAGCAAAGAAGCCAAGTTTAGCTGAGGCTAAGACAAACAAGATAACTTTGTACTCCAACCTGTGGTTCAGTTAGCTTTCAATACTGATCTGTCTTATGGTAAGATACTGAGTGGAGGGAAGATGAATAGTGTGTGTGTGTGTGTGTGTGTGTGTGTGCGTGTTAAATGTTAAGGTTCATGTGTCTTCCTCAGACTGAAAGGGATCTGTACTGTCTTTCCCCCTTCTGCTCTGTATTATCAAGCACCTTTTTTTCTCATGCACAAGAACACAGAATAGAATCACTCTACATACTCAAAAAAAGTACATAGGAAGAAGAGATGTCAAATAAAAATCCATAGAAAAACAGGAGTGCTCTTCTGTATTCTATGAAGAAAAATGATTTACAGGACCTCTATATGTACAACAGCAGGTCTTGACATTCACTTCAAAGAGATGAACTGATCCTGTCATTTTTTTTTTCCTAAATGTGTGCAAGACTCTATTCATAAAGACAAGATTTTAGGAACTGAGCTGAAGATCTCATGAATAGCATTAAAAAAGTGCAGTCAGATGTTAATGTTTGAAACATTTGGCCATTTAAATGGAGCACACAGTAACTTACAAATCAAATGGAATGATGGAATGCTCTTTTTTTTTTTTTCCTTTTTTCCCCCTTTTTTTTTTTTTTTT
>VWZE01004315.1:0-27560 GCA_013396675.1 Eubucco bourcierii
TCTCAGGATCTCTTTCTTAGGTGCAAGAAGAGTTAGGGGAGGTCAGCAAGGGGGGGTTAAGAAGCGGAATGGTTAGTTGGAAAGCGTGCAGGCTCAGGCAGAAGGGTTAATGCAGCAGAGGCCAGGCAGAGACTCTCTTGTCTCTGCTTGTGTCCTTGCTTTTATATGTCCCAGCAGAATGAATGGGTAACTTACACATCACTATTATTTTTTTTCCACAGCAAATAATCTAATTTCTCTCATTAAAATATTCCAGTTAGCCTCCAACCAGCACACCCCTCATTCAGTTTCCACTATGTCTATTTGAAGAGGCTCCCAGGATTTTCAGGGTTTCGCTCTAAAGGTTGCTTGACTCCAGATCTGATGGTATTTCAGACCATCTGGGCAAAATCCCAGGCTTTGCCATGAAGTCCTGTCCCTCCTGTCACTGCCTTCAAAGGAGAAGCAAAAGGTAAGCTCCAGTAGCTACTCTATCAGAACAGACTGTGACAAAGAGAACGAACCCCTCTTTTCTCACTGACGATACTTAACTTCCCTACCTCTCCAAAAATATGGCATGCTTGCTTAGAAAACCTGGCTACATTGTTAAATGAGGCTAAATTGTTAAATGAGGCTGGGGGGAGGAGGTTTTGTTTCTTCCTGTCCATCAAGTGTATCTCTTCTAGTATGTAAATATAACAAATAAATTCAGATAACATCACGATGCCATCCTGTTAGCGTGGAGGCTGTCGAGTGCTATTTGCATTGCATTAGGATGATGATTACTAGAATGTATTAATATCAGTCAATTATGCAACTATTAGTTTTAATTAGTATGTCCCTGCTTGGACATTCACATTTAAATGATTGTAGTTCTGTCTGGTGAACATTGTCAACAGTTAAATAGTGTTAGGAGTGCTCTACATAAACCTTTAACCGTGAAACAAAGTATAGGAGAAAGGTTTCCGAAGGAACTGAAGGAAAGACATGGTTAAATCAATGTAAAATACATTTGAATTCTTATTGTTAAAACGAGTTTTATGTGTTCTACCTGAAGGACCTCTTCTGGAAATTTCTCACATCTGACTGAATATTGCACCGCAGTTCCTACTGAACAATATCCGAGTCCTGACGGTGATCTTTTAAGGTAAGCAAACTTTCCAATTGCTTTCAAAAATGCCTGCGATGCCTTTGCACCTTCCTGATGTAGGTTTTATTAACCCAAAGATTGACTCCTTAATCACATGGAAGGATTGACAGTCGATCGTGTTCAAGGCCCTGCCTAAAAGCCTGAGTCCCTGCATTACAATGGCTGCCAGGTCTCAAAGTGTTCACCTTAGTTGCAGCTTGGTGAATAAGGAGGTCTACAGAACTGAGCACAGACAACCTCCTAAAATATCATAGAAGTCATCTCTATGCAATTTTAGCCATTGCTGAGGAAATTATTAACTTGCTGGAAGACTGCATGAGGATTATGAGACTGTTTCTTGTCTTTGATTAACTCATTATGAAATTAGTTTACTAGCACTGATGATTTGTGAAGTGCCTTTGTGTACCCATTGTACCACAAATACTCTATGCATATTCATCAGAGAATGGCTTTTTTAAGCCATTAAAGCTCAAAGAGAGGCTTTTAATCTTAGAGTATGTGATCATAGTAAAAAGTTATTTCACTGAACTGTTTGCCACGGATGGGAGAATCAGCCTAGAGAGTGCTAGGTGGGAATGAACATTCCTGAAATGAGATAAAAAGAGCAGCTGTGCCAAAGGATAGGAGAGATGTCCAAAAATTTGGGGGCAGTAATGGTGCGGGGGCTGGGGGGAAGACTACCAGACTACTACTGCTATCAGAAGTATTGCATTCCTACCATCAAAACATCATTTAACTGTTTTAATTCTTTGCTAATTATGTAGCTAATTATGATTAGCTGCTACTGCTGATCAGCTAATTCATAGAATCATAGGATGGTAAGGTTGGAAGGGACTTCAAGAATCATCCAGTCCCAACCCCCTGCCATATGCAGGGACACCTCCCACTAGTACAGGTTACTAAAGGCCTCATCCAACCTGGCCTTGAACACCTCCAAGGAGGGAGCAGCCACAACCTCCCTGGGCAACCTGTGCCAGTGCCTCACCACCCTCACTGTAAAGGACTTCCTCCTAACATCCAGTCTAAATCTCCCCTCTGCCAGTTCAAGCCCATTGCCCCTTGTCCTGTCGTTGCAGGACCTTGTAAATAATCCTTCCCCAACCTTCCTGTAGGCCCCCTTCAGATACTGGAAGGCTACTATCAGGTCTCCCCGAAGCCTTCTCTCCTCCAGGCTGAAGAGCCCCAACTCTCTCAGCCTGTCCTCATAGGAGAGCTGCTCCAGCTGTGAACTGCAGTGGGTTTGAATTGTACAGAAGTGAGAAAAATAAGAAGGAACAAACTGGCAAGTCAAATGCACAGTAAGATTATTCCAAAATGTTTGAGGAACAACTTGCACACATCAAACATAGTTCATTTTAAAACACATTAAAAGTAGAAAGTGCTGCCAGAGAATCTATAAAACTAGTGGAAGATCAAAGTGTAAGAGAAAACTCAAAGAGCTCAAGACTAGCAGATGTTTTCCTCACTGCATTTATGTCCAGTCTGGGGAAAGTTTCACTGCTTTGCAGTGTCTTAACATGAAAATAACACAATAGACTGATTTTAATGAATAAGCATAAATGGTATCAAAGACAATACAGCACTGACTCAAAACTTCTAAAGCACTGAAGTATCAGAGGCCTGTGTTATCTGGGGCACGACCTACTACAACTGAGACAGGACCACAAGAGTGGTCATTGACAAAGACAGGATACTGAGCAAGATAAACCAAGTACCAGCTCCCCTTGGATGCAACATTTAAGAAAGAATGCAAATTCTATTAGCAGAAGCAGGACAAACAGGTGAATGGAGACTGTCAAGCCAGACAACCTGATCTGATGCTTGTAAAATGAGAATTGAATCAAATCATATAGCACCAGTCTGGGCATTTTCAAATTCTTTGTACAACCCTTTCACGTTTTCTTTGTTCCAACACATAAGAGACAAAAGAGCACCTGGCAACATGACCATAATCAAAAGCATTCATCCAAATGGCTCAGCCTTATCTAGTGTAAAAGCAGATCTCACATGGGCACTGTGACGTTAGAAATGTAGTCAACATCAGAGGACAAAAGCTGCTTTCATCCAGATTGTTATGGAACTGGGACAGAAATTTGGGTTCAGGTAAAAATATTACATTAAAACTACCACCCAAAGATAACCAGTTCAGTATTTCCTGAAAGACAAATTTATCCAGCAGCCAGCTCTGACTTTGACAGGGAAAAAAGGGTGGGAGGGGGGGAGGCGGGAAATTCCTTTATGTAAAGCAGAGATTTTACAAAAGTTTCCCACAAAATAGAAAAATGTTTTAGCAATTTGAAGCACTGAATAAAGGCATAGAACAGTTTTACTGCTGCGTTCTCCATTTCTTTGAATTATTTCAGTTCTGTTCCTTCACTTTATTAAAAAAAAAAAAAGAAAAAAAAGGAAGGCAACTTCTTTCTTTTGAAGATGAACAAATGATTCTCTTCACCCAAGGGTGTTTTGAGGTTTTTTTTATTTTAGTTTTATTTTATCAACATATAGGAGTTTTCATGAGGCCGTACTGAAAGAAATTTTCAGTTTGGTGGCTGAATGAGGGAAGTTACTTTTTACTACCTTATTTCTGAAAATGTTTTTCATTTAAATTACATATGGCAATACTGTCTGCCATGTCCTGTAATGAAGTTCCCTCTACACTTATCAGAGGCAACATAACACTGAAGATATGGGGGTTTTCCTCCACTAGGGACAAAGCTTTGCAGAAATCTAGTGCTAGAGGAGCACTCCTGCATAGATTTGTCAATATGTTAATGTGGTGAGGTTTTGTCTAGCACGAGTATCACAGAATCACAGAATTAACCAGGTTGGAAAAGAACTCTAGGATCAAGTCCAACCTATCACCTAACCCTTCTAATTAACTAAACTATAGAACTAAGTGCCTCACCCAGCCTCCTCTTAAACACCTCCAGGGATTGTAGCTGACAAGTCAGCAATACCATATTGAAGAGGGGAAAAAGCTGTTGAGTGAGAGCTTTCATTTTGTACAGAAGCGGGAGAGTGAGATACAACCATGGTGACACAAAGATCAACGAGGAAAGAGTGGGGGATGTGAGTTGGAGCAGCTATTCCACTTCAAACTGTGGTGAGCCCTTGAAGCCCTTAGAGGTCAATAGCTGACCAGAATCCCATGCAGGCCATGAAGGACCCCATGCTAGAGAAGGAGGCCATGCTTGGAGGGAAGACCACACTGTGGCAACACATGGCTGGGAGGACTGCAGCCCAGAGAAGGCACACATGCTAACTGGAGAAGTTTATGCAGGGCTGTCTGAAGGGAGGGATGCTACATTGCCAAAGTGAAAGACCGTGGGGAATTTTCCACCTGAGGAGGAAGGAGCTGTGGGAACATGGAATGAATGGACTAAAACTGACCTCAACCCCCATGCACCACTAGTAGGGAAGAGGTAGCTGACCTGAGCCAAGAAGAAAGGAGGGGTTGGGGGACGGTGTATGTAAGATCCATCTCTATTTATCACTGTCTAGTACTGATTCAATGGGTGAACAGGGGGTGGGTTTCTTTAAATTGATCTTGTTTCCTCAGCTCTGTCTTTTGCCTGTGACTATAACTGGCAAGTGAGCCCTTATAGAATCATAGAATGGTAAGGTTGGAAGGGACCTCAAGGATCATCTAGTTCCAACCCCCTGCCATAGGCAGGGACACCTCCCACTAGTACAGGTTACTCAAGGCCTCATCCAATCTGGCCTTGAACACATCCAGGGAGGGAGCAGCCACAACCTCCCTGGGCAACCTGTTCCAGTGCCTCACCACCCTTACTGTAAAGAACTTCCTCCTAACATCCAGTCTAAATCTCCCCTCTGCCAGTTTAAGCCCATTGCCCCTTGTCCTGTCATTGCAGGACCTTGTAAATAATCCTTCCCCAGCCTTCCTGTAGGCCCCCTTCAGATACTGGAAGGCTACTATCAGGTCCCCTCGAAGCCTTCTCTTCTCCAGGCTGAAGAGCCCCAACTCCCTCAGCCTGTCCTCATAGGAGAGCTGCTCCAGCCCTCTGATCATCTTTGTGGCCTTCCTCTGGACCCGCTCCAACACTTCCATGTCCTTCCTGTGCTGAGGGTTCCNCCTCAGGGCTGCTCTCCATCCATTCACCACCCAGCCTGTATTTGTGCTTGGGATTGTGCCTACCCAGGTGCAGGACCTTACACTTGGCCTTATTGAATTTCATGAGGTTGGCCTGGGCCCAACTCTCCAGCCTGTCCAGGTCCCTCTGGATGGCATCCCTGCCCTCTAGCAAGTCGACTGTGCCACACAGCTTGGTGTCATCTGCAAACTTGCTGAGGGTGCACTCCATTCCTCTGTCCATGTCACTGACAAAGATGTTAAACAGCACTGGTCCCAGCACTGACCCCTGAGGGACACCACTTGTCACTGGTCTCCAGGTGGACATTGTGCCGTTGATCGCCACTCTCTGGGTTCGACCATCCAGCCAATTCCTTATCCAGCGAGTGGTCCATCCATCAAGTCCATGCTTTTCCAGTTCCAGTTTCCCTTCCTCTCCTTTGTCACAAGGGCTGAGCCTTTTGTTATATTTTCTCCTTCCCATCCCATTGGAGGGGGTTGGAGTGACCAAGCAGCTTCGTGCTTTTTATTGCTGACTGGGTAGGCTTAAACCATGGCAGCTAATTTGCAGTCACAGCTCTTAAGTGCCTTAAGTCACAGGCAGCAAAGTATTAGTTGTAATTTAAAACCTGTTACTACTTCAAGTGTTAGATCTAATTATTCCTTCTTGTATCCTTCTCTCAACTAACTTTAAATATTATCATGAAGGCAAATAAAACAGGTAAAGATGATGTCAAATACTACAGCCTGAAGTTAGCAATTCAGCACCTGAACGTATATAGACTGTAAGAATGCATAAAATAAAGTTGAATTACGGTTGTTTTTCCTTTCAAGGGAGATCATAGGAAGAGTTTGCTCCCTTACAATATTCCTCCTAAGCACTTGGATTACCATATAGCAGAAACTAATCCAAACTCAGTGAAGCCTCTTGTCATTAGGATTTACAAGGCCAGACATACATTCTACTCAACTAATAATAAATGTTAGAGTTACAACTTGACAAGATTTCCTCTACCAATAGCTTTCTCATTCACCTCCATGTTCATTCAAAGGAAAGTTGTGACAAATTCAGATCACCATCCAGCCACAACACAGGGCAATGCAACGCTACTGGCACTTACAGGTTTGGAAAAGGTTGGCAACTCTAACAGTGATGCTCAAGCCCAAAGGCCTTCCCACCTTCAAATTCCAGATCTTTCATGATCAATTGCTGATGCTCCCTCCTCAGAATTTCAGAAGCATCTCACACAGCGCAAAACACATGGGTATAAGCATGATGTGTGGAGAAATATTCATTACACTTGGCAAGATGGAACATTCCTCCAACATCATCTTCCTTTGATCTCACCAGTACAAAATATTCTGCCCACAAAGTGCACTACTGGACTGGTAAAAATGACAATGAAAAACCCAATAAGAATCTTTTGAGGGGCTTTTAAGTGTTCAGTTCTAGCTGAGACACCCATCATGCATGCTCCCGGTAAGGACAGTGCGCCAGTGCAGCACTCACTGTTGGTCAGTCACTTCTTCCCCAACCATTTCTCTATGAGACTAGGTAATACCTCTGCTCACATTTCTCTCCTCTCAATGTCTGATTCTGCCTCTTGTACAGGTGTTTCACTTCCCTAACTGCATCTCCAGACTCTTTTCCAGGGTACATCCCAGCAAGCGCTCAGCACGTTGGGGAGAAGCCAGTGGTCTGACATTGCATCCACATTTGTGAGGTTTCTTCTATCATTTGTTCTTTCCTTCTGCTGTTCACCGTGACTGATGCTGTTACCCCTAACGCAGCTGTAGACCTTTCAGGCAACAAACAGAGCCCTCTCGGCATTGATGCTCACCCACAGGCCACGGCAGCAGCTCGGGAGCCTGTTTAATCTGCGCTTCTTACTTGGAAACTCTGACTGGCAAAAGCTTTCCTTTATGATCACAAGGGGCCGCTGTTAACTTAGAATCAAGACGAGTGGGTTGAGAAAGCAGCGTGCAGCTCAATGAAGCAAAATTCAGATCAGAGCAATGCAATTGTCAAGAAATGCAGCAGCAGCTCCTGAGCTATAAGACATCTTGGTTTCTTCCAGGTGAGAATACTTTTTTTTTTTGTACAGGATTTGGATTACTGTTCGTGTTACCAGGGAACACGGATCAGCATACCACTACGATGCTGCTGATTAAGAAGCTGCAGAATTACAACAGTTGAACTGACCTTTAAATAGTGCAGATGGTATGCCAGCCCAAATTAGTGAATCTGGGTATTATACAGCAAAACTGTCATGGTTGCCTGGTATACAAATTACCAAGGAGAACTCTTCCCTGGGGAAAACAAATACATAAAAACTTGAAACTAATGTGCGTGAGAATTGCAGTCATAGTCAGGATCTGACACTGAATGACACTGGACAGATGAATGACACCCAAGGGACAACTGTGTTTCAGATCTTAGGATGACATCAGACTGCACAGCTGAAAGCTCATCACCCAGCACTGCATAGATCTGGTCTGACACACCTAGAGCAATGCTCCCTTTATTTATCTTACCAAAGCCAGCATGACAGTGAGGGAACTGCAGTCTGAAGCTGATTTGTAAATACTCTCTGAAGCATCTAAAATAAATTTATTCCTAGCTAGATTTAAAATATTAATGGATTTCAAGAATGCGGCAATTTCTCGTTCAATGTGTGATCACAACACCAGGCTGGCTTCTTGCCTTGAAATTATCAGTTCAAAAATCTCTCTGCTCTTCTCTTTTTGCTGTTGACTTAGGAACTGACCCAGCTGAGCTATCAGCCTCTCAGGTTGAAGGAGCTGCACATAGCCTTTTGGTTTACACATCTGTCTTTTCTCAGTATTGCTTACATGAGATAAATAGCCAGCAATCTATTTACTGTAACTAGAATTACAGATCATTGTTGTGTTTGAAATTCATTTTGCTGTTTACACAACAATAAAATGTCAGCGCAGCTGTGGAGAGGAGGCCCATTTTAGACAACTGGGCATCAGCAGGGATGAGACAGTGACCACCCCATTCCTCTGAGATAACAAGGATTTAAACAGGAAGGGGTATTAATAAAGGCTTGTTGTCACAACCTGGTATCCCAAGCAACCCTGGGCAGCAGGGGAGGTCATGCTATGATTCAAAAAATCCCTTGGAGTAAATTAAAGCAAACCAAGACCAAACAGATGATGAGTTGGGTTTATTAGAGCCAGTGAAAATTCTTGGTAATAGAATTAGAAATAGAAAGCAGCCCTGTGGAGAAGGACTTGGGAGTTCTGGTAGATGAGAAGCTGGACATGAGCAGTCAACGGCCAGCAGATGGAGAGATGTGATTCTGCCACTTTGCTGTGGTAAGATATCACCTGGAGTAGCATGCCCAGTGCCCTCAACATAAGAACATGGACCTGATGAAGCAGGTCTAGAGGAGGACCATGGGGCTGGAACATTCTACAAGGACAGGCTAAGGGAGCTGGGGTTGTTCAGCCTTGAGAAGAGAAGACTCTGGGGACACTTAATAAGCCCTCCAGTACCTGAAGGGGGCTTACACGAAGGATAGAGAGAGACTGCTTACAAAGGCCTGTAGCAATAGGACTAGGGGCAATAGTTTCAAATTAGAGAAGAGTAGATTTAGGTTGGACATTAGGAAGAAGTTCTTTTCCAAGAGGGTAATGGAACACTGAAACAGGCTGCCCAGGGAGGTAGTTGAGGCCCCATCCTCGGAGATTTTCAAGGTCTGGCTTGACAGGTCTCTGAACAACCTGATCTAGTGGAGGATGTCCTTGCTCACTGGAGGGGGGTTGGGCTAGATTTGTGGCTTCAGTTAGAAAGGTTTAAAAGAAACGGATTGTGCATGAGCAACTCAGAAACAACTATAGATGTAGTCCTCTGCTCTGTTATCCAAAGAAACAACCATTTATATCAGAATGAGACAGATGGATTCCTTTCCAAATATACGTCCTGCAGTTTGCCTAAAGCATCTATACATATTTTTCAACCATGAGAATGGTTTGAATTGCCACCCTGGCTAATCTCCAGGTTGAACACATCCTTCTTGCTACTGTGTATTTGCTGTCTTCACAGAAGAATAAGCAGCACCACATTATCCTTGAATATTCATCCTTATTCCTCTTGGCAAATAACTTCATTAGGCTCATCTAGCTTGTTAAAGAAATTCTATTCCTGTATTTACCTCAGATGAATTTAGGTCAACAATAACAACATTTTTCAAGGTACAGATTTATTTGTTTAGAGTGCCCTTTCTGAAGTTGTTCACCTTTGTTCTTGTTTAGTCATTGCCATACATGCTGACTTTTAGAATAGGGTTGAAAGTTCACTGTTTTCCAGCTCTGTCAGCCAGCAAATAAACCTTGGAAATGTTAACATCAACTCTCTTGTGACTGATTCATCTCCTGAAACATACAGTTCATTGGTTTTAACAACAAAATTTCTTTCACACCAGATATGTTGTACAGTTCCACATGACACCAAATGCTGAATGGCTTCCCTGAAATAGAAATCTAGCAGTTGTAAACAACATAGTATTTTTATAGTACATGTTCTGAAGTGGTTGCTTCATTTGGAAGACATAAAATAGCACATAAAATATTTTCGAGCTTTGTTTCCACCCTACATTTGCTGCTTTTTGCGTGTCTGTGCATGTATGATGCCATTTTGGGGGATCTGTAATAGCTTATTTGTCCATTTTGTTTTTTTAAATATGCTTCATTGCTCAGTGAGATGTGAAAGCCATCTCAGGGTTTCGTTGACTCTCTGCTGCAACTGCTAATACTCCATACCACTGCAAAGAATATTTCTTTACTCTATTGTAAAATAGCACCCTTAAGAGTGCACAACAAATACATTTACAAAAAAAAAAACCAAAAAAACCCCAAAACAAAAAAAACAAACCCAAACAAAAAAAAATTACCCTGAAAAGTATATGCAAAGGAGAAGGCGGAGAAAAGTCTACAGTAAGACAAAGTTAAATAAATAGAAAAAAGTTAAATCAATAGACATAAAAATGGGACATTTCTACAGGATCAAATCTTGACAGCATGTAGTTTCAAGGGATAACTACATAAAGTACAGCAAAACACCCTTTTCTTAAACTTGTGGCTTTTATATAGCTCCCTAACAGTTAAACTGTGTCCAGAAGGCCTCCTCTGTGTGAAAGGATACAGAGCTACTATAGGAGAGCACAAGATACATGGATGCTACATTTTCAGGGACACCTCAAATCCACTAAGAAAATCCTGTAACTGACCAAACAAAACCAAACCAAACAAACAAAACCAAAAAACACAGGTATGAAAAAAACCACAACAGAAAAAAAACTCTAATTGAAAGAAAAAAAACCAACAGTGAACCAACCAACCAACTCAAACAATTAAAAAAATCCCACCAAAAAACTCTCAAAAAAATTAAAAAAAAAATAAATCCAAACCCCAAAAGACAAATACAGCTCTGCATGCAGCTAGAAGTGCAACCAAGAACACGTGGGACCTCCTGTTGCCAAACAGTGACATGCTGCCCTATGCTAGAGTAACACAGTCAAGTCCTGGCCAATACAAAATGGCTCTGCTGCCCTCACCCCCACCCCTTCTCTACATTGTGTTTGTAGAGCAGTTAGTATTGCAACACCAAACCCAGAAGTACTTACCAGACAACAGTTGAAATTACCAACAAAAAGCAAGCATTCCATATCCCCAAACCAGTTTGTGAGTTACCTGCAGAGGAACAGAAATGGCTGAATGAACAAGGGTGTTTAGACAGCAAAAGGTGAATTCCAATTTTTCCTTACAAGGACCGCCACTGTCTTTGTGGCACTCTCTAAACCAGTGCTATCACCCTCTAACTCAAAAAGGGGTTTGAATTGTTATCCTGCTTTTCATAGGTATCTGCTTCGAAAAGATGTATTCTCTTCTCCACACTACACTTATCTTATTTCAAACACATCTTTCTTCTAATTTGCAACCAATGAGAGATCATTGTGACATCCTTCTACTGTGGAAGCAGATATCCTCTTCCTCCTTTGGCATGACACCCACAAATTACAGAATCACAAAATATCTTTGGTTGGGAAAGACCTTCAAGATCATCTAGTTCAACCTAGCACTGCAGGGTCAATGCTAAACCATGTCCCTAAGCACCACATCCACATGATATTGAAACACCTCCAGGGACAGTGACTCCGCCAATGCACTAGGCAGACCATTCCAATGTTTGACAACCCTTTCATTGAGGAAGTACTTCCTAATATTCAGCCTAAATCCATCCTGGTGAAGCTTGAAACCATTTCTTCTAATCCTGTCGCTACTCTTCTTGCTCCAACCTCCCTTCAGATAGTTGTAGAGATTGATGATGTCTGCCTTCAGCATCTTTTCCTTTAGTCTGAACCATCCCAGCTCCCTCAGATGCTCCTCATAGGTCATGTATTCCAGTTCCTTTACAAGTGTTCTAATATAAGTCAGGATGCCATTGGCTTTCTTGGCTGCCTAGGTACACTGTCTACTCAGATTCAGTTGACTATTAACCAATACACCCAGGTCTCTTTCCAAGTAGAAGCTTCCCAACCACACTTCCCCAAGTCTGTAACTTGACATGGGGTTGTTGTGACTCAAATGTAGGACCTGGCACTTTGCCTTGTTGACCCTCCTACAATTAACCTTGGCCCATCAGTCTAACTTGTCCAGATCCTGCTCTAAAGTTTCCTTACCTTCTAACAGATCAACACAGCCACCCACCTTGGTGTCAATATCCTCATCCAGATCATTAATACACATATTAAAGAAAACAGGTCCCAGCACTGAACCCTGGGGAATGCCGCTTGTGACCAGATGCCAATCAGATGTACCTCTGTTCACCATACCAGGTAGATTTAACTCAGTTGCTTCACTGTAATCATATCTGACTTTACTTCAACTCTCTTTGCAAACTAACAGATGCACATCCTGTGACATGAGGCTCCATTAATGCAGAAACCTAGCTACAGTAAGACACTAGAGCACCCTAGACTAATATCCTGAATGCCTCCCACATGCTTCATTCCTTCCAGCACACAAACACATTCATCCACAATTTTTCCTTTCTCACCAGCCTCCTTTGGCTACTACTGCTGCCTACAAAGCCCATCTTTTTAGACATGCAGATCTTCCGCCTAAGCAGCAGTTACAATAACATCAACCTCACAAGATTCAGGTTTGCATTTGCTGCGTTTGATACCTCTCACTGAGGAGCACCTGGCCTGGGTACTCTTCCCTTCCAATTCTCACTACCACTCTGCTCCCTGAACATTGACACCTCTCATTCTGCAGTCAAACTGGCTTATGTCTGCTTTGGAGAGAATTAGAAATTCTGTAAAGTACCAGGAGGAACTCAGTGTATTACAAGATAAATTAAATGGTACAATGTTTTATAAATATTTATAGGCTTTGCTTTATTTCTTGTAATACCCAATTATTACATGGCAAGTGTATTCACCAGAGACCAAAACCTTATTTTCTTGGTAACAGGATTTAAAAAATAAGGTGATACAATTTATTCGTTTTGGACTCTTATAACTACAATCTGCCATTCATAAATGTTAAGACTGCTCTTGCTCTTCACACACTCTGAAAATAGTTATGTTCTGGCATAGTCCGTTTAATAACATACCTATATCCTCAAAGTATTCGTGTAGCCTATAACCACATACAGTGTGTTACACAAAAAATAATTTAAGAGAAGTATACAAACAGCCTTTCCAATAGAAAGTGTGTTTCTTATGGCACATGTCACAATAAGGTTAGTGCCTAGTTTAAAGATTTTCGTTGAGCATTATGTTGAACATATTGATCTAAGCTTTAAGGGTCATCTGTTGTACTTTAGAATTTCCTTCAGAGCACTGGAGGAAAATACAAAGATAATAACATACAGAGTGATAAGAGATGGGAAATGCCTGCTTTATTGATTAAATGTTTATTTATACTGGGTTTATTTCCACGATTTCACTGTTTACTTAAGTTTAAGTATTTTTCCTTGATTCGGCCACTTATTTTCCTTTTCTTCCTCCCTCTTTACAGGCTTCAGAAATGTATAACTATAATTATCCAGAGTTAGATACATAAATGTCACAGATATTCAAACTCTCTCATACAGCGTAGGGTTTTCTTTTCCAACTCAGCTCTTTATTGTCCAGTTCTCAGAGATGCAAGAGGTGCTTTAGAGGAGAAGACTGCAAGATGCAGGTTCCCATTGTGTCCATATGCTATACATCTAAATTCTATTTCAAAAAATTCTTCATTCTAGTCAAAAGAAGGACATAAGCAGTCTACTGAGGGAGTGCCATAATCAGGCTCTCACTATTAACAAGAACATTTAATTTCTCTTAAAGCCATGAATCTCCATACAGAAGATTAGCTATTAACTGAACCCTTACTTCATTTGCTATTAGCAAAAGCCGCATGATCGATGTTGGAAATAATACAGCAGAAAAAGCAGAGAGATCAAAGGAAACATGGCACCTCTCCAGGGCTTATTCCTCCTCTTCTACCTCATCTCTTACAATATTAACAGCAGTGTGACTGTCCTCCTGATGGAGTTATGGCACAGTCTCTAAACCTCTTCAACCCAAGCAGATTTGACCCTTTGCAGCACAAGAGGAATTGCACATTTCTGAAAGCACATCTGCTTTCATTCTCTGTAAAGTAGATCCTCCCAGCAGTACTGTCCACAGAAAAGTCACCTTAAAGTCTAGCACTGAAATCATCTTACTTTTCTGGGTTTTGTACCTGCTTTATTGAGCATAGCTGTATGAAGGTCTCTAGAGCTCATTCAAACACAGCAGAAACATATGCCACAGATGACAAGTCTAAAGATGCTGCAGTAATCAAACATGAGTAAAAAAGAGTTGGATCTTGTCCAGGCAGTGAGAAAGAAGCTTTTCTTCTTTCTTAAGAATGGTTTTCTTAACTTAAGCTGTTGAGCACCATCTCTTCCATACTAATTTGAAAAGAGTATTTGCCTCTTAAAAGAAAATCACTACATGTCAAAATGATTTTAAATGGAGACAGAAGACACCTGATAAAGAGATACAACATGTGAGAGAAAAGCTTTTCCAGATTTTTCAATCTGCCACTCCAGATAGACTCTAGACAAGCATAAAGAGAACTTCACTTAGGCTACTTTACCTGTCTGTCAGCTCCATACAGCAAAACAAGGTGACTTCATCAGAAGTGTCAGGCTCTGGCAGCTAGGTTTTCCACAGGAGCAGACCTTCCCCAGAAGCACAAGCAAAGCATCTGGCAACAGAGGTTCTCTGATATGACTCGAAATTATGCTTTTCCCTTAGGAGCAAAACATGCATTGCTCAAGAGATCTTGACATAGAACTCAGATGTCCGTAACAAGAATTGGGACAATAAATTATGCTTCAGTGTGAGCTCTGAGACACTTATGATAGCAGTGATATGATTGTGGAATTTGGGGTCTTGCAGAGCTCACATAAAATCCTACAACTCCCTTATGCAGCTCCATAAAAACAGTTCTTTCCATTACCCAGGGAAGGCCCCAGGTTTTACACTTACTTGCAGTGCAAGGTCACAGGATTGTCTGTACCTTGACCTGAGCTGGTTTCACAGTTGTGCAGTGGTCAGTGATTGTTCTCTCACCCATTTTGGCTGGAGAACCAGGAATACCCTGTGTGATAAAGGTTTGAGAGGCCAAGTAGACTCCAAAACTCAGAAGGAGGTAACTCCCTGCATCCCATGTCAAAATGTTCCTTGAGACAATGTACTTCAGCAAAGATTAATTGCTTTGACATGCCCACCCCCTCAATTTCAGAGATATTTGCACCATCAGCACCAGGATACAAATGGTCATCAAAACTATGAAGATACCACCAGAGACAAGGGGTTGATATTAGTAAATTTCTAGCATAACAGTTGTTATTAAGGAGACCTTTCTGATTTAATATAGTCAGAGTTCATTATTCTACTAATGCTATTTTGCTGGATTAATAACATCATTGTTGTACTTGACCAGATTGTTAAGATTTTGATCAGAAGAGCAATAAACTTGGCTCCAGGTATATGCAATGTTCCCTTCCCCCCCCCCCCCCCCCCCCGCCAATATTCAGATTTAGAGTCTAATATCCAAAATGTGCTTCCAAATCTCATTTAATATTCTCTATACACTATATTACTCTCAGTATACTGTACCCACTTCTAACCTCCAATGTCACACTCAAAAAAGATATAGTGCATTTGTGTTGCTTGATCTCCAAAAGGACAATTTTGAAGCCACAGCTGCCCTTTGAGGACTACACAGAAAAAAAAACCATGAGTCATCCCTGAAAAGTGTCTCCATAATAATTTCAGGAAGGGAAGGGATGGCAAGGCAAGGCAAGAGTATCCAGTTCTGGAAGTAAAAAGCAATACAGTTTTTTGGGGTTTTTTTTTTTTTTTTTTTTTTTTTTTTTTTTTTTTAATGGGTAAATTCACCTGTTGTAGAGGAGGAGTGAGTTAATCCTGATGTAAGGGGGTATATTTAAGAAAAAAAATATATCTGTATATTCAAACCAAATTAAAGTATCAGGAGAACATCAATAACAAGCAGATGAGGACAAGAGAAGAAAGAAAACACCCAGAAATCAAACAGAATACATATAGTAGGAGAAAGAAGAAGAATAGTTTCAGAAGTCAGAGGCAGAAAACAAGACAGCATATGCAGGGTAGGATGAAATGTACTCCAATAAAGGCAGCACAGGAGAACTAGCAGTAGGTGCCACCTTTTTTGCTTTGAAAATCTAATCCCCATATTGTTTAATCCACTTCTAGGCATGGAGTAAGAAGCTCAGTTTGCACGGGCACTTCTCACATCCTTTCCCACAATAACTCTTCTTGCCCAGGACTCCAAACAACCAGCTCCACACCCTACTTCATATGACCCTAGGGTTCTCTTAAGTCTATGTATACTTTCAAAATTTGGATGCATGCTTTATTCTTTCTACCTAAATTCAGAGTGGAATTTGGAGAAAACAAACATATACAAATCAATTAAAACCCCTTCCTCCCCCTGCCTTGCATATTGCCCATTGCAGCCAGTACGTTACGTATCCTTTACTTCTTTTTCAGCAGACTGAAGTGCATATTATCATCTTCATTATAAGTTTCGATTCCACTACACTGAAGTTCATCTTGTGCTTCAGTGACAACATATTTTCTAGGCTGCTTCCGCCAACTTGTCTCTGAAGTAAGCCAATTGTGCAACTGAAGCACACAATGCATGCTCGTTAAAGGCAATGAAACGCATTCAAGGTGGCCGTGCAAATACAGGTTAATCTGAAAGAAGTCACACAGAGACATGAAACAGCTGGTGACTCAAGGACAAAAAATAACTTTTTTTTTTAAAATTTTTTTTTTTAAGTGTGGAATTTCATCATTGTGGTCATTTGAGGGGTCTCAGGTTCCCTTAAGAAGACCACAGACACAAAAGTCCCATCCCAGGCAACAGACCTGGTTGTCCTCAGAAAGTGTAATTTTGTTATTCAATCCAATACTTCTGCTATCACTTTATAAATGGGCAGCAAAGTCAAATCTCTCTCTTTTCTCCCTTCATTTTGGATCTCCGGAGGAAGTCTTATCTATGGTAACTATGTGGAAGTAAACCTGCCCGTGGCCTTCAAGGCTGCAGCTACAGCGAGTTGCAACCCAAGCAACGCTACAGGCTTGAGGCAGTGTGGCTGAAGAGCTGTCTGGCAGAAAGGGATCTGGGGGTTGTAACAGACAGGCAGATGAATATGAGCCAGCAGTGTGCCCAGGCGGCCAAGAAGGCCAGGAGCATCCTGGTTTGTATTAAAAGTGCTGTGGCCAGCAGGAGTAGGGAGGTGATTGTCCCCTTGTATTCGGCTTTGGTGAGGCCACACCTCAAGTATTGTGGTCAGTTTTGGGCACTGTAATACAGGAGAGATGTGGAGGTGCTGGAGTGGATCCAGAGAAGGGCAACAAAGCTGGGGAAGGGCACAGAGAGTAAATTTTATGAGGTGCAACTGAGGAAGCGGGGGCTGTTTAGTTTGAAAAAGATGAGCCTGAAGGGAGACCTTATTGCTGTCTACAGCTACCTGAAGGGACATGCGGAGAGGCTGCTGCTGGTCTCTTCTCACATGTAGTTGGGGACAGAACAAGGGGAAATGGCCTCAAGTTGAGACTGAGTAGGTTTAGATTCGATATTAGGAAAAAGTTTTTCATGGAGAGAGTGGTCAGGTTGCCCAGGGAGGTGGCTGAGTCACTGACTCTGGATGTTTTTAAGGGTCGTTTGGATGTGGTGCTTAGAGATATGGCTTAAGGTGGATGTTGTAGGGCAGGGGTCTAGGTTGGACTTGGTGATGCTGAGGGGCTTTTCCAATCTGCATGTTTCTGTGATTTGGAGCTGCTCAATCAGGCCTGCTGGGGCCTAATGGGAGGCAGTGGAGGGCGAGAAAATGAGCACTGGGGTTTTAGGTGGTTTAGCATGGTTGAGGGGGAAGGTTTTGGGGGGAATTCTCACATATCCTGTGTGTTAGGTGTTAAAGATTCATGTATGCTGTATTTCTTTCCTTCCTGTACATCTTTAAACACACTTTTCTGTATTCTTCTCCAATCCAGTAAGTGTTATTATTTTACTGCCTTTTATTTTAAAAAGTAAAATAATCAAAACTGTCTGCTCTTAAACAAAAATGTCAACAATCAACAAGCATCAAAACCTGACTAAAAATACTGGAACATTATGTTCATGATACCCCTAGGGAGCCCTCTAAAAATCTAGGTTGTCTCTCCTACGTACAGAGCAAAATGAGGCAGAGATGCTCTCTGGACTCATCAGTAATGGATATGTCTATAAGAAAATACAGCAATTTTCCCCTGACTGTTCTCTTGATGGTTTTCCATTTGCTCTTTCTGCACTGCACAGTAGGAGTGCACCCTACATACAGTGATTGCCATGTCTGCAAAAAGCACGTGGGGAGAAGGAGGTGGAGGGAAAAGTCTCTGTTCTCTTCCTTAAGTCACTCATGTTTCAGCTCCAGTTCTGTGACGTAGTGATCAATTCTGTCAAATTTATTGGTATTTTGTGACTTTGCTAGATTGGAAACAGAGATTATACTTACCCCAGGCTTCCAGATTCAAAAAGGTTTAAATAAAAAAAAAAAAAATTTCTGTCATCTGCTACTGCTCACAGTTTTATTTTTCTGTAAGTAAAAGTGTGACAATGGGAGAGACACATCAGAAAATTATTCTACTAATCACTGAAAAGGTGACAGTGAAATTTGGAAAGGAATTTTCATCTGAACAGATCACATTACGGCAGTGAAAAATGACTGATAAGAATAAACACTGTGACATCAACTGCACTTAATTTACTCTCAAAATACCTGTAATCATGAAAAAGGCACACATCAATTAAATATGGGTATATATAACAGTGCCAAGGATTTTATGAGTCACCCTTTCAAATTTAAACAAAACAAAATTTCCAATGTTGCTTTGTTTTCCTCCTTAAAATTTTCTAAATATCACAAGATCTGTCAGTCCCTACACTAAGGTAGTTCAGTGTGACATACTGAACTTTCTTAGTGATTCCTGAGGCATTAGTAGCACTGACAAAAAGATTACTAACAGTGCATAAGACAAATGTAATGAACTAAGCCTGACACTTGTTTTACTTATATGTCACAGAGCTATAGCAAATTAAGATACATTAATAAATAATAGCGAAATCTCAGCCCCTAACTTATTGAATGCTGTTGTAACTTAACAAGAACATACATGGAAAAAATGGGTACATTCAACTAGTAATAATTTATTTCACCCAGAAGACAAAAATTAACATCTTTTTAATAACTACAGATCTTTTCTCTATACTGACTGTTACAGGTTATCATCAGAGGGCTGGAACAGCTCTCCTATGAGGACAGACTGAGAGAGTTGGGGCTCTTCAGCCTGGAGAAGAGAAGGTTTCCAGGAGACCTGATAGTAGCCTTCCAGTATCTGAAGGGGGCCTACAGGAAGGCTGGGGAGGGACTATTTACAAGGTCTTGCAATGACAGGACAAGGGGCAATGGGTTTAAACTGGCAGAGGGGAGATTTAGACTGGATGTTAGGAAGAAGTTCTTTACAGCGAGGGTGGTGAGGCACTGGAACAGGTTGCCCAGGGAGGTTGTGGCTGCTCCCTCCCTGGATGTGTTCAAGGTCAGATTGGATGAGGCCTTGAGTAACCTGTACTAGTGGGAGGTGTCCCTGCCTATGGCAGGGCATTGGAACTAAATGATCCTTGAGGTCCCTTCCAACCTTACCATTCTATGATTACAACAGACAAGTTGTTGTTCTTCACTTTCTTATCTGGGTTACTTTGTGACAGCCAAACAAAACTTATCATAAAGTGTATGTTGACCCCAAGTAATACCACTGAGACTAGGGCCTGAATGACTAACTCTGACAAGAATCTAAGCAAGAGATACAAACACATAAACCATCTTATATGGTAGGAGAGCAGGATCTTCATAAGTAACAAATGTGTATGTCAGGCACAACAGTGGATATACTTCTGTATGGTAGGTCATCTGCTAAACCATTTCCTCATGTAAGAAAAAGCCCACAGCATCAGAAACCTTGTAGACAAAATTATAGATAGATAGAATCATTTGGGCTGGAAGAGACCTCTGAGATCAAGAGGACAGGTTGATAGCATTGCAAGAAATTCATAGTGATCATATACAAACACATAAGAAAATATAATGAACAGCTTCAAAACTGTGACTCAAACAAAATAACCTTTTTCAAAGTGCTGTCAGAAAAAAACACTGCAGGAAAAAAAATCCAAAATGTTAATCTCCAAACCTTGTACTGGTAAGTTTCATAACTTTTTTTTTTTTTTTTAGCTTTGCCTTACTCAGCAACCAAATTTTAACTTTCTGTGTTCTGGGAAATTTCCTCAAGATACATTAGCAAAAAAATGGAATCTAGTTCACCAAAATGAGCAAAAAATAACCAAAAATGACAAAAATAAGTAAATTTTGCCCCCTCAAAAAGGGCAGTGTGCTCAAATTATTCCATATCATTGCAAGAGTCCAAAAGTGGTGTTTGCCTTCAGATAACTTGTTCTCCCATAAAAAACGCCGAAGTTCTTTAACTATAATGAAATATCTTCAAATTCAATTGTCTCAAAACGTTTAAAGTAGTATTTTGTCCGACTTCTTTATTAGTCAGATAGTTGTTCTCCAAAGATTTTAAGTGGATTTAGCCCACAAATAAATTGCTAGGTCACCAGATTTATAAAAGAAAATTTATCTACAGATCAATTAAAATTAGTAATAATTCCACCACTCACAGATGCTAGCTGTAACCTTGAGTTGCACTCAAAGATGAAAGGGCAAACCATTTTCCAGCTCCATTACTTTTGTATTGTGCCAGCTGAATTTACTACAAAAAGCCACAAAAGTTGGTGGGTTTTTTCTTTGAATATTGCTTTGATCCATCAACTAGATGAAAAAGCACTAGTTTATTTCATATATAAGACTGAATGGTAGACACTTATCAAATAATTCAGGTGGAACAGACATAAGAAAAACAAGGTTTTAGGGGCTGATATGTTTGCATGATATCACGTCTCCTGGAGTTTAGAATAAACTTCAGTATTTAATACCACTGGAGTTTTATTATGTGTTGGCCCCTTTTGTTCGATGGTACACTTTTAAACAAAAATACATAATCTGACTTTGGAAATGTTTCCTGTTAACAGCTGTATAGTTTCCTTAGCTCTTACACAAATAATAACCACAACTCCCAATCACTGGTATTCACCTCTCACAGTGTAGCGCTACAGAACCAGCTTATTTGTCAAAATGACATGTTAGTAGTCATGATCATTCAGCCTATTTGAGAAATGTCCTTTTAGAACAGCACAAAAACATACAATACTAAGTCTCATTTGTGCAGACCAAAAGAGAAACTTGAATGCGGTACACTACTGCCCATCCTTCTGCGCCTACGGCACCTGCTAAGCAACTTACGTCCTTCAAGAGCCAGCATTCCACATTCCAACAGAGGCTTTAGCCTGTGTTAGTACATCTTTACGCCACTACAGCACTACTAATTGCACAAAGGCACACAGTTTCATTTGCTGATTTGGTATTCTCAGCACAATGTTTTAAAGCCTCTTTTCCCAGAAGAATCTGTGTTCTCTTATTTTGTCTTTGCTCAGTTTTCCAAAATTAAAGTAATCCAAAATGAAAAAAGTTTATAACCCTTTTACTGCTAGATAGGTACACAGTATTTAAGCATAGTGTAAAAAAAAAAGAATCATATATANGCCATAGGCAGGGACACCTCCCACAAGGCCTCATCCAACCTGGCCTTGAACACCTCCAGGAAGGGAGCAGCCACAACCTCCCTGGGCATCCTGTGCCAGTGTCTTATCACCCTCACTGCAAAGAACTTCCTTCTAACATCCAGTTTAAATCTCTCCCAGTTTAAACCCATTGCTCCTTGTCCTGTCATTGCAAAACCTTGTCAATAGTCCCTCCCCAGCCTTCCTGTAGGCCCCCTTCAGATATTGGAAGGCTACTCTAAGGTCTCCTCGAAGCCTTCTCTTCTCCAGGCTGAAGAGCCCCAACTCTCTCAGTCTGTCCTTATAGCAGAGCTGCTCCAGCCCTCTGATCATCTTTGTGGCCCTCCTCTGGACCCACTCAAACAGTTCAATGTCCTTCCTGTGCTGAGGGCTCCAGAACTGTACAAAGTACTCCAGGTGGGGTCTGACGAGAGCAGAGTAAAGGGGCAGAATCACCTCCCTTGCCCTGCTGGCCACACTGCTCTTGATGCAGCCCAGGACTCAGTTGGCTGTCTGGGCTGCATGTGCACACTGCGCATTAGTGTCAGTAGCGATCACTAAGGGGTCCTCTTGAAAGCTAAACCCACTTCTCTCACCATATACACAAGTAGTTTGGCTTTAATTTGGTTTGTTTGGGTTTTTATTTGCCTGACTTAAATTTTTTTGTCTTTATTATTTTTTCATGTCCTGAAAGAAAGTATGGCACTTTTTCACCAGGAGTAAGGTCAAGTTAGGACTCAGTAAGGAGCCTCATGGAATACAATGCAAGTGAAGTTATCTTACTTTTCACCAAGTGTAGGTAAAATTATGAATATTTTTACTAGTCATCTTATTTAACCAGAAGTCCATTTTATTTTGGGGTTTTTTGTTTTTTTTTTTGGGGGGGGGGGGGGATATGTGTGTTTTATTTATTGTAGGTTTGTTTGTTCATTTTAAATAAGATTAAAGAATGGCCAAAAACTTATCCAAATGTCCTGATCTGACCTTGTTTGTATCGTAGTCAAATACACATTAGCAGTTGGTTATATTTAAGTATTGCCTAGAGGATCCAGTCATATTGAATTGCAATTTAAGCAAAATACGAGAGATTGTGTCTATCCTAAGAAGCTGACAGCCAAAATAGATACGAAATGTGAGAGAGAATGTATAATTATCTCGATTTTACAGATGGAAAATTAAGGTATGCAGAGACTGAATGATTTGTCTCAGCCATTGAAGTGTCTTAAGCTAGAAATAAGATCTGAACTAAGGATTTCTGTATCCTGGTATGATGCTGTAATTAAGAAGCTGGTCTTACAGGTCATTTTTATTTCTTATGAAGTAAGATGTATGCAATTCTGCATTGCATCTCTCTCTCAGGCACAACTTCCCTTATGTAACTCACCAGTTTCAATTAAAATGCCACATTATATGAGTTTTAAGAAACAGAGAAGCTAGAATGGTATCAGCAGACATAAAGATGGCTCACTGTAATATGCCTGTTTTTTCTACCATTGTATGTGTAACTTTGCTACAAACTCCAGTTCTTTTTTACCTGCCTGGAGTGTCATGGGGTACAGAAGGAAGAATGGGAACAGCTTACAGGGAAATAAAACATATTTGTAGAGAACCAAGCTGAGTTAAGGTTTCATGGCTCATGTAAGAGTTTGATTTTTTAACACCAGCTCTGCATTTAATCTCAAACAAAACCAAAGAAAATCTTAGGAAAACCTTCACAGCTATTGGGATAACTGAATATTTTGTAATCAATGTCCTGTGGATAGTGTGAGAAATAAATCCATCCATCCCTGGGTGGAATAATAAATTAGAAAACAAGTCAGGAATTGATTTGATTGACTCTCTCACAGGATAATGGGACATATCAAATAATTTCTTAGTATTTAAGTCTGTTATTAATGAGGAGAAAAAAGAACTTTTCTGGTTAAAAAAAAAAAAAATTCTTTATGAACAAGTTAGCTGCTGAAGCAACATCACAGCTTTGATGGAGTTGTCTTCCCAAAATTGTTACAGTATTGTTTTTACTCAAGGGCGCCACTGTGACTTCACAGGCAATGACAAGGGACTTCTTATATACCTGTCAAGTGGGCTTCTACTTCTAAAATAAGTTCAATCTAATGCATTTTTCTGTCATTTGGATCCTCTGGCTGGTCAAAATGTTCTCTACTTATCCTGTCCTTTTGCTTCTGTTATTACTTTGTAAAAAAACTTTAGTAACATGGCTTTTCTTCTTATATTTAGACATTTCTAAGTGCATACATGTGCCTTGAACTAATTTTGTTTCTCAGTTATTCCCAGGAGATATCTGTTTATTTTCCTTAGTGGCACAGTGCACAGCCAGAACCTACTGTGATATTGTATAATTTACATGTCAATTGTGCATATTACATTTTGCCTGTTGTCCATTCTTTCTTATCTCCAAGTAACTAAAGCTATTTTAATTGAAAATATTTTAATATTTATTTGCAATAATTGTTATAGGTAAAAACTGAAAATAATTGCATGTAATAGGACTCTAAATAAACAACAACAAAAAAATTTGCTGTGCCTCATTTTTAAAGAGAAGAAATGCTGCCGCAGAAAATGGGTTTACTGGAAGTTCATAAAAATCAGTCAAACTACAATTAATCAGAAAGCTGAGTCGATGAAAGATTATTAGATCTGAGGAAAAATATCAATTCTTGAACAAAACTTGGGTGTTAATTGCTCAATTGGGGTTTAATTATTGCTAGAATTTATATATGCTTAATGACTTTAACTTTACAGTGTTGCTATTTCCATGTCCTTGGTTAATGCAAGTGATGAAGACCTGTAACTTTCATGTTACATATGCAGATAAGATTGTTCTCTCTACGCTATTTGTGGCACAATGTGCAGGCTGTGCAACATGTGGTAGATTGAACATGTTTTTGAAGACCTGTTTTACTGAAGTCAATGACTTCTACAAAACACAGTCAAGCTGGGACTGCAATTTAGAAGAGTATCTGGATTTGTCACCTCCTTTTCTCTGGTTATAATAACTTCCTAAGATAATTATCTTGCTATAGATCTAGAAAAAGGTATCTTTCCAAATGTAAGAAAATATGAAATTAAAACAAAACAAAAAAAAAAAATGAATGGCACTACAAGAAAAATTAAGACCACCTTAAAGTTAATCAAATCCTAAGAATTTGTATTTAAAGTATATTAGAGCAAACAAAGTGTAATGAGTCCAGTAACAACAGCAAAGTAGTGCAAACCACAGAATCTTAGTTTCAAAGCCCAAACTTATTCAGGTATCCTGAATAATTGACAGAAACAAACAAACCAACAAACCCAAACAAATAAAAGGGAAGCAGGTTGTAAAATAAATTGTTCCAAGATCATGGGATAGTTCAATCTAAATGCTTCTCTATAATTGTATGCAACGAAGAAGCTGCATGAGTGGGGTTCAAGTCTTGCATTTGAGAAAACCTTGTAGCTTGCTGAAACCCAACACAATCTAGAAAATATCTGTTAAGAGTTTGTTTACATCTCCTGAATTTAAGTAATTAGGTTTTTTTCTTTTTTCCTCCTAACTTTGCACTTGAGGTTTTCCACAGAGAGGGAAGGAAATGTTCATGCATATTCTCAAGAGCTCTGAAACAATTTTATAGCTGTAAAAAATATCATAATACCACCTCACATTACTAAGTGCTGTATCACAGGTTAAGTTACAAATATTATGAATTCTTATGTTAAATAAAGCAGGTTATAAGAACTTATCCTGGAACCTTTGTAAGTAATTATACTCACATGAATAGTCTGCAGCATATTCATGATCAGAGACTAATTAGGTAAAAAAAAAAAAAAAAAGTGAGAGTAAATACACATTATGGTAGCTATCACAGTTCCCAAGGGGCCAACATATTCAGATTACTTTTGACACTTTCATTACCATACATATTGTCTTTGCAGGCAGTTTTGATTTGCATATTGTCACTTTATTCCTTTGTTTTAGAATGAAAAACAGTTTCAGCAAAACTAAAAATATTTTTTCAAGGATTAATCATGGATCACTGGTATCAGATTTCTAAGCCAATACATTTAAAGGGTATCCCTTAGTGACTGGGTGTACCATGAGTGGTGTTTATCGACTGACTGATCATCATTGGGGGGGTTTTATTCCTGTTTTACTGTCTTCTCATTTTTTCTTCATCTTTTCTGTACAAAAGCTGGAGATTTGTCAAAAAAGGAGAGTAATTACCATGAAACAGTATCCTCTGAAGAAGTAGCGATCACAAGTTAGTAAATACCTCTGTCTTATCATCCTAGGCTAAGGATTTAAAGGATGGAAGTGAAATGAAAAATTGCAAGTGCAGAAATTACATTTCAGGGCGAGACTGGTTAAAAATTGAAGAGAACTTCTGTGGCTAAGCACAACGATTGGGGTAAAGTTGGGCAAACAAACTGGATTTCTCAGCAGGAGAATGGGGATGTGTTCAGGGAGATAACATAAATACTAAATAAAGCTGCAAGATGTTACCTGTTAGATAAGCACACACCCACGCACATATCTTGCTATGAGGATGCATAAACCAGCAGACCCAATGAATATAATCGACCCTGAATAGGATGTGTGAGGAATCACAAGATGCAGTTCATGCTACCTGTCGTGTGACAAGAGTGATGTAGTGCTGACCATTGCCTTCAGTAAGTTCTCCTGGTCTCCCATCACCAGTTCAGCTTTTTTCCTGCACACACACACACACACACAGAGGAAATGAAACATCTCCTCTTACATGTCTGGAATTGTATTAACTAAATCAATATGGTAGCATCACTGTATCATCACACTGGGCATCACGATTAGAAGTTTGAGAAGTCAGGTTCTTGCTGTGAAGGCAGAAGTGCCCTCTCATGCATTGTTATATCTGAATGTATACTTCAGAGACAACAGCAATAGAGACAGCCCTTCTATTCCCTGCATGTATTGCATCTTTTCCACATATAGGAAACATTTCTCAGAGCTGGTACTTGTCTCTTTGAAGAGCAGTGAATTCTCTTGAAAAAGAAAGCACTTTTTGATTACTGAACAGTACTAAACGTGTTGAATCCTTTCTACAGGACCTCTGATGTGTTATTCATTTAGTCATTTGAGGAAAACACCACATTCATGGTCTTTGGGATCACTGAGAATACTGAGAAATCTTTGTTGGGGCAAACAGAAACAAATAAACAATAAAACCCAAAAACAAAGAAAGAATGTTATTTGTAGATGCAAGACAGAAAAGGTTTTTGGAAACACTGCAGACAGAGGAGACTGTTTAAAGATCTCTTTCTTGCTTTCCTGATAATATTCTGAATGAAGAAAATGCCTCAGCTTGTATTGGCTGAATACCTTTTAAGAGCAATTATGTTACAGAATCTTTTTTTGTGAGGTTCTAGATTATCAAAAACACTCAATGTTTGCTACTGCCTCAGATGATTTTTAAATCAGATTAAGTCTTAATGTTTTCACATCAATTCTAATTGTATGTTTCCACAGAGGTGATTGCCAAGTGGTCCAAAGAATTACATCATGGAATTGTGTCATCACTGTTTCAGTCAAGTTATATTCCACTGACTTTAGTAGAATATCAACAGTCTAAAACTAGGATATCGACTACATACAATGATCTTATGTTCTCCCACTGCAAGCATTTTAACCTCTTCTATTCCCTCATACTTATCACCATACCCAACCCAACCCAACTCCTGGATCATTTTCATCTAGCTTCATGCCAAAGACTATAATCTCAGTTCTTCCCATTCATTTCAGTCATTTCCATGTTAGCTCCCTCTATGCACTCTTTGAGCTTGTATGCATTTTTCTGTCTTTCTACACTTGGCAAGAACCATACTGACTGGATTTAATATATAGAGTTTTACTGCACTCGGGGTTTTTTTGTAGTCCCTTTCCAGTGCAGTGATTTCAGTTCAAAACATGTCCTCTCTCTTCTCCATATTTAAACAAAAGGAAATGGTAGAGTTTAGGATCCTCAGGGCATCAAG